>CM059265.1:10254577-10782077 GCA_030347295.1 Setipinna tenuifilis
TGTACATGCACTATAGTAACTGACTGATTTGTGTGTCCTCGCAGATGGTGCGCGCGAAGAAGGGGACAGAGGGAAAGAGACGCAGTGCCTCCTTGACCACACACTCCAGGTACCGCAGCCTCTTCAGGTCCTCAGTGTTGATTGGCCGGTCTGACTCACCTGTGACAACAAGTTGCCAGGTGAGTTTCACCAGACACCCATCCCACGCACACACAAACACGCACACCGCTTAATGCATTTACAGGCCATCTGTCTATTTATGCCCAAACCCCAGGCAGAAGTTGTACAGAACCATAAAGTAATTTATCAGTACTATGAAAGGCTTCCATCAGTTTGGTTTCATAAGGCCAGGCCATTTATGAGAAGAGGAAAGCAAACATACTGGCTGTGGCTAAGGCCTCTCCAGAGAGAGCTAATGGTGATGGATCACAGCACACTGGTCCACTGTGCACATATGGCAGTGGGGGACACTTTGAGTAGATGGTGTGAAACCACTGGAAAAGCCACAGATTAAAAAATGGCACAGAATGAGGATTTTAAAGAAGTGCATCTGTGAGACAACAGTACACCTGTATTTACTTTGCCAATATGTGCCATTTGTTGTAGTATCATGAGTACATTGTCCTTAGCATAGATCTATTGTCTGTTATGTATGCCTCTATGTGAACTCATGACACTAGCATATAACACTCAGTATTAAAGTAACACTAGGTTTTATATGAAAATGAACCTAAGGAACCTAAAAAATGTAAATAAAAAAAAAATCCAAATCCATCAGTAACCAAATCCATCAGTAAATTAAATTACAAACAGCAGTAACAGCAGTAACTGACAATTATGCTTCCAATCTGTAGGTGGGGCAATAATTATTTACTTGTATTGCCAGTGTGATACAAAGAAAGAGATGTTTGTATGTGTTCCTACCAAACACCTCCTGCAGTTCCTGCTGGACTTTGCGCTGCACCTCTGGATGGGAGCCCAGCAGGTGAATGGCCCAGTTCATAGAGGCAGCTGTCGTGTCATGACCCTGACCACAGGCAGCATGTGAAAGGTGAATAAACATTAGCTTTCATCAGTAACACAGTAGTGCACTCGCTCAAGGAGAGTGTGTCATGGAAATGTACACCCTGTTTGCAGTCAACATGAAAGAAAGAAATAACACAAACACACACATTTTAATTTTGTTACACTTATACAGGCTCTCCATATAGGTCTGTATCCAGCCGCGACCATCTCTAGTCTATTAGGAAGCCACTGTGGCAGATAAATGAATAATATGATTGAGGTTTATGTGGGGAAAGTAATTATTTGTGGTCATCATGGAAATGTGCACCGCATCTCCCACAGTAACAGAGCATCTTGTCAACCTTGGTTGACATCGCAGTGATCATTATGCCTTACGGTCCACTCAAGCAGTTTGGAGGGTTATTTCTTTGTCATTTATTTTTTGCGCCCTTGCTTACTTAAAAACTAAACTGAGCAGCGGGGGGCCTCTTGAGTTGGAAGGTTAAAAGAGTTCATGCAGAATCCAGAGAGATTAAATATATTCATTCATCATTCCAGTCATGACGCCAAACCCATTAGCCTGCTAATCTATTTTGTCTGTGCTGCAATCATAAATAACTGTAATCTTACTGCAATGCTATGAATATTTAAACTTGAGACTGGGACTTGGGACTCAAATTGGTGTGTGTGTGTGTGTGTGTGTGTGTGTGTAGGTGTGTGTGTGTGTGTGTGTGTGTTTGTGTGTGTGTGTGCATGTGTGAATGACTGAGAGAGAGAGTATGTGTGTGTGTGTGTGTGTGTGTGTGTGTGTGTGTGTGTGTGTGTGTGTGTGTGTGTGTACAGTCCACATACATACACAGAAGGGTTCTGCTTTAGGAACCACATAGGATAGAGCTACTAATGAAACCCCATCTTCATAAATACAATATCTGTGACGGGGTCTGTGAATGTGAAATTACTATGATAGACTATGAGAAAAATGAGCCATCAAATATTGTGCATTTTTGTTTCTTTATTAGTATGATTCCTGGCCTAAAACATGAAAATGTCTAGCTTTTTAGGGTATGATGTCCATGTGCTCATTATAAAAAAAGAATAATTTTGTTTAAAAAATACCTTGTCTTTTTGAAGATAGATTGGCTAAGGAAACACACACAAACTTGACATAAAATATATATAAAAGGTCTTCTTAACACTTTCTGTTCTTAATGTCTCTGCGTCAACTGACCTCAAACATGAAGGTGTCTACTTCTTCCTGAATGTCCTTGTGGGATAACTTGTTGCCTTCCTCATCTGTTGTCTTCAGCAGCATGTCCAGGAAGGCCCGCCTCTTCCTCATGCCTTGGTCTGATTCGCTGTCTGACTCAATGTATGTGATATACTCCGCCCTTTCATAAATTACCTGTAGGGCATTTACAAGTTGCTGATGCTGGACAAGGCAATTGATATAGTCAACGTATATATAGTGAGTGCTGATACAGATGTTGGAAATCTACTAGTCACTTTAAATGCAAATGCTCGACAAGAGACAAAGTAAAAATCATTCATCAATATGCTACCATGATACCATACAACACAATACAAATCAATACTATACTATACTATACTATACTATACTATACTATACTATACTATACTATACTATGTGATCATGGCTTAAAAAGCACAAGGCAGGAAGTGTTTTTTTTTTCACTTACACTCTGTGTAAAAGAATGAAGGACTTTCAGGTTCTTGTCATGCTCCTTGCCCTCCCCAATGTAGCTGTACACAAAATCTGGCCAATACCAGGGCATCCTCTGTCTTCGGGTGATGATGTCACTCATTCTATCAGCATACAGGAAGTTCATCAGTCAAACAGTATTAATATCATCATGTATAACAATAGTCATGTAGCTGCTATGTACTTTTACAGATCATTAATATAAACCACTAAATTGGCAGTGATGCATGCAACTGTTAGGTAATTGCAGCTAATAAATGACTATTGATTATTTCTAATTACAATTCCAAGTGCACAGTTGGTTTTGCAAAAAAAAAAACATAAAAATGCATAAACAAGTATTTGTCCTATCACACACCTGAAAGTTCTAACTGACCAGCCTCTGTGCTGCCACTCTCTGCAGGCACTGACTTCTTTAGGGAGTACTAGAGACAATCCACTGACCCTGTGCTGTGATGAACAGCCTTTAACCAAGTAAGCCTGTAGCCTTTACCCCACTAAAGGTCAAAGAACTACATCACAGCATCACTGTGACAAATGGCCCGAGTTGGACCTCTCTGCTTGCACAGATTAACAGCATTGACTCCTGGCCTTGCAAGCTGACCTGACCCACATCTAGATTTTCTGGTTTCAGGGGGATAGCAGTAGACTACATGGCATAAACTTGGCCCACAACTGTAGCAAATATGAGCCTAACTGGGTAACCGTCTCTTTGCCGCCTCTCTAAAGATGGGTCTGTCCCATTTTATTGTGGATGTTTGGTTATTGAAAAAGAACTTGCAGTACATATGAGGTAATCATATTTGTCTCCTTACTAAATTAATATCTCACATGCTAACAGGATGTTGAACAATTAGAATGTTTTAAGAAACACAAAAAAACAAGCATAGATCACTATGGTGACAACAGCAACACTCACTTGTACACACAGCGCACATATTCTGAGTCGTAGTTACTCTGTGCATAGATTTTTTTCCCCATAGCCGTTTCTGAAACCGATTTTTGGGACAAAGCATTAATGACCCACATATATTTACATATTAGCAACCCCCAAGACTATTTATTCCCAAACCACAGAAGACAGAATGCATGACTAAATGCATTGACACATAAAAATGCATTCACTCTTGCACTCAAAAGATAATCTCTTGAAAGTACCAATCAGCAATGTGCTAAACAGATCTTACCTAACAACTTCATACCTGTGATCTCATGCTGTATGTAGATTCACTCATGCTGCTGCATATACACACATTCACTCATGCTGCATATACACACATTCACTCATACAGCATATATGCGTTAAACAGCATCTGACCACAGATGATGTCTAGGGCGCAGAGTGTGATGTGGTTGAAGCAGTTGAAGGGTCCTTTGCCTGCCTGCTTGTCCAGTTTCTCCACCAGCACCTCTGCTTGCTCATTCATCACATCCAGAAACTCCGTAAGGATAGAAAAGTGGAAAGAAGGGGTCAGCATCTTACGCCGTCTGCGCCATTTGTCCCCAGTGCTGCATCACAGTCAGACAGTGGAGCAGGGTAAGGGTTGATAGACAAGTACTTCCAGCCGTTTAGGCAATGGTAAGTCACTTATTACCTCCGCCAAGGAGGTTATGTTTTCGACGGCGTTGGTTTGTTTGTCTGTTTGTTTGTTTGTGAACAGCATAACTCGAAAAGTTATGGATGGATTTTGATGAAATTTTCAGGATAGGTCAGAAGTGGCCTAACTTAGAACTGATTTGATTTTGGTGGTGATCCGGATAACCATCTGGATCCAGGATTTTTTTATTCAGTGAAGTTACCAGTGTAGCATGGAATCTTCAGAGACTTTTATTTTGAAAGGAGGGAATATAGGTTAGTACGGAAATGAGGCTCCTGTTGCGGGTCAAGGAGCTGTTGAGTTTTTGGTTAGACAGTTCAGTGAAAGACAGAGGAGAGTTAGAGCGGTAGTGGTGAGCAGCCCAGTAGTTCATGTTGCCAGTGGAAATTAGATAAAGTACTTTCCTGCACCGAAGTTCGTGTGAGCATGAGTGAACGAACCCACTACTTAAATGTTTTAACATGATTAATGTCTTTTAATGTCTTAAGGTGAGAATGACAATAAAGTGCAGACTTAAGCTGCCTTGGCGGAGGTCTGCGCTTTTCTAGTTTTTTAGACTATGTTTTAGCTGTACCCTGTAGTATAGCTGTTCTGAAAAAGAAAATCATGTGAGAAATATCAGAAAGCAAAAAACGGCAGTGAAAGCAAAAAAAAAAAGAGAAAACTACATTTCATATTTTAGAATGTTGCTGATAGCACATTATTATTCTTTTTTTTTTTTTAGAAAAACAAACTTGACCTACAAAGTGCATGAGTACCTGGTCAGTAGGCCTGTTCCAAGCCAGGGGAGGAGGAACTTGTAGACATAAGCCTTGTCCATATGAACAGGATTGTTCAACACAGTCTGAAAGACACATCAATTCATTTCAAATTCTGCCACATGAGACATGGCTACAGCAGAATGGCACAAAAATAGCGGTGAGAGTTTAGCTGAAGTTTATTCTCTTATCACTAGTGTCCTAGTTTTAGAGTCAGGGAAGTTCACTGTCTTATCACTGGTGTCAGTGCAGTTCCTTTGAAAGGTCAGAAGAGTTACACAACATACCTCAACAACTACCACAGAGGATCACACCCTGCCATGGTTTGCTACCAGATATGGTTATCAGGGTAATTTGCAAACACAAACATCATTTGACTTCCATTTTAGACACATTTTTAATCTTATTAACACATACCTCAATAGTTTCGGCACGAAACAAGATGACAAAGGGAACTGGACCAATCCAGATTTTGAACAATGGTGCATCTTGGAACTGGACTGTGTAATCAACCAGCTGGCAAAAAAAGTCTAAAACAAAACAAAAATGGAAAAAACCAAGGATGTCGATAATTCAGATCTGATGAAAATCCTGACATGCCTGTAAAATTAGGAGGAAAAAACAACTCTTGCATAATTGATGACAGTTAGTGGTTATTATAGCCAACTCCCATTTGCCACAAAAAAACTGAATTAATGTGTCACATGCTAACAGGATGCGTATCTGAATCATCAATTAGGATGTCTTTTTTTAACAAACAACAAGCATAGAGCACTATTATTACTCTGTTGTATACACAGTGCACATATGTTGAGTGGTACAGTAGTTACCCCTGATGGATGATTTTAGTAGCCAAAGTCCTTTTTGGTCTGAGCAGAAATATTTTACTGTGTTGGGTGCTACACCCCACATACAGTATACATTGTTCATTCTTCTCCCTCTTTTTCATCACGTGTCCACCTGCACTTAATCAGGTTCCCCACCCACCCATTTTACACCATACAGGTTTAGTTATTCCTCACTCTCTCCTTTTAATTTAAGGATTTTTTACCTCCAGCATTGGACTTAAATTGCAGTGCATTGCCAATGAGCGGGTATGTCCCCTCCAATCCTGGGATCGGCTTCATCACCTTCCACTTGTGCAGGTGGATGCTCACTAGCTGATACACGAGGTACAAGAGCAAGGCAGCAGTAGCCGCTGCAACCAGAGAGGCTGCTGTGTAAAACCCCACATTAAGAGCCATCTCTTCAGCAAAGAATACGGGCAGGACAGAGAAGGAAGCACGTCCAGTGACAGAGGACAAGCTGGACCGCTATTCATTTGCCAATTCCTTTAGCTTATCACCTTCACTCCACTGCCCATCTGATTCCTCCTCCTCTTCATGTCCAACTGTGTGGGGAGGTATGGGCATGACCTCCAGTAATAATTAGCCAGTGATTATCCAGGTGAGGCACAAATACAGATGACTTTTGAACAGAGAAAGATTGTGTGAGTGTAAGGTATTGTGCTAAAGTGACCATGACCAAGTTACTGACAAATACAAGTCCAATACTCTGGAAATGTCCATATTTGAAAACAGCTGCAAAAGAGCAATTAGAGTTGCAAATAAAATCAAGCAGTAATGCACTGTGAACACATCAGTAGCAAAATGTCTGCCAAAAAATGGCAAAATACTATAGTTGTAGGCAGAGTTCCTATAGCCCTATCGGATGCTGGGTTAAAAGTTCCAACAAACTTCCAACAAAACAAAACAAAAAAAACATATCAATTTAGTTTAAATTCTGACATACAAGACATAGCCACAACAGAATGGCAGTAAAACACATTATTGGCATAATTTATATTAGTATTAGCCAGGGTTGAGTTAAAGGTAAAGTGTATTCTCTTATCACTTGTGTCCTAGTGTAGCTTTGATTAAACAGCTCAAAATGGATGCAAAGTCATGGTAACAACAGAAGAAACATTACTTGCAAACGCATAAGAAAGATTATAAAAGCAACAGAAAACTGTACCAGCAGACAAGAAGAGAAAGGTGGAGGAAGACATGAAAGTGCAGGAGAAAGAAATTGAACAGGGCCAGGTCAGAAGCTGTTAAGGATGCACTCAAACATGAGACAGACATCCATAATGCATTACTGAACAATTATAAAAAGCTGGAAGAGAAGGGAGAAAATGAAAACAGAGGGAAAAGGAAAAGCAAAGCAATAGAACAGAAGGTAGGGTAAGGTAGAGGAGAAAAACTTTAAAGCAACAACTAAGTAGTTTTTTCAACCTCTAAAAAAATGTTTCCAAAATAGTTTCAGTGGTTTATCAACTTGTAACAGGGTGAAAGGCACTTCTGAGTTCGCTTTGCTGGCCTCCATGGGCTAGCTAGTCTGGAGGAGCGGTCTCTCTGTAATTTTCTGTAAGAGACAATTTGGCTTCCAATCTGTTTTGTTGACAACCAGAGAGCGGATGGACAGGCACAATCAAAGGGGCAGGTAAGAAACTACATTATTCATATCAAATTGCATCAATCATTCTCCGTGGACAAGTAAAATAGCATGGCCAGTTATAGCCGTTATTATTATAACCCATCCCCATCATTGTTTCTGGGCATGGACAGTTTTAGCCATTAGGCTATTATGATAACCCAAGGACAGATCCAGGACAGGTGAGAACACATCAATAAATAGCATACAACACAATACAAATCAATACTATACTATACTATACTACGCTATACTATACTATACTATACTATACTATACTATACTATACCTTATTTGCAGGCCTCCCTAAAAAGTCGATTGAAAAACTACAGCTTATTCAAAACTCGACTGCTAGGTTACTAACAAAAACTAGAAGAAGGGATCACATCACTCCCATATTAGCTGAACTCCACTGGCTGCCTGTCTCCTACAGAATTCAGTTCAAAATACTCCTATTAGTATTCAAGGCTATAAATGGTTTTGCCCCCTGCTATATCACTGACACACTCTCTGTTTATATTCCTGCACGAGCCCTCAGATCTGCCAAAGCTGGCCTCCTGAGGGTCCCAGAAGCTCCACCCAAAAGGGTCGAGGAAGCAGCCTTCTCATACCATGCCCCAAGGAGATGGAATGCTCTACCACAACACATTAGAGAAGCCGAGTCCGTCGACGCCTTCAAGCGGCAACTCAAGACACACCTATTTAGCCTCGCCTACACCTAACGGCCCTACCAAGGACCCGCCATCACCCCCATCCCCAGGCACCCAGACCAACAGCAGTCGCACAACGGACCCCTTACCCCCCTCCAAAGTCCACCTTTTCCCCCTCCACCCAAACAGACCTACAACAGCCACTACTCCACCCCACAAACACTCTAACAGCAGTCGCCTGCAATGATTCACCCAATCAATGACCCGACTACAATCCAGCGCCAGTCAACCACAGCCCCAGCAGATGGGCTTCCCTAGGGGCCGCGGTTCTGCCTGAGGTTTCTTCCTTTTTTTTCGGTCCGATTTAACCACATGCAATTCAGGGAGTTTTTCCTCACCCCTGTTGCCCCTACGGACACAGGCAGGAACTGTCAACAGCGCCTGAGCAACCTTCCTGCACCACCAAGATGCAACAAATGCTTTTTACCTGTGTTCACACAAGAGCCCGCATCAACTCGGCATTGCATTGTTGTGACATTGCATTGTTATGACACTACGCCATTCCATTATTGCATTCAATTACTCCGATGCCATTGGACTGCAAGAAATGCTGTCTTGTTTGTGACCTTGCCAAACTGTAAAGCACTTTGAGCTGCATCTTGTATGTATGAACTGTGCTATACAAGTAAAGGTTATTATTATTATTATTATTATACTATACTATACTATACTATACTATGTGATCATGGCTTAAAAAGCACAAGGCAGGAAGTGTTTTTTTCACTTACATAACACATAACACATCAATGAATAGCATGGTTTGCATCCCAATCAAAGCATAGACAGTCATTGCCTTTGTTATGACAGATGCAAAAGTAAAACTATTCTTGGAGAGAAGAGTTGTTGGCGAAGTTGTTGAGTTTTATGAATGTGCACAGTATAAATATATATATATAGTCTTATATATATAGTCTTATTGCTGATGTAACAACACTGCAGTTTCTACAGTGGGCAAAGGACAGACGCATCTTTTAAGTTGCAGAAGTTTTCATCCCAAGTTCAATTTTAGCAAACTACAAGCGGGCTGTCAAGACCTTTAGTGAGTTGTGGCTTCCATCAGGCCACTCTGCCATAAAGGTCTGATTGGTGGAGTGCCTCAGGAACGGATGACCCTCTGACTAGATCTAGGGAGGGTCCTGGTAGTTCCAAACCTTTGCCAAATAATGCAGACCTCAGCACTTCGTATCCTTTCCCAGATTTGTGCCTCGGAGTTCTACAGGCAATTCCTTCAACTACATTGCTTGGTTTCTGTACTTTACATTTGGGAATTTATTTAGGTTCCAGGGTACTATGCGGTCAGAACACTAGCCAGTTGATTTCTCTGTTAATAGTGTCCAAGTTTGGTTCAAGTTAGCTCTATTTTTTATATTTACATTAATATATATTTTTTGTTATTTTTTGCTACATAGAGATGTCAAAAGCTCGCATTACATTAGTAGGCCTACAGTGGTCTGTAATATATATTTAGATTCTCATCATATGCCAAACATCTGGGGGAACACAGGACCATACAAACATAAGAATATGTCCAATGTTGTAGTCATGAACTACATTAAACTGCAACACACTATAGCACTGCTCTGTTACTTTCAGTTGAACCAATTATCAAGGCTTTTTTGTAGGCATCATGTGTGATAAAATTAACAAGCTGATGCCCAGCCACTAGTTGGGGGCAGTTGGTGATTTCAGAAGTGAAGGCAGAGACCTCCAGAAAGGTGGTGGAAGAGGAAAGGTTGTGTATCAAGGAGGGGGAAGGGACCCCTGGATAGGTGGTAGAAGAGAACAGGGTGCCTGTAGAAAGAAAGGAGACCTCTGGCAAGACAGAACAGGAGCAGGTGGACTGTGAGATGAGGGACCATTTCAAAGCCCTGAAAGAGAACTCCAAAAACCTGGTGATTAGAGCTCTTGAGAGGTCTTGGTGTGCAGGAAAGGGTGGAGTGGAAGAGGCAAATTGTGAAGAAAGAGGAGATGCTGCTGTCTGCTCTGATGTCTGCAGTTAAACCTGAGTAAAAACGTGAGGATCCAGGTAGGCAAACAGGCTATGACATTGTTCCAGCAACAGTGAGATGGACCTGTATCACCATTCCCTTCACTGTAACTGTGGGGTGTGCTACTGGCCATCATGCTACTGACATCAAATTTCATCTCGACAAATAGATGCATGTATTCATTTGAACAAACCCACTATATTCATAACAAACCCTTGAGAGTCACCTAAAGCAGCACAAGTGCGCTGCTTACAGTTTGAAGTTAACAAGGGAATCGAATGATGCAGCTATGCTATCATCTGCATGTGCTTTTTACATGCAGGTCTATTTTAATGCTATCAGTTAACCATTTGTTGAGTTTTTCCAATATCTCAATGTCCAATCCTGGAACTGTTTTTCTAAAGAATAAATCTTTTGCTCTGCCTCTGGGGACACCACTGTAATAAAATTCTCTTGACCGATCTGCCTTTGGGTCTCTGTCTGAATCCTTACATAAGAGGGATTTTGCAGGCTTTGTGAAAGGTTTGACCATCTTAGAGGGAAGATTTTACTATTCACCCTTAGCTGCTACCCAGGCCTGTAAGGTCTGACTAGCAAAGACAATGGCAAATCATTTTGCTTATTGACCCATGATATTGCTTTGCATGCACTGCAATACAAAGCCTATGAATAACAATGGAGTACACAATTCAGTGTAATGCCTTGGATGCACTGTAATAATAAAAAAGAAGTCAATGGAAAACAGTGCAGTGCATTGCTTAACATGCACTAGGCTATAATGAAAAGCCCCTGAATACCGATAGCCTACATGAGCTACCACTGAACTCAGGGGTCAATATTCATAAAGTCAAACATAACACCAGATGTGTAGCTGTGCTGTGCTTTAAAACCAGACATATTAATTAAAATTGGCTGTGTTTTGCTTTAAAACCAGGTATAGTAATTAAAGTTTCACTGAACACTGGCAGATGATACCTATCTGTGTTGTTTCTTTCTCATTCATTCTAATGTGTGATTTTACAGTTGTCATGCCTCCTAGAGTGTCCTCCTAGATCCGGTGTCTACATTGTACAAACACTTCTCCATTCCAACCTCCTTGTTGTGAGGAAGTGGGGCCTTAGTTCATTCTGGGCAAAGCAATCCTGTTGCCTTTGTACTTTGCCATTTAACCATCAGAGTTGTAGAGCGGTGTTCTTAAAATGAGGAGAGGGCACATAGTGTGTTGGCGAGATGCTCACAACTTTATCCATGTAATTAAACTTTGCAAATGGGAACATTGAATTTTTCCACTTTGATTTTGTGGAGGGAAGCAATACATGTAAACGTATTATGAACATCAATGGTCATTCTTTCACATTTTGCATAATTAAATACAAAACAAAAACAAAAATATAAGAAAAAGAAACCACTAGTTACTGTAGCCTACACAATTTAGATATTTTTTCAGTATGGAACATATGGAAAAGGCTACACTTTTGATATTCCTAACTTGTCACGTCCGTCAATTCATTGATTTGTTGGGGGACTTATCTGCAGTAAGTGTGGGCTAGTATTTCCCAAAACGTCCTCACCCATAATTCTCCGAATAAAGTTAGCTTCTCAACATGGTTGGTTATAAGTTTAGTCGACAGGATTGTTTTCCAGGGATAAATATGATGCGTCAGAAATGTTGTAAACACATTAGCCTACCTGAATTCAGCAGATAGGCCTATCCACAAAGTCAGACAACCAGTGTTGTAGTGTTTGATGTATGACACCTACAAACTAAAATTAAGATAAATGTACTGATACTGATATAACGCTTTAAATGAGTCATGTTGATTGGGCTAGACGCGAGGTTTGCCCGAACAAACAGGACAACACATTAATTAAAGCGATGCATTGATAATGTAGCCTACATGCAGACCAACACCAGATAGACAACTTAATGTATTTACCGCGTCCATTAGATTTAAAAATAAGCGCGTTCCCCAATAGTGGATAAGTTGGACTTATTCCTGGTATGGGCGCGAGCTGTTTTCATTTGCTGAGGTAACTGCTGAGCCACCAGCAGATCAAGCCCGTAAGCAAAGTTAGTATAATTACATAAACAACGGATGCGTTTACCACTTCCCAAATATTCGTTCCCATTTTGGACGCAGACGGATTTGCCTTCAACTGGACCGTCACTTAGCAGTTTTCTGTCGACTTAAGGTAAAATCAGTTCCTTTAGCCTCGTTTCCTCCCCCTGGATGCATCTTGCATTCAAAGTTTCAAAATAAGCATGGTGTTATTATGGGGAGATGCCAGAACAAGATTTTAGAGCAGGTAACAGCCTTTGCGATGGCTTTCTAGCGTGTTTTTGTGTGGTCCGATCTTTTATTTTTATGAAACACAGCAAGACACGTAAAAACGCGTTATATTGTATATTTTATATCTTCATTTATTTTCTCAAGGTTTACATGTCAAGATTGAGAATGTTTTCAATAATCAAACGGATTCAATGAGACCAACAAAATATTTGTCCACACGATGGCAGAGTGCGCCACAGTGCCTGATAAGAACTTAGAGCAAATTTTAAATCAAAGGGTTATGGGAAAGGTAAACAAATACACACATTATTAACATACAATAGAAGTACAGAGTTCTTATATCGTAGCCAAATGTTTTATTAAATTAATGAATCCAGTAACTGGCACTGCCCCTTCACTACAGACCTAAAGACAGCACCTGCAAACACCTCACCAATAAAATGGTGATTAATGATTAATGATTTCTCTAATATACTCTGGCACTGAACATCTAAGTGGCCATTAACATTATCCATTTAAAAGAATAGCAATGTAGCATTTAGGGGAAGGGGAAAAGTAAACTAATCCACACCTTTTTAACATACAACATTAGTACAGAGTTCTTCATCAGATATTTTATGCAATTTGTAAATAAGTGGAAAATAAGACAATAACATTGTAGAAGGGCAAACACACGCATATGCAGGCATACACAAAAATATGTCTTCTCTACATATTCTAAACAGGACATAAAAACATATTCTATGAGCTGTATCTTCTGAGGAGACTTCTAATATGTTACTCAGGGCTGATAGCTTTTATAGCTTTTTGAGTGTACTTTTGGCCTCATCCTACACTAGGTTCTAAATGCAAGTTACAGACTACAGGCAGAGAGTGGCCGTCTAGTTTCGTAGCCAAATGTTTGATAAAAGAAATGAAACTGGCACTGCCACTTCACTACACAATCAAAAGCAACACCTGCAAACACCTCACCAATAAAATGGTGATTAATGATTTCTTTAATATACTCTGCCACTGGACATCTGAGTGGCCAATAATATTATCCATTTAAAAAAATAGCAATGTAGCATTTTAGTTACTTTAGTAACCAATTCATACAACATCTGTCCTTGCTTAGCCAAGAGACTGCACATGAAAAATAAAGTCATATTCATTATCTGAAAGCTGTTTGTGATGCACTTTGCGTATAAAATATATAATGACTAACAATGCAGGCCCCAAACCAACGAGCAATGCTCACACTGCCACTGACCCTGGGGCAATGATCACATAATCAGCTTTCTATTCCTACTGAGAACTGACATGCAGGTCTACCCTAAATACAATGTGGCGACCTGAGATGTCAGCGGAGCCATTTGGAGCCAGACACCTGGTTGCTGGAGGCGAGCGCTTGCCGCAGCTTCTGGTGAAAGGCAGGGATGCGCTCCCTCTGCAAGGGCCAGCGCAGCACACAGCAGGGCTTCAGCATGGAGCGTCGCAGCAGCAGGGCGCGTGTCAGCTGGTGGTCTCGCACCTCCTGCAGGAGCACCAGCACCACCGAGTCACGGCTGTCCTCCATCAGCTGGTGCAGAGCGTGGTGCGCCGTGAACCTGAGGGTGTAAAATGAACATGACGGTTCTCTTCAGCACAACCTAACTTTAGTCGCCATAAAAATATGCGAAGAGATGTCACACTAAATATTTTCGCCTGTAGGAGCTGGTCCCTGGTTTAAATACAAAATTAGTGTCAGGTAAAAAATGAAATCAAATAAAACCATTAACAAACACAATATCTGACTGTGTCGCAGATATCCATGTAATGTAAGCACTCTCTTTTTGGTTGTTCACTGTGATGATATTGCTCACGTCAACAATGACTTGCAAGTATTGAACTTATGAATGTGAACTTTCAAATGATACCTAAAAAGAGAAACGGGATTACATTTCATTTTCCTTAAAACCCAAGAATGACATGGTCAGTGTTTAAGTCAATGCTACACATTTGAATGCTATTTATTGTTCCACCTTAATATTTTAATAATATTCTAACAAGGAGATCTAAGAGCCATTAAGTGTAATAAAATGATAATGCAAGAAATTACTTCCAAATTCCATTACATTTTGTCTCAGTTAAGGAAAAAAATTGGAGGAGGAACAAAAACCTTTTAATGGGGAAGTTGTCAGTTATGGCATATTGGCTCACAACGTTGCTAGACTGTTCTTCCTCAAACAAATCTCATGATGTCTACAAGGTTATTTTCAGACTCTACTTACTTTAGCACAGGTGGGCTGAATTAGAAAATAACAAAAAAGACAAGGTCACTACAAAAACCCAAAAAACAACAGTTACTCTTCGGTACATATTGAATGTCAATGCTAATGAAAACCAGCTGCTTCAGGCATAATAATCTAGGCATATAAGCATAATAATTTAGGCATAGTGAGGTTTAATAAAGTAGGGCATACTGAGTGACTGAGGTTTAACACAGTACGGTTCTGCACCTGTCTCCTGTACAGGCTGGTGCATAGATTGTGTTTCACTCTAATTTGATCTAGCATGGTAAGCTGCAATGTAAACTTTCTCTACAACATGCTAGCTAGAATAAAGAAATAACTGATTTCAATAAGCAATTTATTTATCCCAGCAGTTCGCAAGATTTTATTTTGTGTATCAACAATTGTGCATTTCTTTAATGCATGTTTCTTTCAGTAGCTAGGCTATACCCTAATTACTTGGTTGAACTTACTGTCGACACCAAGGATCTTGCAGAAGTTTCTCTGTGACGACAAATATTATCTTCCTAGACCTTCTCATGTTTTCCACAATAGCCTCTAGCTGTGAATGGCCTGGTTCAGCATCTCGATCCTCCAGGAAAAATGAAAAATTTTCATCCTCAAGTGGGAGAAGCTGCCGTGTTACCCAGCCACTGTCTTGTGCTGCATGGACAATGTAGCCATCATATGTATATCTCCCTTCCTCTACGGCTTCGTCCTTGAAGCCCAAGGTGCGGTTTACCAGGATGCTCCAGTAGAACTGGATGCGCCAGCCCTGAAAATTCACCAGGAAAGCTGTGAAGAGCAAAGTGAGGACCGCAGTGCTGTTAAGGATGTAGAGCACATGGAATGGGGACATATCCTTACAGGACAGAGGATCAAAATTCATAATAGAACGGTTATAGTAGGCAGGTGGCGTGTTGCAGACATAATCGCCTGGGATGCCTGTGACACTGGTGTTGGTGGAGTTCAGCCACTCAACAAACCACAGTATGCTCTCACAAGTGCAGTCAAATGGGTTGCGCTCCATATGCAGTTCAGTTAGGTTTGCTAGTGCAGGCTGGAAGACCTGCTTCGGTACGGATGTCACCATGTTCTTCTGTAGTTGAAGGACCTGTAAAGATATCAGATCACTAAATACAGATTTATGTAGTTTGTCAAGGAGATTTCCGCTGAGACTGAGTTTACTGAGGTTGTTTAAACCACGAAAGGCATCCATTGGAATCTCATCAAGGCCACTGTTGTCCATCTGGAGGTTGGTAAGGTTGCGTAAGCCTTTTAGGAAAAGCACAGGTCCACCAGGGTTTGCATCCTTCCATAGGCGAGCCAGGTTGTTATGCTGTAGTTTTAGAACCTTCAAGTTGCTTAGTCCCTTAAATAATTGTTCATTAATGTTGGCAATATTGTTATTGCTGAGGTCAAGCCAAATTAGGTTAACCAGGGAATGAAAAGGGGATGGTTCAAGATCCAGTGTGCCATTGAGAGCCCTGCCCAAAAACAGAAACTTTAGAGTGGGCACAAAGATAAATGAGTCAGGGGTCAGACTAATTTTTTGCACATTCAATGAAAGATCAATTTTCTCCACTTGGTGGAGGCCTTGAAGTTCCTGCCCTGTCAATCTCTGGCTAATGAAGTTCCGTGCAAGCAAGAGAGTAGTGAGGTTCCCTAAGTAGGTGAAGGCACCTGGGCTCAGGTGCTGGAGTGCCATATAGGTCAGGTTTAAAGTTTTTAGAGGGGATCCTGCCAGAGAGGCAAATGTTCTGTCTGTTACGGTTTTTATCACAGATGGGCTCTGGCTCAGATCTAAGTATCTTAGACTGTGTAGCCCAAAGAAAGGAAATTCCTTAACCTCGTTCATGGACGTTTTCCCCATGTACAGGTACTCCAGCTTACCAAGTGGCTCAAAGCTGTGACTTTCCACACTTCCCTTCACTGCATTCCATAGATTTAGCCACCAAAGTTTCTCCAGTCCCTGAAATGTCCCATTTTTCAAATTCTTTAGGTTGTTCATCTCCAGAGAAAGAAACTCCAGATGACTGAGCCCTTGAAATGATCCCTCGTCGATATGAGCCATGTTGTTTTTGCCTAGATCTAACCTAGTCAGGTTAGTGTAGCGGAGCCCAGTTAAGGTGGTGTTGGTGAGTGAGGTCTGCTGAGTGTTCTGGAGAGAAAGGTTCCTGAGTGCTGTTCCAGAGAGCTCATCACACAGCCTGGTGATCACATGGGAAAGCCTACTGTTGTCCAGCAACAGGACTCTCAGACCAGAGATTGGTTTGAAGCACCCTGATTCAACCTGAAAATGAATAAATGTGTAAATGAATTAATGTGCTGGCAGTTGCTCATTTTGGAATCCATTACTTGTCATTGATTTATGTGAACTGGCTGCAAGATAAAGCTAAAATTAAATAAAAAACCAAAAATTGAGGTGTTCTGAGGTGTTTTGCACATTACATATACAGTATTGGTGCTGTTGAAGACAATTAATGTTTACATTATGGAAAACACTCAGAATGTTACTTGTGTTGTTTTGTAGTGTACCATGATTTTCTCTTTGCAGCACAGTTTTTCAGATTCCAATATAGCATTTCTGCAAATTTGCATTTCATAGATATTATAACAGAACGTTGGCAAAGTCGCAGCATGGTTTGGAGTTTATACTGAAAGTAATTATTAACATCAAATATCAATAATAGTGTTATTACTTATTATAATTATACATATTGTTGTTGTTGTTATTATTACTATTATTATTGTTATTGTTATTATTATTGTTGTTGTTTTTATTATTATTATTACTGCTACTTTTTAACACAAGACAGACACTAGTCGAAATATTTCTGTCATGCACTGTGCAAAGACCAAATGGACATTTGCTTATTTGATTCAATATTGATTATAATCCTAGTTTGTACAGCAGGATGTCTGTGTGTAAAATTTAGAAAGGCCCCAGAAGGATCTTTGCATCATGGTGTTTTATATATTAGGGAGCAGACAAAAAAAAGAAAAATACTTAGTCTAAAGCCACCTGAACTTTTAATATTCACACTGTAGACTCAGTTTACTTCATAAAGTCTACAACTGTTCATGCAAATATTGCAGACTGATACTGCAGACTCAAGGTCACACATTCAAAGTAAACTCAACTCTGTGTGTAGTATGTAATGCCAGTCTTTTCTATGACAAATCCATGTCTCACCTGTTTTAGAGCTGGTAAATCCAAAAGCTTAAGGACCTGCAAGGAGGAGTTTTTAAGAAACAAGAAGTCATCTTTTTCTAAGGCTGTTATATTGTTCCCAGAAAATGCAAGAGTTACTAGATTCTCCATCTGGGGTCGATGTCCCAACCTCACAGAGGTCAAGCCGTTCTTAGACACATCCAACCAGGCCAGATTCTGCACACACAGAACAGAGAAAGGCTTGTTGCTGAGAACAAAATTTCCACTCTGCAACTGTTCAAGTCCTATAGCAAATTTGTCAGGCAATTAAGTAACACTAACACAATGTGTGACACAGGTCAAACTAGTCAAACTGCCAAAATGAGTCACAGGGAGTAGCTGATTAAACCTACCGATTACAACTGTAAGCCTATTCCTCAACCCCGGTCTTCATTTGTGAACAAAGATTCAAAGTTGCTTCTTTATGTAAACTTACAAAATATAGCCTATAGTGTTATTATCACCAGGTTAAAACTATATACAAACAACTTTAGCATTTCGTCAATGCACATTTAATTGTCTTTATCACAGAAAACATTGACCTTACCTGAAGACCAACGAATGGTTCACCTTTAAGTTTTAACCTGTTGCCAGCAAGGTTGAGCTGGGTCAAATTGGAACACGATCGCATATCTTTCTCCTGCAATAGGTGAACCTGGTTGTGTTGGATGCTGAGGTTCTGCAGACGGGGGAGGCTCTCACACCAGCCTGCATCCAGTTTAGTAATACTGTTGTACCCGACGTCTAGATGTTGAAGGGCAGGGAAGAGCGCCAGAGTTGCTGGGTTAAGTGTCCTTAGTTGGTTGTGTGCCATATCTAGGCTGGTGATGTTTCTCGGTAGGTCGGACGGCATTTCTTTTAAGCCCAAGTGGCTGCAGTCTGCTCTGCCATTCTGCACCAAGCAGGTCGTTCTCTTTGGAGAAACGCCGAAACACGGCAACAGACAATCCACGAAGGCCACCAGCAGCACGCAGGTGAAAGATAGATTCATTGTTCTGTAGCCTAATTCATCCACAGGCTCTTCATCCAAAAATAAGACAACTAAAAGTAAAATCTGGCTGTGAAAACTGGTAGGCCTGCTGCAGACGAACTAGTTTGCTAGTGTTGAATTTGAATTGTTTTTAACTTTTATTTTACCTGTCAAGCGCTTTGTCAAATGGAGCTGAGAGCCCTACACGCCGTTCCACAGCGTTCGATTTTTGTCTGGCAGAGCGGTGCCCACGTAGCCTAAGACAGAAACAGTTTATCCCCGCGTGCACTCTTAAATGTAAAACATTTTACACTCGCAATTATCATACAGTATGGTTTGGCCAAATGACGGCAACTGTTAGAGTCTATAGCATCACTAAAGGCGATGTCACTGACAACACAGGTGACAGCAATACTGTCTTGCAGGCTACTTCCGATTTTTACGAAAAACGAAACTAGGAACGGAGGCGGGACAAAGATCACTGTGCGAATGAAAATGAAACCTAAGCTGTCCTTGGCAAGATACAGGTTTTTCTCAATTGTTTTGATGCTATAAACTCCCCGTTCTCAAAACATATATACAAGCATAAACAGAAGACCTCTTGTCAAAAAATGACACAATTTATGAGGTTAATAGGAATATGGTTATCTAGCATGGGAAGTGAAAGTGCCTCAGTTCCACATGCTTTAGACATCTTTTCCATAACATCAGGACTTAGCTATTAGAGGTCTGTTTCACTTCTCTTGGAAGTAAAAGCACTAATCCACGTTAGGCACTATGTAAGAGTCTCAGCATCCTAGTTGGGCGAAAAGTGGAACTGACGTTTTAAGGCTCGTACGGCAGAAGGTGCCCTTGCAAGGCTGGAATGAAAAATCTGTTTATGTTAGTAATGTTTTAATTGACCAGTGGTATAATTAAATTGCCGTAATAACTTCGTCAGATGGCTGAATTTTGATTCAAAAAGTAGTTGTACATCTGTGTTATAACTGTTGTGTAAAAGGTGTGTGTATCCAATGAGAAAGGGTCAGCACATAGTTTCAAGATGCCTTTACTCTGCTGAGATGGTAATGATGAAGACCAAATGAATTCAAGTTTCTTTAAGCAGGTCAAAGCAATCAAGAAAAACTATAATTGTCCAAAACGATCGTTTTAGATTAAAGCTGAAATAGGTATTGCACTAGAATATCTGCATGCTGGAAATAAAAAAAAAATCTCACTGTGGAAGGGCATTTTTGTTACCCCATTATGAAGCCAACCTCTTGGTTCACTATCTTTGAGCTCCCTTACCTATTATATTTCGAAAATTCCTGTTAACAAGCCAAGTTGCAGTTGTTCTTTGTACTATCCAGTAGGGGGGGCAGTGGGACAAGAAATTAAAAGCTTGGCTTTTTAAGAAAAGCACACCATACTAGTGCATATTCGTGTAACAAAACATTGAAAGTATGCTTATAAATAAATTATACATATTCTCTTATATTCATGTATACTAATTTCCCCTTTCTGTATTCTCTCTTTGAATGTATTCTTTAACTTTTCTGGATATAAATTATCTAAAGGGTTGCAAAACACACCAGAGAAAGTAATAATAATAATAATAATAATAATAATACCCTTTACTTGTATAGCACAGTTCATACATACAAGATGCAGCTCAAAGTGCTTTACAGTTTGGCAAGGTCACAAACAAAACAGCATTTCTTGCAGCCCAATGGCATCGGAGTAATTGAATGCAATAATGGAGTGGCGTAGTGTTTTAACAATGCAAAGTCACAACAACGCAATGCAAGGGTTAGCAGTCCATAAAAAGAAACTCTCAGCTGCCTAATAAGTAAAATAAAATAACTTGATTTTGGCCATTTCAGGGACACCAGATAATTTAAGTTATTTTTCAAGTAAACAAATCTTTTGTAAAATGTGTTTTAAGCAACATTTATGATTCCAGCTGCCCAACCTCCCTATGATAAAATTGCTTTGTATTCCTTTTATTACGATTATTGGTTTCACACTTTACACTCTTTCTCTGTGTTTCTATAATAATTTTGGTCTGGTCATTCCTTAGCTCTCTTTCCATACTTAAATTCTTTATCATTTGTATTATCTCACTCATTCTATATCTACCTCATCCAGCCCCCTCTCCTCTTGGTGTTGCATTGATCTGGTGTGTTGGTGAGTAAGCTGCTAGGAGGACTCAGTCAGCAGGGTTTCCCAGCTCAGTATCAGGATCAATCCTTTCTCTCTCTCTCTCTCTCTCTCTCTCTCTCTCTCTCTCTCTCTCTCTCTCTCTCTCTCTCTCTCTCTCTCTCTCTCTCTCTCCCTCTCTCTCTCTCTCTCTCTCACACACACACACACACACACACACACACACACACACACACACACACACACACACTTGTATCTCTTGTGCTACACACAAGGAATTAGGTATTAATATACAGTACATGAGAGATAGAGGCAGATGTATGATAAACAAGTATTAAGTTGTGCTATAAAATACTGATATGATTATGTATGATATATATAAATGAGCAAAAGATATATATTAACAGGTATTCAGGTGTGCTATTAAAATAAATATAGAGATATATATCAGATGCATTATGAACACGTAGGCATTATATACAGAAGATATACACCATTGGCAATACTGTATATACATGTAGTTTGGATGAAGTGCAGATGGATGAAGAGATTGGACAGGGTACATTCAATGTCCATGGGAGAGATAAAGAGGAAGACTCCTGAAGTGCCTTTTGGAGGGAAGATGTTTGGAAAAGTCAATGGTTAAGATACTAGGGGTCCTTAAGGATGCTGCAAGCCTGGCATAGGCATTGCTTCTCATGGATGTCCTTAGTAACATGTAGTGGAGTCCCTGTGATGCGTTGGGTGGTTTTCATTATCCCCTGCAGTTTTTTGTGGACAGCGACAGAACAGGTCCCATACCACGCTGTGATACAATTGCACAGTGGTAGAAGTTATCCAGGATGTAGCAGGATAAAAGCATGCATAGTACAAAAAGTACAACTGTAATCATTTGCAAATATTAAAATTACAAAGAAATAGTACAACTTTATAAATATAAGGCAGTCTCAGTGATGTGGTGTGGTAGGTGAAAGAGAAGCAGACTCATGTCCAATAGTCTGTTTGACCTCTGCGCCGAGGAGTAACACTTGGCTCATGGAACAAAAGGCTTCCATCATCTCTCTGATGACCATGACTCCAACAGGAGTTTGCACTGAAAAAAATCTCCTCTGCCTGCATAATATGCTGTGTAGAGAATAGTCATAATTGTCTGTGGTTAAATGCAGCTTGGTCAGGGTCCTTTCATCCACCACTGACACAAGGGACTCCAGATTGGTGGCTGTCGCTGCACTAGCTTCCCTACCAGTTTGTCCAGTTGCCAAGAACCCCTCTTCCTGGTGCTAGCACTCCACTGCATAAAAGAGAGCACTGGTAATGACAACCTGGTATAACATCATCACCATTTTGCTGCAGGATATTGAGCCCTTTCCTGTAAAGTGCATCAGAGTTAGGGCCAGTTTGTTGTCTAGGTGCAGCTCGAATTGAGGGAGGATGAGGGGGGATGGCATACACCCTGAAATAGAAAGGTAAAAATCATCTCCCTTCTAAAATCCCCCCTTTGTATCTCTTGTGCCATTTTATCAGTGATGAAATTCCTACTTTTTCAAAATTTAGAAAAATGACTACCATTACAACAAATACTGTGGGTGCATGCACATAATGATGCTGCTGGCCCCACCTTTTGGTAAAGCACAGTCTCACCATTAAAAATGAATAGGGCGCACACTTGCATGTTAATGCAAAAGTAATTGACAGTAGATAACAAACGATATCCCTGACCACATAACATTCTGTGGATATGATATGGGCTTAACTGATAACTACCAGGAGTGACATAAGTTATTAATTTTGTCAGAAATGTGGCCAGCAAATTGAGTTGTAGTGAATGGTGAACAAGCTGACTTGGGATATGGGATAACTTGACCTAGTCTGTTGACTTTCAAATCAGTTTTGTAAGTCAGGTGTAGTTATGACACTCAGCCTTTGACTTTGTGACTGTGGCCAAACCACACCCATGAGCCCACGAACAAGTATTACACACAATTGTGCTACTGTTAATACCATATGAACTGATTGCATGCTGTGAATATGGTCTTAAACCAGGCATTCCTGTACTTTTTTTTTTTTTGTATTATAGTCACCGGTATGTTTTTCTTACCATTAACAATGGTTATTTACACCATTTAGGCCTGCGTTCCTTTAAAACGGTACTGCAACTTTTGAGGCCTGGACCTCATGAAGTCCATCATTATCTCTTTGGTTTTGGAGATGTTCAGCTGTAAAGTGGTTGTCTTATTATTTGTCAGTATTTCACAAAATCCCCTACTAGAGTCATGTAGGCTACTTATCCATGCTCATGTGAGTCCAGTCATCTTCATTATTTAATAGCAAATATTTATTAGGTATGACAAAGATCTTGACACCTGTAACCAACAGAGTAACCAACCAAACAGTGATCACTTTTCTGATGCCTGCCTGATCCTGCCCAAATGTTTCGTGAGGAATACCTACAGTGAAAATCCCTTTTCCGCCTGCCTTCTGTAATATACATAATTGTGGTGCTACAGTTCATTTGTGGAATCATTAAAAAAGGAAATTCTGCAGTTTCACTAGAAGTAGCACAGTTCTTACTCCGCCTATAAGCAAATGGATTTACTGAGGTCATCTGACATAATCGTGTAATCATCAAAATATTAACGTTGACGCAAGAAGACACAAACAAGGCAACATAGTACCTCATGCCATCTCCCGGAAGGGGGTGACTTCTCAAGTTGTGTCCGCTAAGTTGCTCTGCTCCATGGCTCATACTGCAGCCAAGATTAAGAAGTACTGCCAGGTAGGCAGCCATTTGATTGGTTCTGCCCATTGCTAATCTTGCTCCAGTTTATGGCCCATGAATGAAACATCAAGGCTGCATGGCAGCCAAATGGAAGATGGGGAAGCCCTTAAACTATGCCATGGCAAAATTAGTCTTTGTTTTCATGTAGTAAAATAGTGAATTGCTGCTGTGCAGCCAACTTTTCAAAACTGGGTGTCTGTGTCAATGAAGGACCTTATCAGTCAGATGCAGTCTTGCTGATTGATACCCAGCCATAAAGGAGTGGCATGATGCTCTCAGATTAATCTAGTAGTGATCTACTGCACTGTGAGCTGTAGTAAAGAGAGATTAGATAAAGAGGAGAGAGAAAAAACAGAGAGGTAGAGAATGATGATGAGGAGCGAGAGAGAGAGAAGGGTAGGAAAGGCAGATTGCAGTGAAATGCTCACACGAATCTTTAACATATCCTTTCAGCTGTGGACAGGGTTGTGTACAAGCAAAGGGGAAGAAAGACAGAGAAAGGAAGTACGTGAACAGGCCCAAGAGAGTATATAGGGGAGTAGTGGATGAGTCTGAAAGCCTTAGGACTGACCAGAGGACAGACATGACTTGGACACTCTGACATCACATGCTCATGTGTATGAGCACATGCCAGCACATGTGAGTGTGCCTCTGTGGTGAGTGTGACCATGCAAGCATGTATGTGTGTGAGAGCATGAGTGTGTGAATGTGTGGGAGAGTGTTCATTCATGCATGAGAGATAACTGTGGAGTGGCTACCCCGTCACACTGTGCATCCATGTCTCCATGAGGGGGTCGACCCTGACATTGACACACCTCTGCACTTTAGCATCAACAAGGTAAGAAATGCTTTTAACTGCTTTATCCTCTTTACCCTCCTCCACCTTCTCACATATGCTGCCTGTAGGACTGACAATGGCAACACAGGCTCTGTAGACTCTGTTGGGGCTGCTGTTGGCATGCTTGACTTTGTATTTGCATTGTTTGTAATTCCATAGATTCAACACACCTGTTTGACCATAATTTCTTATTGATATGCTGCTGTTATTAAGTGTTTGTTTTTGGTAAAAGGCCATTCGCCTTGGCATTTGGAAGATTTAGATCTGAGCTTCATGTGATTTGAGGTCTGGTTGGGTGTGTATTATTTTCTGGGGGATGTATATTTGTGTGTGTGTGTGTGTGTGTGTGTGTGTGTGTGTGTGTGTGTGTGTGTGTGTTTTCTGTTTTGTTTTTTTTTGTTTTCTGGTCAAGCATATTCATTCTCCCAAAGGTAATCAGCCTGGGTAAAAGCTTAGAGTCAGAGTTCCAGTGTGTCTGGCCCAGTCTCTGTTAATACTGTAGTATTGCCTTCCCAGTCTTATAAGGTCCTCATTTATATCCCTTCTTAAGAGTTTACAGGCAGCTTTGGAACCATATGCAGGCTAATGGCGGAGCCCTAATGGAACTGACAGATGCAACATGGGCTGCCAATCACATAAATGAACAAAAGAGCTGATTACAGCATTGCACAATGTCATCCAAGTATTATCTGTGAGATAATAAAGGGAACATGAAAAGGGTAGTAAATGACACACACAAAGAGACGAAGTGGGAGAGAGAGACAGACAGACAGACAGGGACAGAGATGAACTTTTAGGGCAGCTGAAGTAGATTGATATGAGTGACTGAGAAAAGTCTTTGAGAGCTGAGAATGAAAAGTGCTGTTGTAGGAAAGGATACTACTGTGGGGGGATTCTATTATAGGACAGAATGTCTTAAAGAAATGGGGGGTGAAGAAGAAAAGAGAAAGAGAGACAAAGGAGTGTAAGCAGAAGAAGAGGTATGAAAAATAGTGCCCCCGGGGCCCAGCAGCATAGGGCATAGCTGCATGACTAGTGAGTGTTTCAGCATCTCTAGTGTAGAGCACTGCAGCATAGAGAGCAGTGCTCTCTCTCTCTCTCTCTCTCTCTCTCTCTCTCTCTCTCTCTCTCTCTCTCTAGCTACCATCTGCTGACAAAGGGATATTTAGAGGTCAATTTCATGAGAACGTCTCTCTCTCTCTCTTTCTCTCTCTCTCTCTCTCTCTCTCTCTCTCTCTCTCTCTCTCTCTGTTTCTGTCTGTCTGTTCCATCTCAGAAACAATCTAACTAACTGTGCACTGCTAATAAAATGTGCGGAAATCTTGTATAATCCTCATGTGCAATGCAATAAGAAACTCAGATTCAATAATGTATATAAATTACAGCACAGCATGTAGTACATCTCAGTATAGCCTTACTACAAAAGACCTCTTGATGTCATGTGTGTTTTAAACAATGGCAAAGGGGTAGGGTGTTCTAGAATGTGGTGTGTGTATGTGGCAGGGGAGGGGTGGGAGATCAGTAGATGAGGAATGCTGACTCAGGCCTCTCTGTGAGGAAAGGGGGCACAGGACATCAATACTGCACTGGTATCAGCAGACCAGCTCAGCACACAATGGGCTGAGTGCACAGAGCAAACGGAGCAAGCTCTCACTCACGCGTCTCTAAGCTCTGTTATGGTATTGTAGACTTAGCATAGCAGTCACTGCACTGTATGGCACGGACAGGGTCTTATTGCTCAATGCTGATTAGTTTACATCCATTCAGTGCCATTCAGAAAGTGGTAAAGCAATGGGATTCGATGCAGGAGTGGTGCAGGACAGTAGTGGAGTCAGACAATTTTGACCCAACTGGTTTCTTATGTTGTTATCTACTTTGAGCAAGAGATATAAGTACCAGTTGAGTTCAGTTTTAGCACTACCTTGCTGGCAGGGCCCTCTTGGCACCAGAGACTCTTTAGTAATTGTAGAAGTGTTAATACGTGAAATATTGGTAGTCCAGTCTTTAAGAGTGAAACATGAAGACTCCATAATATTCCTACTTAAGTGGATTCAAGACTAAAGTTGTGCCAGTACAGTCTTGCATCTCTCCTTTGTCTGTGCAGAACCAGGAATAACCCTGATTACTCCAGAACATCTGAATAAATGGAATTGAATTTATCCACAGGTGACACATTTCACCCCTCAGCAAAGATCACTCTGAGCATGCACAAGTATTAAATAGCATCACATCAAACATACAAAATAGACATTTAACCTAAGGTGACCCTAAAAATAAATAAATAAAAATAACAACACAAAATAAATACAACTAAAGAAAATGGAAAGACATCAGAGTTACAGGGAGGTGTTGTGATGTAATTGATGTTGAAACACTACATTTTACCAGTGGCCTATTTAGCTACAGAGAGTTCTGATATATCAGCATGAATAGTTGCTCTTAAAGTAGACCTCTGCTCTGCCAGTGAAAAAGTTCACCTCAGGCTAGAAAAGAAAACACATCTGAGTCTCCAAGGACAACCGAAGCCTGGATTAGCATGGTATTTGTTTATTGTGTCTTATGCAATAAATACTTTTGGATAAAGTGTTTAAAGACAGATTTGGTAAAGCATGTTGTTTTGCGCTGAGCAGTTACAACCCTCTTACAACACCAGTGACCCATAAAGGAGCTGTTTGCCTCTCCACCGCCACCCTTCTGGGCCCACAGTAGCAAGGCCACAATCTAACGGCCATTCATTACATATAGCCTGTGAGCTACTTTCCTTAACCTAGTCATCATGAAGCATTTCTGGGGGCAAATCTGTGACCCTATCAATGGCGTTTGTTTACAGGCTTATGAAGAAAAAAATGCTGTTAATGTAAGTGACCTTTTACTGACCTTGCTTAAGTCAGTGACTTTGAGTAAAGTCAGCGCAGCTTCTTTATTAACCTTCATGGCAAGCAAATGTTGAAGCTTTTGGTCATGTGACATTTTGTCAGTATGTTTTACATATAGAGAATGTGAGCTAAGGGACTATGTTATTAGTGACCTTTGTTGAGATTGCAAGGGGACTTATCATGACAACAGTAATATATGCTCCAAAGTCTGTGATTTTTCAATGGTGTATTCTGCATACCTAAAATATATCAAGCTGGTTGTAGTTACTGGATTTGCAGTCTGTTTCCACATTAAAGAATGTGAGAACAGGGAACAATGCTTTTGTATCTTGTCTCCTTAAGGGTTTTACTGTACTGTGCAATTATCTTATTTTTATTTTTTTCCTAAATATTAGCTCATCTTGAAACTCTGTCAAGATCTGCAGGATCAGCATAGGCACACTGGGATAGTAACTGATAGTAGTGTTCTGAAGTAGTAGAGCAGTTATCTTCAATTTCTTAACTCAGCCTTGCTTGCCTGAGAGTTGCTTTGGTCAAGTTCCACAGACTTCTACAGAGAGGTCAGCGGAATATTGCCCAACCTCTTAACTTGATTTCAAAGTCTTTATCCAAGCACTGGAATTTACATAAGATGCCAAAGCTCAACCCTCCCTGCCTTAAGATTTTGCCGGATTACGTTAGGAATGTGAAAGTCTGTAGCAGGTGGAAATCCATCATTCTGAACATTTTTAACCCCCCTGCTTCTTCTCAAATTCCCATTTTTCTGCTTCCCTGCATCCCATTGTGGTCATGGTTGGATTCTTTTTTTCTTGTAATCATGAAGGAAAATTGAACTCCTCTTTTGCATAAAATGTTACTTACCAAAGAAGGTAACCCTGTAGAGAAGAGAGCTCTGAGGTATTAGACCCAATAATCAAAAGGCTGCACAAAAATGGCATGATTAATAACAGAAATATCACTGAGGAATGAGCCATAAGTCTCAATTTACTATAGAAGCATTTATTTCAAACTGTGTACCCATGTCTTTCTGAGATAGCTGGAAAACACCAATGTTTAGGTCCATAACTGATACATGTGGGTAAAAGGCAAAAGCCAAAAGCTTGATTTATTAGCTGTGATTTACCTGTCTCGGGTGGCATTAATTCAGTGTTTCATTTAACATGAGTTGCAGTTGAAAGTTGAGATGGGACATGGGACTTTTCCCATTCCTTTGACATTTTACTTGGATTGGTCAAAGCTCTGACAATTTTCTTAGAATTCTTAGTGTCAGAAAAACACCACACAGCACAGACAGCTTAAAAACCCTGTGAGACAGACTGTAAAAGAGGGAGCATGAAAATAGAGAGGAATATCAAAAGATATAAAATGGATATTGACTGGGCTTTCTAGTATGTCATCTAGTGTTTGTCATCACTGATTCAGTTTTGTGTAACTCTGATCTTCATCTGACAGGATTAATTGATTCATTACTTAATTACTGCCTGAACGGCTGAGTAGGAGTGAGCAATCTGTGGGGGGATTAGTAGCTTTCCCCAAAGACACAGAGAGAGAGAGAGAGAGAGAGAGAGAGAGAGAGAGAGAGAAAGAGAGAGAGAGAGAGAGAGATAGAGAGAGAGAGAAAGAGAGAGAGAGAGAGAGAGAGACTTTGATTTTAAAACACTTTAATGAAAATGTAAAAAAATCAATAAATCATTCTGCATCATTGGTTAAAAGCCTCCCAGAGCCATTGCTTACCAGTGTCATTCAGTGACCAGTGACACTATCTGTCATTTGGTAAACAGGCTTTCAGGTTGCGTCTGTTTGGTTTCATGGACAATGAGGAATTTTGGAATCAAAACTCAAGACAGAGCCTTTTAATTACAAACTGAGCTACCCACTATACTGTGCATGCTATGTTACTCTGATTGTGTGTGTGTGTGTGTGTGTGTGTGTGTGTGTGTGTGTGTGTGTGTGTGTGTGTGTGCGTGTGTTTGTGTACGCGCGTCCATGTCCGCATATGGCTCAGCACATACAGTATGTGTGATGTAGACTCTGTGATGAGTGTTGTAATCGCTGGTGAGCCTTTTCTGCCAGTCATCTGTTCTAGGCTAAAGATTAGATGGGTAAGATTGTGTTTAGAAATAGTAGTAAAGCCTTTGCTGAGACCATTTGGAAGAGTGTGGCTGGAAGCTGTTAATGTGTGATACCAGTATATAAAACATACAGTGTACACTGTATAAACACCATGAAACATAAAACATCTCTGGGGAATCTAGTGCAATGACTCTAAATGTCTACGAAATTAAATAAACACATCAGAATATTTTTTTCTGTTCTTTGATGTCACTTGATCTATCAATTTCCAAAGTGGCTGTGCTAGTGGTTTAACAGCTAGTAGAGTCATTTATACATCTGTGTCATATTTTCATGTCTACAAACCATTAAACCACTATACAGTCCTGCATAACATTCAGAAATTCTTTATCGTAATCTTTGCACTTTGCACATCCTTCTCTACAGTCCTGTGTGTGTGTGTGTGTGTGTGTGTGTGTGTGTCTGTGTGTGTGTGTGTGTGTGTGTGTGTGTGTGTGTGTGTGTGTGTGTGTGTGTGTGTAGCCTAATCTCAGTGGGTGAGTCATCCAGTCTGCCTCTCCAGATCAGAGCTTCAGACAGCACAGAAGGATGCCAAAAGGATGTAGGAGAGATACACGGGGATACAAAGACAAAGAAGGTGGAGGGGTAAAAAGGCAGAGTACTACTTCACATTTACAGTGTCTGCAAGAGAATATGTGTGAGGGTTGAATAGAGGAATGGAGGCATGGTAGAATATGGGAGAGAGAGAACAGTGACAGACAGAGAGAGTGTGTGGGGGGCGGGCAGAGAGGGAGGGAGAGTAGCATCGAGATAAAGAGTCTTTACTGCAGGATAACCTGCCAAGAGGCTCAATCAGCAGATAGATGTCTGTGCCAAGAACTGTGCCTCCTTAGCCCCTGCCAGCCCCCCTGACTCCCTGGACCACTCCCTGGCACTAGTTTGCATCCCCAAAATTTCCTCCGACCACACTTATCTCATGACACTACATTCTTATCAGGTATTGCAATTACAGTAATCCTTATCAGCAGTCACTCTGTTAGTCCCAGAATCCCAGATGAATGGTACTGGGCATGTCAGATTTTGGAACTGTTTGTTCATTTTGAAATTACTCATTGAAAAACATAGTTTTTATGTGAAGTCAGAAGCCTCTTCTCTATGTTAGTGAAACAGTCATGGGTTGTTTGTGGAACCACACTGTTACTGTACTGCTTACTGCATCTAGTCTAGCTCTTCTGTGTGCCCAGCAGCTACTGCCATGGTGATCCAGAACCACACATTTCTACATACAACATACCATTAACAAAGGACATGTGACAACAGATAATTCTCTGTACAGCCCAGGTCCAGGTGGTTCAGATTATTTTATGTCACTCTTCTCAGCAGTGCTGGCCGATATGTCGCCAGCTCGTCTCTGATGGGTGTTGGCAGGGTTAGTGAGAAAAGATTTGGATTGTTAAGTGGCTCTGGCTGTCTCTGTCAGTGTGGCTTTGGGTTCACATTCACACGCCACAGCTGATGATGCCCCTGGTGTCAATCTGGAAGCTCATCACTGCATGCCACCCTGCTTTGGCATGGCAGCCTGTCAGCCCTCCATTCAAGCAAAAGTGCACACATTCATCTCTCAAAATCTGTGTGTGTGTGTGTGTGTGTGTGTGTGTGTGTGTGTGCGTGTGTGTGTGTGTGCATGTGTGTGTGTGTGTGTCCTACACAGAGAGTTTGTATGTGCAGAAAAAGAGAGAGAGACACACACACACACACACACACACACACACACACATACTCACACACAAGAGAGAGAGGGAGTGGGGGAGATGGAAGGGTAGGAGAGAGAGGTTGCAAGACCAGTAGCTTGTGTCCTGTTACACATTTTTACCTGATCAGTGTCTTCAAAACTTCTACACCTCTCGGTCTCTTACATACACAGACATATACACACACACTTCTGAATATATAAACACATTTTTTTATAGTTTAATCCACTTTTCAATTTGTGCAGCATTATTTCTTTCCACCAATTCAATCACTTCCATCTGAACACATACATATGCACACATTTTGTTGTGTCCTTTACTGTATCAAAGTCTTTGTTCCCTGTCATTTCTACATCATTGCACCTACTCTCTCCAAGTCTGTCTTTCTTATCCTCTCATTATTACAGGTGTCTCTATCTTCAATCATACTAGACAAGACCATTTTGCTACAATTATCAATAGAAATGGGTTTGTGACTATACAAAAATGGCTTGCGTATGTTTGTGTGTGTGTGAGAGAGAGAGAGACAGAGAGACAGTGAGATAGAGACAGTGAGAGAGCTAATGGCGCTGGCTCTATTAGGGAATGAAATGCCGAGGCGGCTTGAGTGGGAAGTATAATTAGACGTGTGGCACAAGGCTGTCTGGCAGGAATGGTTAAGCATGTGTGTGTGTATGTGTGTGTGTGTGTGTGTGTGTGTGTGTGTGTGTGTGTGTGTGTGTGTGTGTGTGTGTGTGTGTGCGTGCGTGTGTGTTTGTGTGTTTTAATGTCTACCACTATCCAGAAGAGGTCTGACTGAGTATATCTGAAGTGGTTACGCAATGAAACTGACTGATGTGAAATTCACAAGGCAATACACATTAGGCCATTGGGGTCATGAACCTGTGTGTGTGTGTGTGTGTGTGTGTGTGTGTGTGTGTGTGTGTGTGTGTGTGTGTGTGTGTGTGTGTGTGTGTGTGTGTGTGTGTGTGTGTCTTTATGTGAGCATGTGAGTGCATGTGCGTGGAGGTGTGGGTTGAGGTAAATGCTTCCTTAGCTGCAAATCCATTTTGGGTCCATTTAAAGATGCTGGATTTGTCCTTTAATGGGGCTGATAAGTGAGTGAAGAGGATGGTGCTCTGTGATTGGAACAGAAGAGGGTCATGGAGAGGTGCGCTGGTTTTTCTTCCTCAGCATCCTGCCACATCATTAGCCCTGTGCCATTGTGTGACCAAATGAATATGAAAGTGATGATGGAGACCTGGGAAAGGAGCATTAGCATTTCAGCTAGACAGACTCCAATTATGGCTGACTTTTAATGTACAATGTATTGACATGCACATGTGCACATACATACATGGACAAAACATACAGACTTGGCCAAACAGAAAGAGAGAGACATAGACAGAAACAGAGAGAATATTTGCCCTTATGTATTTGTTTTAAAAAATTAAAGATACTGATATCTAGCTGCTTTTCATAACCCTTATAACCACATAAGCACAAGCACAAACACGTGTGTACACATGCTCATGCACCTGCCATTCTGTGGCAGGTGTGAGTGCCTGACGTCTACATTACCCTCCATGTAGCTGACACAGCTGTGAGCTGTGAGACACAGCTGTGAGCAGAGTGAGACAGTCAGAAAGAAAAAAAAAGAGTAAGAAAAAAAAAGAGAGAGAGAGAGACAGAGAGATACCTATGAAGTACCACAATGGTGGTACAATGGACAGCTTTGTGTCTTATCATGACATCTAAGGAGTCACTCTAAAAAATAATGGTTCTTCAGAATGATGCCATAGAAGAACCTTTTTCAGTGCTTTAAAGAAGCGTCGAGGCAACAGTTCTTTAAAGAACCATTTGACACCGATATAACATAATATAGCCCATTATGATGTAAGGCTCCAAGGAACCATTTGCAATGTGAAGAACCTTTCACATACTACATGCTAAAACATAAAGGTGCCTAAATGGTTCTTTAACCACCTCTGGATGGTTCCATGAAGAGTAAAGGTTCTTCTATGGCATCAAAGAACCGGTACTGGCCCCATTATTTTTTAGAGTGTAATTGTGTTCCATCTATGTATTATGTTCTTGTCCCTTGATTTATATGTTTTGCATTAATCAAGTAGCTAACTACTTATCTGGAGGTAACTGACACATGAAGGTTTAGGCTCTCCTAACATCTTTTGTCCATTTATGGGCATTCAAAGACTTTGTTCTACCTTATATATATACAGTATATCTACCGTATATAACAGAAAATTGGAAAAATAACATCAACATCCATATCACCGAGCAGATGGAAAGAGAGGCATCATATTGTTACACAGTAGCCTACCCATGCGATAAAGAACATAACACAAAGTCAGTCATGTAGCTGGGGTCTGTGACTACCACCATTCCATTCATTCCATTTGTATCTCCTCATTACTGGTCTATAATTAACATAAGTAGCTACAGATTGGGTACTACACTATGTGGTGTCCTTATCTACTGTTGAAAAAATGTGCTTTCCATTATTAGACATACATGCCTCTGAAGTGAGTGAGATGTCACATTTTAGTGTGTGGCAACGGTAAGTGTGTGTGTGTGTGTGTGTGTGTGTGTGTGTGTGTGTGTGTGTGTGTGTGTGTGTGTGTGTGTGTGTGTGTGTGTGTGTGTGTGTGTATGTGTGTGTTTGTGTCTGGAGTGTGGTTGTAGCAGACACTGAACATCCCAGCAGCAGAGGATGATAAGACTGCTTTTCAGAAATCCTGTCTAGCAATTCTCACCACACTGGTGAGGGATGAAATCATTCTAATAATAGAAGGTGAGAAAAGGGACTACAGCAACCATCTGCTAAATGAAAGATCTAAAATGAATAAAAGACAGAATCAAAGTGAAAAGGAATGAATGAATAAATGAATGAATTAATGAATGAAGGAAGGAAGGAAGATACCTAGGCATGTTTTGAGTCAAAGAACATAAGTCCCAGACAAAGGTGTAGCAAAACCCTGTGGGCTGTAGTTGGAGTTTTGCTTATCACATCATGGGTCTGTCACATCATAGCATTAGGCCCATCTCTTGAAGAAAATGTTTTCTGACAGTCTGTTTACACTGTGACAATGACAGAAAAGGAGCAGCCTAAGTTTGATGTTATTCTGCTGTCACTTTGCTTTAGATAAGCAAGTGCTCTTGGCCCTTATCATACCAGCAGTGCCATTATGGCTACCCCTGTGCACTTTCAGACATATAAACGACACTTGAATGTACCCAAAGGGAGACCAAGAGTAGTCACTGTGGTGATGCTGTGCTGAGACACAGGTATGCTTCTATGAATAAATATGACTAACCCCTACGTTCACAACCACCCCCACCTTTTACACAGGTGCGTGTATGCACATAGGCATAAAATGGGCATCTTCTTGGCACTGGCAGGTCTCTCTCCGAGAACACACCTGTACCTTATGAGGTGCATCTTGCCAATGTGTTTCCCAGCTGTGAATGCCAACAGAGCTGTGTGTGTGTGTGTGTGTGTGTGTGTGTGTGTGTGTGTGTGTGTGTGTGTGTGTGTGTGTGTCATGAGTTGTCCTGTCTGATTCCATCACCAACCTCTGCATGCTCATTGAATGAAGTATTTCTGGCATCCTGGCTAGCATACCATGTCAAAGTTAGTAAAAAACTAGCCACCAGTATCCTCTAGTGAAAATGCTCCCACGACAGCTTAAATAACCAGTTGTGTCTCACTGACTGTTGAGCTACTTTCACAGTGCTTCAATTGGGTTGTAGTTTAATATATGAGGAGAATCATGGGCAGGTTAGAACAATTGCTTTACCCCCATCCTAAACTATCTATTATTCTCTGCACCTCAATCCCCTCTAATAGATCACACAGTTGATCAATACCACAGTTTAATGGTACTGAGCCAATAGTACTTACCCATGACACACAGCAGAGCCATAGCAGGGGCAGGAGAGGGAAGGTAGAGGTATCCAAGCATGGATGCAGGTCGTTAAGGCCTACACAGGGCTCAGCATGGTGACTGAAATGCCTGGGAGGGTCAGTCAAGAGTCCTGAACTGTTTATAGGTTAAAAAAAAACAACTGGTCTGTTTTTACCAAAACCACCAAGACCTTACATAATAAATCCAGCAGGGATTATAGAGTGTAAATGTTCTCTCTTATATTAGCATTTCCGTTCAGATGTGACGTGTGACAACTGGCACCAGAGGGACAATCTCCCAAATCAGCCACTGAGCCAGCTCCCAAAACAAGGCCGCTACTGTGGCACTGCTCTCCTCATGTGTGTATGCTGATGCTTAGCAAAAGCTTCTCCTTGAGGAAAAAGAGGTCTGTTTTCCTAATGAAATGTAGCTGGCAACAATTCATGAATGTGTTTGTTCTGCGTAGGTCTCACACCTCCAGCATCATTTATGCCTTTTGAAGCTCAGCAGATGCAGTTTAAAAATGGCATAATGCTGTTTGGAATGCAGATAATTTTTGAAATGAAGAATTTGGATGAGGGCCAATCAAAGGTAGGCATATGCAGTTTATGTATGAGGTCTGTGTCTTTGTTTGTCAGCTGTGCTTGCATGTGTATGTGTGCGTGTGTGTGCGTGTGTAGAGATAGTAAGTATGTATTATTGCATATAGAAATATGAGGAGTGTGTGTTTGTGTGTTAGTAAGAGCATAAGCGGTGTGTGTGTGTGTGTGTGTGTGTGCGCGCATGTGTGGGTGTGTAAATGTATGAGGGGCATGGTGGCGGTCCGTTTGAGACAGCATGGCCTGCAGCTGGGCAACAGTATTTTTAGGAGACTGCTGTGCGTGAGATAATGACAGACATGCGCATGACCTCATCTCTTCGCCTGTCGCTACGGTAGCAGGGTTAGCCAACAGAGCATATCCTGACATGGAACTCTCCAGAAGGCCTCGCCCCTAAGCCTGTCCCAGCCTGGATTTACACAAGCAGGACTTATGCCTCAACTTTTCAAGGGGCCAGTTTGGACTCCCTTTAACATGTTGTGATCATGCCAGCCAAAACTGGCAGAAATTAAATGATTCAGTTTAGTAGCTTTATACAGCTTTATACTTTGACCCTTGCATTTCCCTGCAGTCTTGCTTCATCAGTCATTGTACAACATTTTTCATCTTCTACAAAAACAAAGACTTAGCATATGTACTTCACCAAGTATGTGAGTAGCTAACGGATGATACATCTGGTAAATGCCACCAGTTTTAACAGTTTAGCTAATTGAAATGTGCGATAAGTAGTGCAGTCTTTAGTGAAGACCCAGCTTCCATTAAAGTTTCAAATCAGTTGGACTTTCCCTGGTCAAACCTTAATATAGCACCCCAATTGTCTGGCCACTAAGTGAACCAACTCCTTGTGGACTTCCAGTTATAAATTCCCCATGCCATTCAGTCATGTAGAGGACCCTAAGGCCACCGAGATCCCAAGAGGTGGATAAGGGCTCTAAAATCGGCCCACTCAACTGCATGTGGTGGCTTTTTTTCAAGTGTGAGGTTGGTTGCCTGCAGAGACAAAGCAGAGCCCCCACCCCTCAGCCTGCCACCACCCCTCGGAAAGGTCAGCTATCAAAACGGGTTATATTTAGTCATCTTTGATGTTCACTACAGTGAGGTGTCAGTGATGTCAGGGTGAGATGAAAAGGCTAGATACCATTGGGAAAAACATCCATCTTGAAATGGACGGTCACAAGGACCACTGCTAGGATGGGTAGAGCCAAAAGCCCAATTCAAGCGTTTTGGAGCGGAGCTGTGTTCAAGACAGGGTATTGTCAATGACGTTCGTAAAGGCTGTGGTATTTCTTGAAGTCTGTGGTATGTAGCACTTCATGCACGTGTGCTCACCAGACTATTCATAATGTTGAGTGGATGGAAAGCATTTTAAGGATTCATGAGATAGAGAGAGAGAGAGAGAGAGAGAGAGAGAGAGAGAGAGAGAGAGAGTTGGAAAGAGAAACTGAGGGCATACCCTGTCGTTGGCCTAACCATATATCAACATATTTGCTCTTTCTGACTTTTTGACTCTGACCCCACAGTGAAGGTTTCACAACTTGTTTTGAGCCATCTGGAAAAATTACAACACACACACACACTGTAACAAATCTTAGGGTGCTAATGATGTTCAGGGTATCAGTACAGCATTAATTGACATTTATCTCATATGTTCATACTAAGAAACTGAAAAGTCTCACCTTACTAGCTGTTTAATAATGCAAATCAATGTATGTATTCATACTGTTTACACCAGTGAACAAGTTTCAATAGCAAAACAGTCTGAAAATGTAATGACCTATTCTATTTCCTCCCATAACATAATGCTGTGGGGTCCAGCTTTTGACTGATCACTTCAATACTATATACATTATATCTACTACCCTTACTGTATGCATGTGAATTTTCAGCCTTGGAATAGTACTGACTTAACTTTTAAGTCTGGGAAAAGTCAAATTCAAAAAAGTAAATTCTGCATATGAACTACAAATAGTAAACAACTCATGTTCAACTTATCTGATGTTAATGCAGTAGCACACATGCCGAGTGTACCCTACTAAACATCTCCTGACACAAGTGGTTTCTATCCCCATACAGATGCTCTGTAGCCAAGCAACCATCAAATTAATACAAAGATGCTGCCATTGGAATTCGATAACTGATAAGTTCAGACAAAACTTCCTTCGCAGCTCACACAAACCTAGACTGTTCCCCATACTCTCCATGTTTCCATGTTGCATCATTAGCTATCGTATAACAAGAGGCAACAAACATGCTAGTTTAGTGTTCCATATGTCTGTTAGTGTTTAGCCAAGCTAGAGACATACTATTTCACTTGAAGGTGGCTGTGTTTGCTGCCAGCCAAATGCATTAGGGAATTGTATTATGTGGGTCATAGACACCCATCACTCATCCTCTAAATAATGCAACAGATGCTGGTCTTGGTGCATATCTGTGTGAACTGCAATGTTGTAGAAATGCAACACCACAGCTTAAAGGGGGGCAAACAGTAAACATGCATTTTCACTGCAATAGGTATTTGCAACTCACTGGGGCCTTGCATTTAGGATGCTTCTGACCAATGAATCTATGTGTATTATCTTATATCTATCTGCAACTGAGCTGGGCACTGGTGTGAAGCTGTAACTTTTTACTTAACATGTCAGGTGTCTACTTGCACACATATTTACAGGCTCACCACCCAGCTGTAGGCTACATGAGATGACCTGCGAAACACTGACCACGCTCTCCTGGGAGTGCAAAAGGAACTTGCAGGTTGCTATGACAACGGGATACCGATGTGAAACCAGTAGTCTCTGTGGAAGCTGCTGCCTCCTGCGACTGGAAGCCATTTTGCTCTTTTAAGCATACTTCCACTCAGGATAAAATCTGCTTCTTCTTAACAGGGATACAACGGCTATAGGGTCGTTTCTGATAGGGCAAGTGGTGCCCATACACCATCGATTTGGCAACCGACTCGTGACAGCTACGCAGGGCGCTGTACCGAGCATGCAGAGGGAATGCCATTCCTCATCTCCTCCTCTTCTGAGTGTAGCCGAAGGACGGCGTTGTGACATGTGGAAAGAGACAGTTTTACTGCAATTCTATCTTAGTTGTTTCCAAGCTCTAAGCGAGAGTAACTGACCCGAGAGAAAGGGGGTGTTACCGTGCTCTGGCACTGTCCACACGCGTTTTTTTTTCGTTGCTTAATTTGGACCAGCTTCTCAGCAGAGGAGAGGCAAAAGGCAGGTGCGGTTTCATTCGGGATTCCAGTGCTCGTAGTGAACACCACGTTCTCCCTGTCTGCCCTCTTCGGGTGGACTTTAATTTCAGTCTGTCTCTCTCACGGCCAGGTGGACGGAATCGACTCATATTTGGGACATTTTCTTTGGATGAATCCCTCTGCTATTCCAAGGTAAGCACGGGCGCTATTCGGATGTGCTACTGTAACAGAACGGGGGATGATGGCTACAGTAACGCACAGCCAATAAAATCACATCGACACATTCGTAGCCTATTGCAATTGCGTTGACTATTGTATCCTCGTCTTCGTGAATCCATGTACAGCTGTGACCCTTGATTAGTTATCGTGTTTTAACCCATTCACAGTAGTGTTTGCCTAGCCTATACAGTAGATTTGAGCGGTGTTGCAGTACCTGGTCGGTGACATCAAGTATGAGTAGCCACTCAGCCTACTGTGCGTTGTCTTCTGAACATTTTGATTTTGTCAGCAATCGATTCAGATCCACCCTGATTTCAGCCTAAACGTACAGTAATACATCAAAATGTTTGAATTGGATCTGATGAATTATGAATGAATTCCGTGAGGTTTGTTGTATGGCAGATATAGTAAACCGATACAACGTGACCTCCACAAGAAACAACGCCGAGTGCCTCTGATCACAAGCCAAGCTAATAAGTTGATCAACATAACAAGTGTCCAGTCAATAGGGACCCATAAGTGAGGTCCCATTGCCGTTCATTGTGCCCTCGTTAGGCGCAATAAGGCACAGTCCGACGCATCTCGCTCTGATGTAGCATAGTGCCTGGACTGTTTTCTAAACTCGACTGAGACTACTGCTATTGCAACCTAACCTAACTGAACATAGGTTGTAATGATGTAGCCTAGTCTGCACGAGGCAATCGCACCCTGCGGTAAAGGACTGGAGGTCTGTAAGGAGTGGTACCATACTCGCAAACGATATTAGGTGAGGTTAATAAATAAATTTCTTACAACGTTACCCAAGGGCTTTTCCATGATTGTTTAAATTATAATTATATCTATATTGCACTTAACGTGATCTAAGGATTGCTCTTTACTTTGATTTATGTTGGGCTATGATGATTTTCAAATAATGGATTTCAAAATCTGTAGGCCCAATTTCAGTCATTAACTTCAGTTTCATTTCTTAAGGTAATCATTTGGCATTCTCCATGACACACAATTCTCACATTAGTTCATTCTATGAACTAATCTTCTCATCTTATTAGTCAGCCTTGAATGATTTGCTTATTCTCAGAGGCAGCTAAATCTCTGAAAATGCCGTTCTGATGTAAGCCCATTATGAACACAGCACTGTTAAGACATGTCACTGTGCTGATGTAAAGTAGGAGGAAATAACCCACTGTGTCCATCAGTGGACTTTCACTAAGTGCATTTAAGTGCATTCCCTATTGTTGTTGGTAAATATGCTTAAAGGCACCATATTGAGATGAAGGGACAAGCTTGGGGTGTGCTCAGGTTCTTCTATCAAATAAAGGAGGAGGATTTTGTGACAGTGACAAATGACAGAGAACTGATATCGATTTAAGCTAGGCCCCATCACATGACCGCTCACTTCAACATGTCTGCTGATGTCAGTAGACATATTTGCATAGCGCATACTTGCTCATGCAAACTACAGGCTGAGAAAGAACCAGGAGAGAAAGGATCCCTGATTCATGCAAAGGTAGAATTTTATCTCTCTTCTGCATTTGACTGGTTAAAATCTCTATCCCATCTAGAAATGTTACTCTTGACTACTTTTTAAGAGGGTCGTTGACTCAGAAAAGGTTATACATGTGTGTATATGGAGCTGGAGACAAGTTAAATACATACCTGTGGTCAACACATTGACATGTGGTACATGTGCAGTAGCGTATTGTACTGCAGTACTAGACACAAGCTCTCTCTGAATCTCTCTATCTTTCTCTTTTTCTCTGTCTCTGCCTCACACACACTGTCTTAGTCTCACATATATACAAATTGAAGGATGCGGTAATGAGGAACAGAGTTAAAGGTGTGACCAGACACTTCCTGTTACTTTATGTATCTAAAGCATGGGGAGGTGAGGGTGGGCAGGGGTGGTTGCACCTGCAAGTGTCTGAAAAAAAAAAAAAATCAAGACTATGTGAGAAACAGTTGTCTCCAATGTGTGCACAGTAGAGGGCACTGTGCATGTCATGACTTGATTGATGGTGGAGAGATGGCATTAAACCCTTTACACGTATATGCTTGCACCTGCTACCTGCCAGTTTCAGTGCTCCTTGAGGAAGAATAGTGGATATTCAGAGGCAGGCTTAGGTTCTATCATACAGAAATCCATATTGACGCAGTGTGTGTGTTTCACTGCCTCGTGCACACTCTTTCTTTCTTATTGTCTCGTTTGCTCTTGCTCTCTCACCTATGATGTGTAGAACAGAAAAGGTGCTGTGCATTTCAGTCAGTAGAAAACATCTTAAGGGCACTAGGAATGTGTAGATGGGAGTTGTCTGGATCCCAGTACCATCATTCTTCTTTGGAAGACACTTATGCCCTTTGTCCGCTACTATAGCTCCCAATGCCTCCACCCTCCACAGGGCTTCTAGTCATGTTTGGTTTTGAGACAGCGGAAGAATTTTATCTCCTTTGAAATATATTGGCTATAATATGGGCACTATGCGTATGCTTTGAATGGTTTTACTCTTATAGTCTTTGTACATGAACTGGAAGATGTGGAGAGGACCCGCCTGCCATGTCTCGTAAAATCACTGGAAACAGAAGCCTCACGTCTGTCATTACGCATCTGATTTAATCAACATGTGAATGCCTACTCAGAGAGGCATTACAACAGGGATGTAAGCAAAAACATTGGGAGTCTAGAAGCTCTCTCAGTGCCCTTTAGTAAACACAGGTGTACAATTAAGCTAGATTCATAGAATGAATGGCATGAGAAAAAGCACCTCTGAGTGCTCTTATGCATGTGACAGGCGGAATAGCTTGACTCAGGCGTGAGATTGGCCTGCTGCAGAGGTCATTGCCAGATTGAGGCACATGGGTGGACATGCTTCTCCAGTCTGCTTATCCTCAGACAAGAGCGAAGACAGAGGCAGTCTGACTGCTCAGAACCTGTGACGCTTACTGGGGCTTGGTGTGAAAAGGGAGTGAGAATAAAAGACAGAGAGATAGAGAGAGAGTGTAAGATAATCAGGTGCAGAAATCAGCTGTTGATTGAGCAGGTGAGAAACATCTGTGACCTCATTTAGCGGGGATGATGAGAGTACAGAGATGTGAGCCCAATCGGGCAATCATTTAGACTACCAAATGGCTTGTGTTTCTTTTTTCCAAGCTGTTGGGTCAAGCAGACACCAAGATGAAGTAGAGAGTGCTGATAGGGACTCCAACTGGTGCAGAAATGGCAGGATGACTGGACAAGACATGGAAAAGTACAGTACTGATATGTCTTTTGACAGCTGTCTATTATTCATGCAAGTTATAACTAAAATAATCACTTTGGCTGTAGGTGTTATCATTTTATTGTTTCTGTGATAAAGGGTTGGTGTGCCAAGGTAAGCACCACTTGTGTTCTTTGTCCCTTCACCCTAATTTTGCTAATATATTCACAATAAAACTAGTTATTACAGTAAAAAAACATTTTATATCTTCATGGCCAATAGAGACTCTTTGTAAAACTATCCTTTTCCCCAAAAAAAAACACAATAAGATTGAGGCCTCATTACTGTTCAGAAAATTGTGCCTCTACTTTCTCTGTATCTGCATGAGAGCAGATGCAAACTTTTTTGCAAAAAGATAAGTACTGTTTTGTTTGAATAGTTGATGTCTATTGACAATAAAGAAGAAGTAATGTAAGCATTCTTAAATTATAGATTAAATATTCATAACCTTTCTGGGTAGGTGAGAATGAATCCATCATAGACATAAGGTAAGGATTTATCAAACTCCACAGATATCCAGACTTTTTAGTTGTTGATCCCATCTTGCCAGAAGTGTGAAAACAAGTGTGTTAGTGTACTTGTTTATTTGCTGACAGATCTATTGGTTATCAATACTTTGAGCACATTTTCATTGATTTTGTCAGTTTCCAAGACACAGACACGAATACACACAAACACAGATCAACAGATCCAGAAAAACAGATCCAGAAAAACACAGTCACTCACCACCCCTTGTACATTTTCAACAGAAGTGCTATGCTAAAGAAAGCAGCACCCTTCCACGAGCTTGCACCCTGAGAACATGTGCAAATCCAGGGACTGACATCGGTGTAAGCCAGGAGCCACTAACAGTTGGGCTTGTGTTACCAGAGAGAGAGAGAACGAGAGAGAGAAAGAGAGAGACACAGAGAGAGAGATGCCAAATGTAGAACAAGTGACAGTGACAGAGGGGATGAGAAAGGAGAAGAGAGACACAAACAGAAATGGAGAGTCAAAGAACGCAGTAGTCGCTAAGATCCGGGCCTAATCTGGAGGAGCGGAGATTAACCACTCCTGATGGATGCTTTTGACCTCTGCCTTATTGCTGTGTCGACAGGCACAGTCATGTGTATATACAGTTTAATTTCTCTCCACATTTTCCCCTGGTGATAAAGATGTGACTAATAACCTACCTCGGTAATTGTTATGGCAATGTTAATCTTCTTGGACATCAGTTTGCCTGGAGTCACTCGAGGGTATAGGTTATGTAATATTCCATGGTATTATCCCTCCTTCCCAAGACAGTCCAGAAAATGTGCTTGATTGAGTTGTTTGATTGGGCTTGAGATGACAAATGGGCTGCGTTTGTCAGCTGGCCTTCCCATGCGAAGCTTAGCATTTTAAACTATGTAAAACCTTTTTGATCGCTGAAGCATGCCTAGTTACAAGTGTGCCTCATTGCATTAAAATAGTACAGCACTTTGTTGGCTTGGTGATACACTGTGTGTGTGTGTGTGTGTGTGTGTGTGTGTGTGTGTGTGTGTGTGTGTGTGTGTGTGTGTGTGTTTGTGTGTGTGTTTGTTTGTCTTTGTGTTGGGGTTGGGCAGAACTTAACTGTAAAATCAGTAGCAGGTACATGACCATGTGTAATGTCTGTTTACTGATGGGGGCTGCTTTTAATAGCCTGCCACTTACTTTGTGGTGGTGGGGGTGGGTGCGTGGGGGCAGCCATCTCATATTGTAACTGATAATGAATTGGGTGCTGAAACCACTCTGCTGAGGTGATGTCGACAACACCAGCCCACCATGATGTGGCCTGTAGGTCAGACAGTCAGATTAGTGGTGTGTGTGTGTGTGTGTGTGTGTGTGTGTGTGTGTGTGTGTGTGTGTGTAAGAGAGAGTGAATATGCTGGAGTGTAAAAATAGCAATGTTGGTAGCTTAATGACAGAGTGCCTGTGCTGCCTCTATTCCTTATTTGGCTAATTGTTTTCCTACCTATGATTAACCGCGCTCATCCACATTAACACATGCCCCTGGCATACCTGATTGTCACAGTGGACTCCCATAGCTTATGTCAAAGCCACTAAACTGGCCCAAACCGTTTCAGTATCCCCACACACACACCACCCACCATCTTCCAGGCTCTTCATATTGGGATAGATTGTCATTCTACTCTGTAAACTTGTCCATAAGGGCGAACCTCAGATGATGGCAAACATCTTGTCTGGAGTCCGACACGCTGTTGGCAGTTTTTGTGCCCTAAAGTGCCCTTTTTAATGTGCAAAGGGTTATCTGAGAAAACATTAGCTTTCTGAGAGCCCACAAGAGGCCACTGAGCATTTTAGATAGTCTGCTAGATTGTGCCTTTTGATCTTAGAGTACACTTGGGATACTAACACTCTCGTGGTCTCTCTTTCTCTCCCTCTCTCTCTCTCTCTCTCTCTCTCTCTCTCTCCTTGGCCCTCAGTATATATTTTCCAAGGTTACGTCATCAGCATGCAGTGCATTATCTCACAGCTGGTTGTGATACCACAGTCATCCCTAACACATAAAAGGGTCTGTGTGTACAGACACATAGACACAGTTGTGTGTATATGTGGTTTAGTGCATCCTTGTATCTGTGTCTTGGCGTAGTACCACATTCTTGGGTGTGCAAAATTTTAGGCCATCTGCAGCATATCTCCATTGGTTAAATTCTTACTAAGGCATTGTGTACCTGTTGCTGTGTAGGTGTAGGGGAGTGCAAGAGAGGTTAAAGGAGTAATAGAGACTCAGTGAAGGGGAGACAGATGCATAGTCCATAGACAATGAGAAAGAAGCAGATGAGAGAGAGAGAGAGAAAGAGCAAGAGAGAGAGAGAGTAATGTATATATAGATAGACTGCAAAAGAAGCAGAAATTGCATATTGCTAACCATTAATTACAGGCAAAGTAATATGCAGAGATATCTGAAGTAGTTCTGTCTGGTTGTCAGTTCATCTTGTTCATTGATTTAGTTAATGTACACTACAGAACTCCACACCCAAGACAAGCTCTCTAACTGTGCCTGAGGCCTTGAGTCTATATGTCTGAGGTCTATTCATCTTCATGTATGCATGCTCTGATAAGAGCAGTGAACCCACATCTATTAATAGTATGGCATGCACAGGGTTATATAATCCTGACAACCGAGGTTAGCCTACACTCTTGAAAAAAAATGCTTGTCCTCACAGGAGGACCCTTAAAAGGTCTACAGAAAAGGTATTACAATGCAGGACCAATAGATGTCTTAAGGGGCTCTGTGGGCAATCTTCATAACATCAGAGCCTGTGCTGTATGCTATTCTTTCAGGAAACTATAATGCACAGCATGACTGGAGAATTCTTACTGTAAAAATGATGATTGCAGATGTGTGGTTTAGAGTGGTAGTGCAGTTTCCTGTTGGGCTGTGCAGCTGCAGCTTCACCCCTCTCGAACCTATCATCACATCTGCTGAAACAGCAGAGCTTTGGGACACAACAGGCTGAATTAACTACTAAAGCAATTAGACTTTTTTGCTTAACAGTATGGGCTACTGTATAACTCAGAGAACAAAAATAAGCAGTCCGGTAATCCTACAATTGTGATTGTTTCTCTCATCCCCAACAAATCCTTATTATTGGCATTACGGTTTGCCGTAATTTCACAACAACACCTGTCAATATTTTTCCACTTTTGAAGACTTCAGCACAGACAGATAACTTGTAGCCTAGACAGTTCCATAAAAAAGGCTTAGCTATTAGGGGAAAGCTAGCCATGCTGACCGGAGCATGACTTCTTCTCTATACATGACACCTAGCCTGTACAGCATGTTCACCACAGTGGTTATAGATCTCCCACATAGTAGTCAGATGGGAAGTAGCTGGCTAACGAGCGTGCTAATGGGTGGGTGGGGGTGTCTGCATATCAAAGCATACCACTACACGGGTAACCAGATTCTCATGAACAGGATTTTCTCCAATTAACAGTAGCTGGAGGAAGGTAAGACTTAAGTGGGGTTGGCTATCTAATATCTGTTCAAGCCCTCTGCTGCACATGCCAAGCTTGTATTCAGTATGTGTGTGTGTGTGTGTGTGTGTGTGTGTGTGTGTGTGTGTGATATGTATGTCTGTGACTGTAGCTGCCTAATAGCTCTCCAGCTGCCTGATTATTTATCTCTCAGTGTGACACCTACTTTATCTGTATGTAATGCAGCTCTTGCCATGAGTGTATGTGTGTATGTATGTTCTCTCTCCCTCTATCCCACCATCCTTCTCTCTCTCTTTCTCTCTCTATCTCTCTCTATGTATGTGTGTGTGTGTGTGTGTGTGTGTGTGCGTGTGTGTGTGTGTGTGTGTGTGTGTGTGTGAAATGGGATGAAAGGCCACTTGCCTAATGCTGCAGTGGGACACCGCCAAGACATGTCAATCTACTCAGTCTCCTTTTTGAAGGGATCACACTAAATGTGTGTCATGAGGAGTTTCTCTCTCATTTTCTTTATCATCCACACACACATGCACTCACAGATAGGTAGAGACAAAGACAGATATTCTTTGCCCTTTAGTTTAATTATCTCTCTCTCTCTCTCTCTCTCTCTCTCTCTCTCTCTCTCTCTCTCTCTCTCTCTCTCTCTCATGAACACACACACACACACATGCATATGCACGCACACACACATGAACACACAAACTCATGCACTGACACCCTCTGGAGTTCCCAGTGGTAAGTGTCCCACAGACAAACATGAAAATAGCATCTGAAAATAGAACTGACCATTGCTCTCTCACCCTCTCTTTCTCTCTCTCTTCAACACCCGTTGCTCTTCTCCTCCAAGAATCAGCACTGAAATCTGGACCAAAATCCTGAGGAGCACATTCAGCTGGAGAAGACCACCATAAAACCTAGAGCAACTGGGGGCTTTGACATTCTGACTGATGTCTTTTACCCTGGAATAAGGGCACTCTTTGAAGTACTGGTGTTTATGAAGGTACGGTTTGTCATCCACTGGTATTCATTTCATCAGATTGTATGCATATTACTCTGTCTACCCATATCTCTTTCTTTCTTTCGCTAGCTCACTCACTCACTCACTCTTCTGTTCTTTAAGCCCAACATGGTCATACTATGAGTAAATAAAATTCATACTATATGCTGTGCTATGGTGAAGAGAGTCAAACTGTGTGTCATGCATAGTGTTACTGTAAAGCCACAGGTAGGCAATAATACTCCCTCCCATCAATGATGTAGTAACATTAATGTGTTCACCTCTTTAGCATCCAGTAGTGGTATAGTGAGCCTGCCGTGTGTTCATGTGCATGATTTCCTTCTCACTAGATTACTTAGATGCTGTGACATGTCATGTTCTGTGTTCATCATTCATCCCAGGATGATTCATAGCTTGAAAAGAGAGTAAGAAAGAAAGAAAAAGAGAGAGTGCAGAAATGTAATTACAAGTGTGAGCTGAGTTAACAGATGTAGGAACTGATACAGTGGTCAGTATAAGCTCAAGAAAAGGAAAGAAAGAAACTTTTTTGCCCCTTTTCAAATCTAGAGCAGGACAAAACCAATGTCAAATAAAAAAAGTTGAAAAAAGAAACATCAGCTTTCTTTTCCAAAAAGCATCCCCCCAAAATAGAACCTCAGCTTGCACAAGCTGCCTTGCAGGATTTTGTGGACAACACATACGTCAGAGATCTTTTCCACATTTGCATCAACACACTCAGTTACATATGCACATATAAACCACACACGCACGCACCCACACACACACACACACACAGAAGGAGAGAGACACAGTCATAAAACATATTCCCTTCTCAACTCTTGCCTTATGCCCAAGTTTATTTGTAAAGGGGACACTCTTTGCCAGCCCTGAGTCAAATACAGGGCTGTGTGTTTAAAGATTCCTGTGGTTTGGGCCAGGTCTCTCTTATTCATTCACCAGTGTGGAGAGCAGCTGCTCTGTACCTCATCAGTCCATCAGTGAGTCTGCAGTGGCTTGAAGATGCATAATATGGGTGTGAGAGGTGAGCGGATGGAGACTTAAAGACAGGGAGAGGGGAGTGGGTGGAGGAGAGGAGAGTGACCCAGAAAGTGGGTGAGGAAGGAGAGAGCAAGAGAGCACAGTACAAAGGTGTGAATGAAAAAGACAGAGAGAGACTTAACAAAAGACAGATGGAATGTGCTGTTTTGTTCTCAAAGAAAGAAAAAAATAACAGAAAAAAAGGAAAGAAACAGGAAAGGCAGAGAGAGACCGGGTGGTAGGGGTGGGGGGGGGGGGTGAGGGTGAGGGGTGGTGCTTCCCCCTGTGGCTTGTGAGGACCCATCTGCTCGCCCTGCCCACAGTGTGCTGGTAGCTAGTCTAAGTGCTGCAGCTGGCTGGGTTTGGCTGGCCTTCAGTGTCAGAGAGGATGAGTGTAAAGCAGACATGTGCACACCTTAGAGAGGAAGAGAGAGAGAAGAAGGCTGCAAATGACTGAGGGAAAAGACTTGTAGTAAAGAGAATAAGAAAAGCAAAGACAGGAGACAGAGATAGTGATACTAAAAGACTGGGGTGAAATGAGAGAGAGAGAGAGAGACAGAGATTTGAAATAACAGCCATTTGGTTGTGTGCTGTGTGCTTGTCTGTATTTACGGATTCTTTGAACTCAGATTGCAAATAAGATCTCTCTTTCTCTCTCTCTCTCTCTCTCTCTCTCTCTCTCTCTCTCTCTCCATGTATCTTACTCCCTCTATTTCTTTCTGTTCATCTGTTTCTAATATACACTGCTCTGGTCCAACTGACGGACTGTGTTTTCCCTTGCTCTGCTGTGATCAGTGAAGAACTGTAGCTGTTGATGCTCTAAGCAAGGTGAAGGGGATATGATGTACACCTGCAGTGTGGTGGGAGTAAATGGTGGGTAAGTGGGTGTGGGAGGGGGCAGGCTTGAGGAACTTTGGTTACGCTCTCCTCACAGGTGCACTGGAATGTTGTCTCCGCTTTGTGTTTACTCAGCAGGAGGTCTTTTCCCAGCTAGGTGCCCTTGTGCCCAATCAGTCTCTTTCGGTGTGCCCCATTGTCATCCTTTTTATTAACTCTTTTTTTGTCCATATTCTCTTTCCACATCCCCATTTTTCCTCTTTCCCTTTTTTTAATCACTTTCACTCCTATTCTTCGTAGTTATATATTGTCCATTCTCTTTATCATGCGAGATATGTTCATTGTATCTGGGAATTTGGAAACTTGTTATACTTGTTATATAAACTGCTGTGCCCTCCCCAGTGCGAGCCAAGGGGACAGGAGTGTGTTGGCAGAGTGATGTCAGTGCTGTGAAACGTGATACAAGTGGGTCCCAGACTGGCCTTGTTTGTTTTTCTCCTCTTCTTCCTCATTCCGACGCTGTTTGTGCGGCTCAGTGAAAGCTGCCAGGCCGACCCAGGGACAAAGAGCACAAAGGCTGGTTCTGCAGGGACTCTCCTGGAGAGGACCTGACACACACATGCACACACACACACACACACACACACACACACACTCACACACTCACACTCACTAACATGTTCATACACACATAAAACAAGAACAACACTCTTGGGTTACCAGGCTGTGCAAGAATGCAAAACCTGGCACACATCATCCACACACACTGAAATAAGAATGCCCCCCTCCCCAAACACACACATACACCCTGAAACTCATGAGCCCAAACACACAGACACACACAAACACACACAAACACACACACACACACACACACACACACACACACACACACACACACACACACACACACACACTCATACAAGCATGTCAATGGAAGCAGTTGTGACAGGGCAAGAAAGTGTGGTTTGTCATGTCTCCCTGCTTCACAGGGGGTGAAGAATCCTCACCATGACAGCTGCATCACTTGTGTTCTCCCCAAGACTCCTGCCAGGAAAGCTAAAATGTAAATGGGTGTAAATGACCTCAGAGCCTCTTTAAAATTTCATTCCATGCACTTGGTTTCCTCTTTAAATAGTCTGGAATTTAGTGCAAGTAGTCATTTGTTACAAGAGAACATCTTGTGTTCAGCCACTTAGTGGCCCTGGACTTAATCGACATAATGGATACCAAAACAGAGACACACAAACACACCAATGTCCCATTAAAATATTTTATGACCATTTTGTCACCTTTTTAACCATGAACTTTGTGTGAACCTTAACCCCAGGGGTCGACAAAGTATGTCCATGGCAAACCTGCTACAAGCAGAGCTGGGGTGTCTTAATTTACTAGTTGGGGGAGCTGGGCACCACTTCACAGCCATCTCATGTTCTTGACTCCTTCTGATAGAGTTCTTGCTGAGCAGCAGAGGGGAAAGGGCTTGTCCTGAGGCTGTATATTTAGAAGCTGTAGGTCCTCCATCTTCTCATCCTCCCCACTGCTGTCATGTCAGGCATCCCGGGGTGAAATCTCATCCGGTGCCGGGTCAGACGGGCCCGGGTGACACTGGGATCTCAGCTCCGACTCCAAGCCCTGCGGGATGCAGTTGCTCTGCCGCGTGTTTCTCTCTGTCTCATGCAGCAGCTGTGTGGTGGAGCTGCTCCCACCACAGCTTCTCTCCTCCACCTCTACTCTTTCCAACACTTCACAGGGTAACATGCTTCTTAATGTGGAAGTAGAAGGGTGACTGTGCACTTCCTCTCTGCCTCCATAGACTGCTTGGTACCCCTTAACCGCCACACCCCAACTTAAAATAAGGTAAAGAAGACACAGAAAGTACTTCTCTTGAAAAGTAACTGAGTTAGTAACTTCGTTACAACTTTATGAAAGTAAATAGTTACCAGAGAAAGTAACAATTGCATTACTTCTTATAATGTTAGATCAGAAATTTGGATTCCCAACCATCCTTAATGGAACACAAAATTTAGTTGTATGTTTAATTATAAAACTGAATGTTTAATAAATGAAATGGTCACTTAATTGAATAGTTACCAGAAAACATTTCATAAACTAATTTGCCAAAGTTACTGGGGTGTAATATGAGAAAAGACACCTATTAAATTGAATATATTGTAGACATTATCATTACTTTCTTTCTTATAGTAGTGGAAAGTAGGATAGGATATTTATTTTGACCTATACATACATTTTGATTTTTATTGATCCTCTGTAGGCCACAACTGGCCATCAAATAAGACTATTACCCAAAAACAGAAAACAGGTGTGTCTGATGTGTCCCAGAACTAATGCTGATTGTGAGTAATTGTGTGATGATAGGGAAATGCCATAGAAGTAAGATTGGATCTGAGTATGTCAGGAATATATTGACGGTCCCTACCTGTAGCCTATGCAGTTAAGAGCACAGCTATGTGGATTCAGCTGATGGAAACAGTAATTAATTAGATTACCTGTTACTGAAAAAGTAACGTCATTAGTAGTGCTGTTTATATTTGACATCATTATTCCCATCACTGGTAATTTGCTGGGAGCTTGACAATATGTATGTACATGAATATGTATGTGAATACATCTTTTGGGCTGTGAGTAATGTGTCATGTTAGAGCTTTGAAAGATTACTTCTATGACCCTAACCCTAAACCACAGCAATAAAATATTCTCATTGGAATGTTAGTATTCAAGTACTGAAGTGAGGCAACATTAATTGCCCTTCTTCTCCTACCTCATACTCTCACACCCTGTGGGTGGCCAGACAACCAATTAGCTAGCCTCTCACCCCCAAACATATCCCCCCAGTTCCTTTTTTTATACACGCAATGAAAAATGTCAGCCTCTCTTAAAAGGTTCTTGAGGTTAATTTCGACGCAGAATTTTCTGGAAAAGACTGAGCCGAAGGAGTTGCTAAACTGCTCCGTCTCTGACACCAATCTCACTCCTCATCTTTAAGAGAAAGAGTAGAGTTGCTCTTGTCTATGTATCCATAGAATGTACCAGGGAAGTTATATTTCTAGCCACCTCACCAGTGTCCTCACACCCAAACCATACCTCATCATGCCTTTTTTATTCCAGTATCCTTAAGGGTAGTAGCATAGCAACACAGCAATACTGTTGATTACCCAGACTTCTGTGAAATAAATGCGCTTAAAAGTTTTTGAAGTAAGTGAACAGTGGCTCTCTTAAGTCACTCTCCAGCGCTCCCTCTCTTTACAGATAAAATTCCACCTGGTGATAGGCATATTCACTGGACAAGGGGAACAGGGAGTAAGTGATGGTGTGCAGACAAGCTGGTGGGAGATTGAAATACTATTGATGACAAGAACCCGTCCGCTGGCCAGAGTGTCATGTGTAAAGAGACTAGCAGAGAGACATAGAGATAGAGAGAGACAGAGAGAGAGTGAGACAGTGTGTGTGTGTGCGTGTGTGTTTGTGTGTGTGTGAGCAAGAGAGAGAGAGAGAGAGAGAGAGAGAGAGAGAGGGAGGGAGAGAAAGAGAGAGAGAGAGAGAGCAGCCAAGATGAGGACAGAGACATGAAGGGCTAGTGGAACTAGAGATTAGTTATGGGCGCTGAATGTAGTCATTGACAAATTGGGTCTAATTTAGCAGTCCAACCTAGCAATGGTGTTAGGCTCAGAAATGTGTGGCCCTGCAGAGGGGAGAGAAAGAATACAGACAGACGGAGATGGATTAGGACAGAATCAGGTTTTTGGGAAAATGCAAATACAGCCCCTCCAAGTGAAATGTTGATGACACCCAGAGCTATTACACATTCAGGCAGCAATCATGTGCAAAAGGGACAAACAAAGAGACAAACAGTGGAGAGAGAGAGAATGAGATGAGGAGGTGCCGAGTGAAAGGTCTGTGGCAGAATGCAGATGAGGACACTGGCGATGCCATGAAGACTCATGGCAGCATTAGAGCAGGAAAAAAAGGAAAGGAGAGAAGAGATTTCAGCAGAATGTCTACGCAAATATGCAGGCAAAGTTAAGTAGAGACAGTGTGAGAGAAATAGACTGTAAAAAGCAGGCAAAGGATGAGTGGCAAGTGAATGTTGTCTTCCAGTTTCGGACAAAAGGAGAGCAGCAAAGCTGTGTACAGTACAGGTTGAATAATTTGTGTTATGGTTTGGTATGTATTGCTGGATAAATTCATGCATGGATGAATTGGTCAATAGCTAAGGGAATAGATACTAGACAGACACAGACACACAAGGTCATAAAATCAAACAAGTGTAATTAAAGAACTAGAGCCAATACCCAGTCAGGGTTCACATTAGCATAGCCAGTCACATGAGGGTGGAGAGAAGCAGCAAAGTGGCATAGTGTTGTGTCTAGCCCTCCTCCGACCAGGTTTTGATTTTTCCATATTGGGCAGTGAAGCACAGTGTAAATGTTGTTTTGTTCCCTCAGAGAACACGAGCGTCATGTGGGGTCAAAGCCCTGAATCACTAGCATGTCAGCACCATGGCAACCCCATTATAAGGCCAAATTCTTTGGCCACCTTTAAAGTTTCTCATAGTTCTTGCTTCTTCAGTCTCTCGATCTCTCTTTATTTTTCTCTCTTGCTTCTTTCTTTCTGTAATGCATTCCCTCTCCCCGTGTCTCTCTAGCAGATTGTTGTAGCAGATTGTGTAGAAGAAGCTCCCCTTGTCTTAATTCTCCATCACAGTTCATCTGTTTTCCACCTTGATGTTGATTTCCCCATGATGTCAATTCTGTATGGACATTTGTGTTTATTCTCTCATGCATGCAAACTTGCAAATCAAACTCACATCAAAATCACATTTACAGCAAATACTTCAGTTTGCACTGAAGGTCTCCTTGCAAAGTTAATGAAGGTCCCTGTATCCACCGCAGATTTCTTCAGCTGACCGCTACTAACAGAAGGGACTTCTCTCTCAATGAAGTGTTGTGTTCTCAGTAGATACAAGCTGCAGGTTCTTTGCATTGTGTGGGCCTTTCTGTGGTGGAATGGGCTGTGGTAATTACTACCAATTAGCACTGAGTATTAATTATCCACAGGTCATGACAAGTATTTCACGACCACAGTGACAACACTGAGGAATTGTTTGTTCTCCTCCCTCTCTAGTGTGCTTGTCCCCAGAAGAACTTGTGTGGCTTATTGAAGAATGTTTGCATCCTGACAGAAGCCCTTTTTCTGCTGCCCAACTTATTGCCACTGTATTGGTCTTTTCTTGTTTTCTATTTCACTCTGTGCAGTGAAATAGAAAACAACTTTTTCTGCTCTCTCTATAACCCTTGCTTTGCGTTTCACAGTCACTTTTCATCTGTGTCCTGTTGATCTGATCCCCGGACATTGTGTCTCCTTTCATACATAGTTTCAGCTTGGTGCAGAAACATGTTGTCTGTGATGTGTCATGGATGTCAGAGTGTATTAGATGCCATGTCAAGTCTTTCAATGCAGGTAATGGCACTGGCCTGCATTAGGCATGCCCAGCTTTCTCTCTCACTCCCACACTTGCCATACCTACAGAGCAATCTGTTGCCCCCACTAAGCCTGGCTACTCTGCGGTAATGGGGCTCAGAGAAAGCCCTGGACTGCAGCAGACTCCACAGCAGAGCCAGACCTCACTGGATGTGTCCGGCATAAAGGCCAGACCCATCCCCAGGGGTTGGGGGGCTTTATTATTTTTCTGAAGTTGTAAATATTAAATCATGTTTGGAATAAACACCATGCTGAGAGAGGAGCGGAGAAGCACAAGTAATTGTAGACTCTGGCTCTAGTTTGCCTGCTCTGCATTTTTCTGCTGTCCTTTGTTAAATGAACGTACGCATGGGGACATAATGAAACCCTTGACTGCTGGTCAGTGCTTTGCCCACATACCGCATCCACACAAGAAAGCTCTGATGTCTGTCTGGCCTTGACGAGTAGTAAAGATGTCACACCACCAACACCAGTAAGTATTTTTACATAGGCCTGCTTGGCACAGCAGAGAGGATATTTGTGTGCTTTTATTGCCTTGTTTTCCTCATCCTAAAAAAGTGGCACAACAAATCTGAGGGAAAAAAGACAAAAGAAAATGGTGGGATAATTTAATGTGGACTCTGGGATGTAAGGATTCACTCCAAGCTGAGCTGTGAAATGGCTACCGGTTCCCCTCTGTCCCACTCTTCTCTTAGCCATCGGGGGTCCATGCTGTCTACACATTTCCCACAAAAATGCCCTTTAAAAATAACTTGGCCTTGGCAAAGCCAGGCCTCAGACACTGATCTGGCCTTTTTTGGACCATGCTTAAGAACGCCGGTCCTGTCCATCGAGACACAACCGGGTGGGGGGGGGTGGGTGGGGGGGTTTGCTGCGTCTCATCCATGGGTTTATCTTGGAGCGCCCGCAGGAGCAGAGGGAATTTTTAGGCTGCTTTGAGAGAGAGATGAGGGACCTGTGAAGCACACCCAAATGTTTGGCTATTTATTCCTTCTGCGTTTTCCCCCTCTAAAAGCTATTGAAATTGAATAGTGTGGTATTCACAGTGTAAATTTATGTTAAACAGTTAGTTCGAGAAATAGTCTAATGGTATCCCACCATTCTCCACACTTGAAGGTCCTCACCGAGGTACCTCACCTCCTCAAAATATCCTCTCCAGATATGCTCTACACTTATCAAAATTGAAGCACAGGAGTACAGATAGGTGTAATGCTATCTGGTGGCTGGAAAAGGCCATACCTTAAGTGGTGTTATCGGTGAGGCTCTCTCCAGGCAGGCTCCTAAAATAGGAGCCAGAGTGACGGTGGTCCTGGTGGCAACCTGTGAGTGAGCCTCTCGGAGTGGCACCATGTGCAGTCATTACTTTTGAGGGAGTGTAAATGCGTCTGTGTGTGTGTGGCTCGGCCCTGTGCTGAAATGTAGACTGTTGTGGTTTTGCGTGCTAATGTGTGTGTGTGTGTCTGTGTGTGTGTAAATGCATGGGTGCATAAGTGTGTGTGTGTGTGGGGGGGGGGGGGATGGGTGTTTGTGTGTGTATTAGAGAGAGAGAAAGAGAGAGCATGTGCATTTGCCTGTGCAAATTAAAGAAAGTGCTATTAATGACTGTGTAGTAAGTAACCCTAGAAACTAACAATATTACATTTGTTATTTGTCTCTTTTTGTTGGTGGAGGACATTATGAAAAAATATTATCTGTAGCCATGTGTGTGTGTGTGTGTGTGTGTGTGTGTGTGTGTGCGTGTGTGTGTGTGTGTGTGTGTGTGTGTGTGTGTGTGTGTGTGTGTGTGCACATTTGTGCATATCAGGCAATTGAGTGGCCTTGTGCAGTCACAACCTTTGAAAAATAGGTCAGCCTGCAGCTCTATCTTCTATCTCCAGAGATGACCTCCCTGTTCTATGCTCAAAAGCTGCTGTGTGAATGTGTGTGCGGCTGTGTGAGTGCACATGCATGACTGTGGGGCCTGCCTGTCTCAGTACAATTACTTCATACAGTGCAAACATACTTGTGGCTCAGAGCTCTACATACACACTAAAAAGATGAATGAGGTCTGTGTTTTTTCAAGATCCCGCCTGTAGTATGTGTACATGCTCTGTGCTCTAAATATGTGCGACAATTGTAGGCACTCCCAGTCTCAGAAAAAAGCAATTAGGCCTCAAACCACATGTGTCTTTGGCTTATAATGTTAAAATTACACCTTTGCAATGGACTCCATTTAGCACACTGACTACTGGCTCAGAGCCGTGTCATGTGATGTATGTTGCATGTCCATCGTAAGGCCCAGGGGGAGCCAAGGGAAGCTGTTCTGACAGGGAAGGTCATCTTCTGGTGTAAACATATGCATGTGTTGTCCACTCTAAATCACTGTCTTTCAAAAGCATTGCTTTTCAGCATTGATTTTGATTTGATAAGCTTTGAATCCTGAAACAGTGTGTGTGTGTGTGTGTGTGTGTGTGTGTGTGTGTGTGTGTGTGTGCGTGTGTGTGTGTGTGTGTGTGTGTGCGTGTGTGTGTGGATGTGTGTGTCAGCCTCCTGAATTGTTGCCACTCAGCCACTTATCAGTTGCTGGCCTTTATTAGCTCTTTTTTATTTTTACTGTCTTCATTTATGTGTGGACTGTGTGTGCATGTGCATGTGTGTGTATATGTGTCCGCACACAGACATGAAATTACACACACACACAAATATCACACATCACACCTGACATATTAAAGGCCTAGTTTGTCCATTGGGACTTGGATGTGTTTTGCTGAGAGTGTGGAGTATGGAGGGGCCTCTCTGTGGCTTTGGTTTGTCAGTAAAGGGGCTCCCATCTCATCCAGGGGCCCTCTGTGGCAGTAATTACACACAGGGCCCAGAGGCGTCTGCCAGTCGCCAAATTACAATCAGAGGATAAACCACCAGTGCTGCCACCCCGGGAAATGAACAGAGAGTCCTGGTTACATCCAGACTTCCACACGGCAGACTAAAAGAGAAATGAACCAGGGAAAAAGAGAGACAGAGAGAGAGAGAGAGTGAAAACAGCACCATGTTTGAGGTTTGAAAAATATGGAGAAGTATGCTCATGTCTGGTCCATTCCTGCTGGGCCGGTCGTTTAAATGGCCACTTTGGTCTGGTTTGTTGTTTTGTTTTCCAGAGAGATTTTACAGCGAGATTAAATAAAGAAAAACAGGTCACTGAGACCCGTCTTTGGGGGAAAATCAGTTTCCATTTTTTTAGTATTTTCCCTCCCTCTGCATACTGAAAAGTATATCTGACACTCTTAAAATTTACGAGATGCAGCTCAACAAGGTCCGATCACCAGGTCCTTTTAAAACCATCATAATAGTGAACAGTATAAAAATATTTCGGGAGTTTAAATTCCGACAAGCTCAGTGGCACCACTTGTGTCATATAAATATGATTTACCCACTGTTCAGGCATGTCAGCCAAAAACATTTATCATTCAATGAACAGACTTTCCTTGAAGTCTGTAAGTGTGTGTGTGTGTGTGTGTGTGTGTGTGTGTGTGTGTGTGTGTGTGTTGGCGCATGAAAGGGAGTTAGGCGCTGAGACATATGATCATCTTTTTTAAGTGATGCATCTGGTCCAAGCTCTGGATCATAAAATGTCTCTATGACACTCATAAAATCTGCCATCAAACTGATGTAGTGTCACTGTCATGTCTGCATCTTTAACGAGGTCCTGCTTCTTTCTTTGGCTTTACACAGCCACACTAATGCTTGATTGATGAGAGGATGCTTCACTGAAAGATGTCCGGGATGCTGTCTAGACTCATGTTAGGAGAGTGTGTAACAGTGCCCTCCAACACATGCAATCAGGCATAGACCACAGGCCAACTGACCAACTCACTTTAAAATAATTGTAAGAGGTGTAAAGAACTTAATTGATGTTTAATGAACTTAATGGTTGTATGGCAAAACACTAACTCATTGGAAATCTCTGGGGCTCGAGGAAAAAAAAGGTTTCAGTTATATCACTTAGTGTGGCATTAGGTCACTCTTTAAGTATTAGTGTCAGGAAACCACTGTTGGATTTTTATGAGAGCCTCAAGTGCTCTGAAAATAAGAAGGGTCATGAGTAAATATAGAAAATCACCGGGTCCAATAAGACCACTATATTTCCACTTTTATTTCAACTTCATCCAATCACCTTCCATTTTGATCACTCCTGTTTCAGGGATTCACCAATCAGCATGTGATGTGCCAGATAACAGAGCCCGCCCAGGAGGGACTAGGTTTCAAGAGTGGTGTTAAGTTTTAGAGCACATGCTGAGATTTTTTATGAGTGCTACCAGGTTTCACTGGCATGTTTGTTTATCTCTGCGAGACACAGGGAGAGTTGGAAGGAACCAAACCAGTGGATACTGCAGCGTATGTTATACATAGTACGGTCATGCTATCACACATATACCAATGAGGACACGGACACACACACACAGACACACAGACACACAGACACACACACAAACACACACACACGCACGCACGCGCACACACACACACACACACACACAAGCTGCAAGACCATACATAAATGTGTTCAATGTGTAATATCTATAGCTGTGTGTGTGTGTGTGTGTGTGTGTGTTTGTGTTTGTGTGTGTCTCTATGCGTGCGAGCATGTGTGTATGTGTGAATATGTGTGAAAGGGTGTGTACTGCTCTAGAGACCAGCAGATTCAGCAGTAATTGGTCTGTCCTAAGAAAAGATACGCTGTGGGTTTTAGTTGGTTTGGACATGACTGGACATAGTTGTGTATCTATATTTGTATAAGTGTGTGTGTGTATGTGTGTGTGTGTGTGTGTGTGTGTGTGTGTGTGTGTGTGTGTGTGTGTGTGTGCCCATGCTTGTGTGTGTTTGCTTATGTGTGGTTCATATTTTGAAGCACAGGAAGTCAGCTATGGTTCTCAGGCACTCCTTTACTTTCTCACTCCTCTGCTGTCATGCCATACTCTGTTTTTACCCAACCCTTCATCTGTTATGCTCTCCTCTTCCTGTCTCCTTGCTCTCTTCTCCTCCTCTCTAGCCCCATCCCCTCCTTCCTCCTTTCTTCTTCTTTAGTGTGCTTATTACTCTCTTTGGGAGGTGTTGAGATATAGGCAACTTCTTTTTGCACTTGACAGTGTTTTACCCAGAACAACCGTCATTTAACAGAGATCGGGGTCATCAATTATCAGCCACATACAATGGAGTCTTGAAATTCCTTCCTAGGAAATGTCAGATACATACTGATAAATGTATATATACACACACACACACACACATACACACACACACACACACACAAACACACACACACATATCCACAGCTGCTGTGTCGCCACTGGTCTGTCCCCCTGAAACATTATCTCATAATCTGGCCTTCATGGGACGATGACCGGGCACAATCAGTGCCTTGATTTACCCAGATTGTGGATGAGTCAGAGTGTGTGTGTGTGTGTGTGCGTGCATGCGTGTGTGTGTGTGTGTGTGTGTGTGTGTGTGTGTGTGTGTGTGTGTGTGTGTCTACATTATCAGTATGTATCCAAGAGAGTTAGATTAAAACTGTGCTTATGTTCATTTAGCTTTGTCTGACTGACTTTTTTTGTCTAGAACCTGTGACAGTAGTGTATATATACCATATGTGTGTCCCTTTCACACATCTCAACAACATTATCATAATAACAAAGTTCAAACTGAGAACAGAAAAGGCATATCTGGCAAATTCCTTTGGCTGTACACTTGGTAGGCCACCAGCACCCACATTCACTGGAAGCTGAACATGAGCTATGCTGGAAAAGTGTGTGTTTTCTGTAACAACAATCTTTTGGTTTTCTATTACGCCTTTGAGGTTGGACAAATGTGTATGATGACATGTCGATAAAGGATTTTGAGGTTTTTGTGGTTGCATATGTATGACCTGAAAATAAATTAAAAAAAGAACTGCATCCAGCATCCTCAATTGCATCCTACAGAATGCAGAATGCTACAGAATGCATCCTACAGAATGCTTTTCAGGATACTCAAAGACGCTTTACAGAGTGGTGGGACATACAGTACAGGAGAGTACAGACACAAAGTATAGGGACATACATTACATACAGTACACAGTATTGGGAAAGGGGAGACAGAGGGACAGGAAAAATACAAAGGGGAACAACAGATCAGGACGGAGGGGACTGGTGATATTGGTAGTACTGGAAAGGATGACTCAGTGTGATAAGTGATTTGAAAGAGGTGGGTCTTGAGGTTTTGTTTGAAGGATGGTAGTGAGTTCGACTCTCGGATGGCTAGGGGGAGGGAGTTCCAGAGGGTGGGGGCGGTGATGGTGAAGGCTCTGTCCCCCAGGGTGCGGTACTTGGATTTGATGATGGGAGTGAGAAGGTTGGCATCCGAGGAGTGTAGACGGCGGGGAGGGGAGTGGCGGTGTAGGAGATCAGTGATATATGCGGGGGGTGAGGTTATTGAGGGCTTTGTATGTGATGAGGAGAATCTTGAAGTGTATGCATTGTTTGATGGGAAGCCAGTGGAGTTGACGGAGGATGGGGGTGATGTGTTCTCTGGATGGGGAGCGGAGTTTTGTCACAACTGATGTCAAGAACATGCCATCCTACAGACCAGGATCTACTACAGCCTTCACCTTAAAGATGTATGGCATGATGTGTGTACACCCTGTCTATTTTGGAGGTATACACAAAGTCAAAAAACAGGACAAGGGGGAAGATAAAAAGAAAGGAATTAATTTTCCAGTTTGTTTTTCAACTGTAGTTATTGGCAATGTTTTTCATGTGCCGTTTTGGGCATGTGTGAGTGTTCTGTTGTTTGTCAGTGGTTTAAAAGGCTGGAAATCAATGAGTTTCGAACTGTGCCCATTAATCGATTGCTTCTTCAACGATTGATTCACGTCACAACCAAGGAGCCCTATTTGGCCTAACCAACCCTGTGTAATTGTCCCGTATGCCACTTTGTGTTCAGGCACTGAAGAGAACTTCCAGTGACCTTTTAATGACAGTAAAGACCGACTAAGGAGTACACTCCTGTTGTCATGTGATTCCTAAAATATGAACTATGATTTGCTGACTCAGTGAACATCAGTTTGCCCACAGGTCTTTCAGAAATGCAATCTGAAGTCCAGAGACTTCAGTGCTGTTTTTATATTGTTAAGCTTGGCCCATTCACTTGATTTCAGTGTGTTTTGGAATACCTTGAGGAAAAGTCTGAAAGCAGGGAACAAATGAGGTCTATTCTCTGTCCCTCCACACAAATCAGTATCTGTTTTTTTTAGTTCAGGAAATCAAAATTTTCTTGCATTAGTCAAATGTGTTAGCACACACAATAATTTTGGCCACTGCAGTTGATGGCTGCTTGTCTGGTAAATGTAATTGGTTATGTGTGCATGTAATCTCTATGCATGCGATTTGGCCATATAAAGAAGAGATGTAGCTCATATTGTCACCACAATTTTGACATGTATCAGCTAATTTAATTGGTTATGAGAGTCATGGCATGTCTAGCGGTTGTCCACATTAAGCACCTTATTTTTGCAAGCACACTCAGGCACTGTGTGGTAGTAGGAGTACTTATGGCAGTAGGCCACGATAAATAATATCAATCATTTGGTTATAATTTAAAATATATGCCCATTTGACCCAATCCATTTTGAGTAATACAGATTGGGATATCCTATACATAAATACTTCTGAACGGAAAGCTGCCAATTTTAAAGACAGAATTGTATCAGAGTTTGCATTAAGTTCACAATTCTATTCCATTCCAAAAGCAATCGTAGAGTTTCAACACAGACTTAGTGCATGGCACTACCAGTGATACCTGCTGCTCCCCCTGTTGGGCAGGACTGGGAGTGTGAGTGGCATGTTTGCATGTCTCCTTATTTGTAGTCGGTTTCTAATTAGCACATCTCTGCTGGAATTATAGCAGGGAGAGTGTCAGAGGGCTGTTTAAGTAATATTGCATAATAACTATTAACATAGTCTATAGTCTTAGTACAAGCTAGCAGGAGGATTTAGTAAAAAAAAGATCTCTGTCAGAAATTATTTGAGCCTCATCACACAACTATCAAGAACTCATTTAACGGCCACACGGTTTCTGCAACACAGCTTTATTTCTGACCAGTGGAATATCATATTCCTCATGATGTTGAGAGCCCTGGTAGTTGGCAAAAGGTGTTGGTGTGTGCAGTGTGTATATGCTGGTGAAGTGAGCAGAGAGCTGTGTTAGTCTGACTGGTCCTCTGAGAGCCCCTGCCATCTCTCATGGTAAAAGTCAATCTACTGGGTGATGACAGGTTTCACTCTCCATTGCTGGAGTGTGAGAGCACAGGCCTGCTGTAAAACTGTCTGCTTATGATGTATCTTATGCCACATTGTCTCTCCCACACTCTCGCACTATATTTCTCTATCTCTCTCCCTCCTTCTGTCTTTCTCTTCCCGTCGTTACCACTACTGGAAAAGCCTGGCATTTACTGTAACTATGTGATTGCCCTCGTCATTACCATTGCCCTTCCCACCAACCAGTCTCCTGCCTCCAATGAATAAAGGGACCCAATTAACAGTTGCTCATAGGTACATTCTAGAAGCATTCTCAGCTGTTGTGCTGATGAATAGATCTGACCTTTGGGCCTCTACACAGGGTTATGCTTGTTCTGTCATGGTTTATTAGTCAGCGCTGTAGTGCCACTTGTCAAATGTGTATATTTTACAGCTTGGCTGCTTTTACAGAGCAACTCCTCTCAAGTGTGACTGTGTATTTCCTTCTTTTCTCTTTTATATTAAAAAAAAGCAGATGTATGATGTGTTATACTATGTACAAAGGAGAAAGTTTTAAGCTACATGAGAATCTTCTTTATTGCAGCTGTGTTACAGCACGGGTCTCTGTAATTAATAGTGATATTAAAAGGCATTGAGTAGGGTGTTGGCCTCAGGAGATCATACCGGCGTCATAATTACCTGCTTGAATAGAGCCTTAAATCCTTAAGAGGTTTGATCTGTGTGATCTCAAATCTTCTGAAATGCCATAAAACACAGGGCTGGGTCCACACTGTGAAAGTAAGCCAAGTTGTCGCTACCACTTAAGAAATAACAAGATATACTTAGCCTAGGAACATTTTTTAAATGGCTAGTGGTCGCTACTGTACAGCGATAAATGCTGCAAATCTTTGTTTACTTCAAGAACATTGCTTCAAGGCCGTAATGAGGAGGAACTTCTAGAAATGTATATCACCCCATATGTCTGTTTTCTCTAAGTAAGACCTGCTACTTTAAATCTACATTCTTCTTACATGAGTAATGGATGTGCTTGTTCAGGGCAACTGTGCTTTTAATGTTAAACATTCACTCTATTCTGTAAACAAATCCCTTGAGGCCTCTAGTCATCAGCCATGGACTACTGTAGTCTGTTTATTGTTTGGGCTGTAGTGACAGTATGTGTTGTGAAATATACTGTTGGATGGCAGTTTCATGCTGATGATGCACGACACTTTGCAAAGTGCCTCTTTAATATTTTATGCAGCATTTAATTTTAGGATAATGCAGCGTTGTTATGTAGTGCTATTTCTACACATTTATTTAAATGAGTGTGCAGAATGCAAATGTGGCATTGCCGCAGTGATGTGTGAAAAATCAGAACTGCTTGGACTCAAATGATTTCTCAGTTGAACTCGATGGGATTTCTTGTCAGATAGTGCATCCGATTCTCAGATAGGCCTCAGGACCCCACCAAAAGGGAAAAGTTGATGTAAAACAAATTAGTTACCTGAAGAATATTATCAGACCGACATGAAGAAGAAACTAGGTAGAGCACTGCATTAAAATGTTTCAAAGAGGAAAAAATGATGCACTAGTTCATTGCCATACTTTAGTGGTCCATAGTTTAGATTGCTTTAAATTGGGTCTCCTGTCTCCTACCAGGCCATAGCAACAGTCACCTGGTGAGGATGAGCCTGTGTTCGATATTATTCACCCCCAATCTTAAGAGCCTGTTGCATTATGGGCAGTTGTGGCCTAATTGTTAGGGAGTTGGTCTTGGGATTGGAGGGTCGCAGGTTTGAATTCTGTACCAGTAGAAAGAATGTAGGTGGGGGTGTGAATAACTAGCACTCTCCTGCACCCTCATCCATGGCTGAATTGTCCTTGAGCCAGACATCTAACCCCATGTTGCTCAAGGGATGGTCCCTGTACCCAATTCACTGTAAGTCGCTCTGGATAAGAGTATCAGCTAAATGCAATGTAATGTACTACAATGACTGTGATACATTTTAGACTAGATTATCACAGGAAGCTGTCATGGAACTTGATGGATCATCCCTATAGAACATGCAGTCATCACACAAGGGTACACACACACACACACACACACACACACACACACACACACACACACACACACACACACACACACACACACACACACACGCACATATGTCAGTGCGCAGACCTATGACAGACTCTGGGTAGACGACCAATAACTGTGTGTCAGCGAACTTGACATTTGCAGTAAATCAACTAGCGTTGATTATTTTTATTCTGTGGGCTATTTTCACATGCTCTGAGTTCAGCTGCTATTCTAAACCACCTTCCCGCACAGAGGCAGCTACCTTTTAGTCCAGTTAAGACCTACATCAGTGACTCTTCACCCCATCCTTCTCATGTGCCAGGCATATACTAATATAGTTTATTACATCACACTGAAATCAGCACCAAGATGCTTCTGGGTGCACTCACAGGGCCATGTGTATGTAGGAAGCATGGATTCCTGGAGCATGTGCCCAAAACAGGGGAACAAACACAACCTCTCTGTCTCCCTTCTATCATCTATCTGACTTCTATAATTGTATAATACCACATTGCTCACTGTGCTGTCATAATTATGTCCCATGGCCATGCTACATTCTGCTGTCTATCACAGCAATACCATCCTGTCAGAGAGCTAACCCCCTTACTGGCTCCTGTCCAGGACACAACTAAATGGTTTTTATATTAAATACTGGCATAGCCGCTGGATATTTGCATTTGAAGCTTTATGAAGTGATATGGTAATTTGTTTTAAACCTTCCCCCTATACTCTTTGCCCCCACCTAAGCTACCCCCAGTGCTACATAGGTAAATTGTGTGGCTGTCTTGGCATAACAGTTGAAATCCTTGCTCATTAGCATAGCTATAAAATACATAACACCTAGAGATTTCATCATTTTAGCTGATATGTGGCAACAGCATGAATCTGATTCCCTATGTTTCTTGGATATGTTCTGCAGTATGTGCTTGTTTTTTGGTGTTAAGTCACTGGACATAATGGCTTTTTTGATTGCCACACTGCAGTGTGATTGGCACAAGGCACCAAGGTTGGAAGATCAGAATCATTGTTTTGAATGGTATCTTAGTGTTTATATTCTATCTCCAAGTTCAGCCAAGCATATGAAGTCTGCACCACTGCTGCCTACTGGTCTGAGTTTTGTGTGATTATGATGGCCATCAGAGCCATACATGAAAAGTAGACCTAGAGGAAGGATAGAAGAACTCTGCCTGATTCTAACATAAAGGTCAAATCACTACGGTTACACACATCCCAATCTTGGCCATTCCATTACTCTTTTTTTATCGACCAGAAACTTTCTGCAGTTTCATCCTAACATAGAGTCATGTTTCCTTTGTCTGGGGTAGCGTGGCTCTCAGCCTGTGCTCAGTGGTGAATTATTGATGTGTGGTGTTCCCCCAAATCGGGCCTCCCCTCGCTTCTCATTTCCAGAGTATACACTCTGTTATAGTGCCTGTCAGACTAACACAGAAATATCTGTTCTGTTCTGTTTTCCAGGAAAGTGTATGTATCTTTGGCCAGACTGTAAGGAGAGACCATCACTATGAACACAGGTATGTTGGCTGAAATGTTTTTAGCCATGTTTTCAATACTGAGTCTTTAACCAAAGATATGGTCAGACCGTTGGCTCTCCAATCATTTCCCATCACACAATAAAAAATGCCTGCATCCATACACATATCAGCATTATTTTTTACATACAGTGTCATGGAGCCTTCGAATTACAAATTTCTTTCTTTCTCTTTCTTTCCATCAATTTCTGTCATTCACACACATACTGTCTTTCCTGTCTTGCTGTCTTTAAATGTTCCACAAACCAGCTTGTTTTGAAAGTAGTTTTTTTCACTCTAAAAAATGTTATGCTGTCCAGCACAAGCTGTGACAGCCCTGTCTGCCATCTTAAAGTGTGGGTTTTAATTTGTTGCCCAGGCTGGCTGTTTACTTAGCATGAGTGATTTGCAGATCAGATGGAAGTGCTATGGCCTTTCAGAACATTCTAAAGTGCTAAGATGTAGGAGGAAAAAAAGGTTTGACAAATGAAATGTTGGCTTGTCATCACCACCGAGTCGTAAACCACAGTAATATGACATAACAGGGCACACTGAATGCTTTGCATGCTGGGTGATTAGTGGTGTGTGTAAAATGTGATTTATCTTGGATTAGTAATCAAGCAGGCTGAACTTGTGTGCCCTGCAGACTCCGTTCATACTGAGCAGGCTTTCAGTCCAGTCTACTTATTGCATTGTGCAGCCCTGGACTCTGCTTTAGGTGAAGGTTACACCCAGACAGTGGTGGGGGATGCAACATTGTTAATGTCAGTCATGTTTTGATACACAAGAGGTGACTTGCATCACTAGTGGATTCACCAAAACCAAGGTTTCTGCACTTTTTACTAATAAAAGTGTTTAATCACAACGTTTTAATCCTACTCAACATGAATGGCTGGTCCTCTCCTTCCTCTGTACTCTATGGGATTGCTAGATTTTTGCTTATGTAATGCATGTGCTTTGCTTCTTCTGTGCCTGGTATAAATGTGATAAATGTGTGTGTGTGTGTATGTGTGTGTATGTGTGTGTGTGTGTGTGTGTGTGTGTGTGTGTGTGTGTGTGTGTGTGTGTGTGTGTGTTTGTGTGTGTGTGCGTGCATGCGCGCGCATGCGCGTGCGTGCGTGTGCATATATGCATGCATGTGTCTACTTTGCGGTGGCTGGCTGCTACGCTTTCCCAGATAGCGGAGGACATGCTCGCAAAAGCACTTCATTGTCTTTCACTCTCTCCTCCATCAAGAGGGTCCAGAGCACTCCCAACCTGCACTCCGCTGCAGGTACTAACTACACACACATCTACACACACCCACATGCACACACACACACACACACACACACACACACACACATACCACCATGCACATACCCACATGTATACACACACAAACACACATACACACATGCACATATATTAACATATGCGTGACATACACCTATGCTTATTGAGTTACACACACAATACTAAAGAAGAAAAATAGTAACTGTAGAGCCCCAGTGCTCATACCTCTCAGCATGATCAAATTACATGCATGCAAAAACTGCAGCCATCACTGCTCTTTATAGGTTCACATCTGGAAGTTGTGCATGATTTTTGGGTGTAATTGAGCCAAATATTGGCCTTTGATCAGTTAAAGAAAGACATATTTTCATATTTTCATATTGGGTCATTCATCGTCTCTCCGGGGTAGTTCACATTCACTTGTGTTGAGTTTATTCTCATCTCTGATGGTGAAGTCCTCCCTCTGTGATGTTTATCCCATCTTCAGCACCACCCCATCCTCTCCATCCCCTCCTTCTCCGCTTTCTTCTTGAGTAGATCAGAAGTGGCTCCTTGTTGTGACAGATGCCTCAAAAAGCAGAAACTTTATTTGAGGACAACAGAGTGCACGCTGATTGGACACCGCAGTGAGCAGAGTCTTGTAGTAATTGTAACTAGTCTTAGATGCTGTCTTGTATTCCACAAAGACACCAATATGGCATTTAGTCATTCCCTAGGGGAGTACAGTCAAAGACCATTTCATAAAAACAACTCAGAAGAACAAGTGGTGATTTTCCTGTAAGGTAAAAAAGACTGCATTAGGCAATATTCAAACAGACAGTATTTTGTTACAGCAGACTCATTGAGCTGTCACTGTAAAAGAATAGATCCAGCTTGTTATGTAGTGCTCATATAATAGAAAGTGTAAATACCTATTTGTTGATAATATTGGCCCTATATTGGTATAAGGCATGTTGGGTATGGCATGTATGGCATGATAGGTCAGTTAGCCGGGGAGACAAAAGATATGCACGAGAGGCACATCTGCCCTGCTGTCAGCATGTGTGTACAGCTGAGAGTATCCCAAACCCACTGTGACAGCTCTGTGGGGGCATCACATTAAACACCATTAGCTCCTCTACCCCCTCGGCCTGCAACCGAACTGCCTTTTAGTCTCAGAAATTAGAATGCAGGACACTCAACTACCCTTTTGAGTTGTGGTAACGATTAATTTCTTCACCCACACCCAAACAGGCACACACACATACACAAAATCTCTTACAAACTAGTGCATGCACCCACACTCACTCACTCTCTCACACACACACACACACACACACACACACACACACACACACACACACACACACACACACACACACACAATTACATTATCCAACACTGTCATCTCAGGTCTAGCGGGCATCTTCAGGGTAGTGGGCCTCCCATGGAGAGTGTAAAATGCTATTACGTTCTGGCAAAGATATAAAAACAGTCTCCTCATAAAATTTTAACCCGGGATGGCAACAGAGTCTGTACCAGGCAATTAATGTATTTATGATATCACTCTGAGTAATTATGAGAGAGGGGCAAAGGACAGGGCCTGGAAAGAAGGACTATGCTCATTCTGCCAGTGTCATTTGTTCTACTTGTTTTTATATCTCAACCTTTGTCCATCTGTCTCTCTGACACATTTTCACTTCCCCCTGCTCCACACACACACACACACACACACACACACACACACACACACACACACACACACACACACAATATATATAATGTGTAATATAATGTGTGTGTGTATAATAATATATAATATGTTTGTATCCACTGCCTGGTGTGTGTCCTAGCTTACTTTAGTGTATCAACAGTTTTGAGTTAATAATAATAGGAATGATTACATTTATACATTAATGTCTAGATGTGGTTTCTGTGATGGGAATAGCAAAGAGAACATGTTGGTTATGGGTTGTGGTGCAGTGTGGTTCCACAGGGACTCTGTATAGGTCATGTTGCTCTTTGAGGGCTGGAGGCTGGTATGACCGGAGCTGCTGCCATTCCACTCTGATCCCATCAGGTTAATCCAAATGATGTGTGGCTTTAATCTTGCAGATGAGTTATAGGGTGGGACTAAATGCAGCACACACCCACACACACACACACACACACACACACACACACACACAAATACATACAGTTCTCTATGCCTTTATAGTGCCCTCACTACTGTTGGACTCCTTCCTGACATTTTTTCTATCTCTCCATCACCTTCTCCCTGTTCTCATCTTTTTGACTCTTTCTTTCAGTCTCAGTGTGACTCTTAACTTACTTATCTGTAATATACTGACCATGGTTGTATTAGACTGGGGCTCTTTAAACCTGCATAGTAGACCTGCTTTTCATCCATCTCTATCAATCTCCACCCCTTACCACATACATCTTGTAACTGTCATCTTTCTTCTCCATGCCATGCATCCCCTGGTTCCATAAAGATTGTTCCCATCACTCTTTTATAAAGAAAAAATCTTTTAGTGTCATGCATTTCAGTTCACTGATAATATTGATAAAGCCCAGACTTTGCACTGCTACTTTTCTTTACTATGTCTTTTGGTTTCCTTTCTGTTTTAGGGAGTGACTCTCAGTCATCAGATTCAGGTAACTTGGTGGTTTTCTTATTTGATTAGTTGCTTACTGCCTCAAAGAGATACATAGAAGATGGATATACAATGGGAAAGCATTGTAAGATTCAGAATCCTAATATCCTGTGTGTGTGTGTGTGTGTGTGTGTGTGTGTGTGTGTGTGTGTGTGTGTGTGTGTGTGTGTGTGTGTGAGTGTGGGTGTGGGTGTGTGTGTGTGTGTGTGTGTGTGTGTGTGTGTGTGTGTGTGTGTTTGGTGCTTGCAGATGCATGGAGGTCCCGCAGTGCCACAGACGGTATGAGAAATGGGGACGCTGGCAGCTCCTCTCTGGCTGCAAAAGGATTCCGCAGCGTCAGACCCAACCTGCAGGACAAGAAGTCTCCAACACCGGTAAACACACACTGCCGCTCATTCATAGTGAGCGTTACTGGCATCCACACTTTTAAACTCCTCTAAGTGTAATTCTGCTCAAGCATCAATATTGCACTAAATATTTAGTACTCAATATTTCTTATTATTAGCTTACAAAGATTATACCAGTTTAGTCTTTTACACAGTTAGTATTGTGTAGGTCAGGACCATGTTATGTGCATATATTTTTTTGTTTAATTATCATATTCAATCTATTGCGTATGATGTAGTAAATATAGAAGGATGCATGCAATAATCATTGCTTCTCTTGATGTTTTTAGACTAGAGACCAATGACCAAAATACTTGATGAATACTTGATGAATTTATACAAAAGTTTTATGACTGCCACTTCCATAATTTTGTCTGTAAAAACATGTTGGCATTGACTTATGTCAATGTTATGTATAGGCAGGGCAGTATATTGTCTTGCAGTATTCTGTGATAGGGAAATATTTGCAGGATTGTATTGTTTATACTTAAAACACAAAGGCAAGCACATTTGGCCCATCAGCAGATATAGACGGTTTATTCCTAGGCCCTTCTGAGTATGGTCTTGCTCCAGGTCAGAGGGCACATGGGCCAGTACTGTGGTGTAGTACCATTGTAGATATATACAGTTATGCTGCATACAAATCAGTCAGCCTTCTGCTTTTACCAAAAAGCAATCACCGTATCTTTAGCTCCAAGTGAGTGTCTTTTTTTGTGGTTGTGTGTGTGTTTGTGTGTGTGTGTGTGTGTGTGTGTGTGTGTGTGTGTGTGTGTGTGTGTGTGTGTGTGTCCATGTCTCATGTCTCATGTGTATGTTTATGGTTTTGTGTGTGTATGTTTTTAAGTGTGTGTTTGTTTTTAAAGCACCCTAGTCAAAAATTCATCCACTCCGGGTGTGTGTGGGAGTGGGTGTGTGCGTCTGTTTGCGCAGGCGTGCATGCATGTTTGTGTGTGTAAATGATCATAATGATTACAGGGGGAGTAGTCTCGCCTCAGATCTTCTCAAATTGTCTGAAATGATCGGATGTTTATTTCCCACGACCACAGCATATAAAATCAGGACATATTTGGAAAAATGCTCCTGACAGTTATATTTGAGACCATGCTAAAAAAAAAGCCTTTTCCCAGATCAAGTCTTTTTTCCTCCTCTTATGTGTTGTGTTGTTTGTCTTTGCTGATTGGCTACACCCTGGTGTCAATCAGGTCCCCCTCCCACCCCCTCGGAGAGAGAGCTATCAGATCACCCCCCCGGGTGTCGATCCCCCATCTTATGGCTCTTTAGCTGCTATGGCACACTCTCTGGTCCCTGATGCTCTCTCTCTGGTCCAGAGTGCAGCTAGTGACACACAAAAGGGCTCTTGCACTCTCAGCACCCACACCAAGTCCTCTTACTCCTACTCAAAGAAAACCACCACCACCACCTCCTCCTCTTCCTCTGCTGCCCTACCCGCCCCTACTGATACAGACCCCCCTGCCCAGAATAATGAGCACCCAGTCCCCAGCACCACCACTGCTACTACCAACAGCAGCCGCAAAAATAACAGCACTCAAGTGCAACTGCGCAGGGTGGCCACTATCCACCTGACCCCCGCCACCGCCCCAGACCCCCCAGCTCACAATACCCTAGCCGAGGAGCAGCACCCTAGCACCAACTCTGCCCTGTCAGGCCCAGACACCTCCAACACCAACACCACCCCCACTCCCACACCTCTTCCTCGCCGAAGCTCTATTAATGCCACGGCTGCTGCTGTTGCATCCTTCTCCCTGCCCGAGACACGCAAGTCCTCTCTCTCCATCCAGATCAACCCTCTCAGCTGCAGCACAGACACCCCAAAAGCCCCAGAGACGCCCAAGGATCCTCGGATGACTCCACCCATTCCCCCAAGACCGTCCGTGGACACGGCGGTATAAAAAGACATCATCTTGGTTTACCTAGAGCAAGGCACTGTGTATATGCTACATATTGTCTTCTCTTCACAGGAAACAGTGCAGTGACTGGCACAGAATGTCTAACCATGTTTGCTTTAATTCTCACAGCACTAAGTATGACGGGGTGTCATATGTTAAACTTCTGCTGTGATCCACAGTGTGCTGGTTGTGTCGTGGGACAGTGTTAACTTTGTCCTCTAATGGTCACACTCACAATTAGCTTCACAACAATACAAAAATCAAATAAATATACAAACAAACATTTGAACCTATGTACAGGCATATACACACATACAAACACTTCTCCTTTTCTGAATTAATGCAGTTTGGTGTGAGCTTTTTTTATGGCAACAGCATGTCAGAAGGCAGTTCTCTCACACACACACTCCTCCTCCTCTCCCCTCCACTCTCCACTCCGCCAGCCTGATGGGTCCCCGTCACGTGCTCGCACGGCCTCCCCTCGTGGACCCCTCTCCCCCGATGCAGGCTCACGCCGCTCCCCGTACAGTCGGGCCAGCCAAGGCTCCCCGGACTTCCTGTCCTCAGCCCTCTCCCCAACTCCCTACACCCCTCTGGAGCGCAGCACAGTGCTGGGGGGAGGGGGCGGGGGAGGCGGCGATTCGCCTATCACCGTCTCTGCGCTGAGCCACTACTCATCATCAACGGCCGTGCTGGAGGAGCTGCAGATCTGTGGGCTGGACTCCTCCCCTGGGGGCTCAGCCACGCCCTCGCCTACCCTCAGCCACACCTCTGTCACCCCTGATGACGGCTCGGCATTAACAGCCACGATGGCCACCGCTGTTGCAAGTGCTGCTGCCAACACTAACGTAACTATGACAGGCACTAGCCAGCCATCAGTCACCTGTGCCCCTCTAACATACTCCCCTTTACCAGCATACTCCATAGCTCAGCACACTCACTGTGTCCCTTTACATCCACAGGCACATACATATAGAAACAAATGTCCCCTACTTGCTACACACCATTCACATTGCTAACAAACCTATGCATGTACATCTACACAGATTTATTTTTTCATACACACACACAAACACACACACACACATATGTACATACACATATTTTATACCCTCTCCTTAAATGCTGCCAATCTCTCAAGACACTGAGCCACTCTAACTTTCTCTCAGCACATACTTTAGATAAACATACTCCCATTCATATACATATAGAGGTGGACACACATGCACAGACACACACTTACATACACAAAAGCAGTCACAGACATAATCCCCTCACACATATACTAAACATACACCTTAGCTACCTGCCTTTTCCACCCAAATCCCCTTACTACATTGAGCAAACACTCGTAGCTACCAGCTTTTTCCACCCTTTGCCTGCTAATCAAAATAAATGCCTGGTAAAAAACCTTCACAGTACTGGCAGTTCTGCGTTTCAGTCCACCAGCTGTGCGTTGGTGTGTTTGTCTTGTCTTGTGTGTGTGTGATAGGCTTGATCTGGCACGCAGCTCCTCTCAGACCACCTCCAGCAGGAACACTGCAATGGCGTGGTGAGGTGGCACTAGCACTTAACATAGGCAGACCCAAACTTTTTCTTTTTCCAAACGGGTACTAAGTTCAACCCTGACGTTTTCTTAAAACCCCATCCGGAATGACATCCACCTCTCTCCACTCACACACTACCCTCTGCTCTGTCAGACTCTCACAGATTTTATTACACGACACCCCTCACCATCTCCATTGTAGTAGTGTCTGGCCATTGCAGTGCCTCCGCTTTGATTTGGCTGAAGCTCTCCCTCAGTCCTGTATTGGTTTTAGTCAAAAATATGGGCTTGAGGGAAGAAATAACCATGCAGACATACCACTTATTTGTACATCTCTGAACTGTAAACACAGTCTATAACACTTTTCTATAGTCCCGTGGTAACATAGAAGTAATCCTATTAACCTTAATGTGTTTGCGACTGTGAACATCTGTCTCTGTCTTACAAGTTCTGCCCTTCCATCATGAGCTCTTTTTATTCTTTGGGATGTTGAATGAAATCTATGGGTTTGCCTACACTGCTTTGCAGATGTTTTGTATGTGTATGATTAACATGTTTATGTTATCTTAATGCACTAATGCTTGTAGTTCCATAGGTTTCACCAGCTCACAGACTCCCCTGCTTCAGGGTTTTTGAATGAACTACATTTCTCATCACCCTCAAAGCAAATTCTATAGTGCATTATGTCTTTCTGTATTCTTCAGGGTCAAATGGCCATGAATGGGAGATCTGCCCATGTGAGCAGCCCACCGAGTGTGCCCCAAAGGCCCCTTTCCCCTCCAGCCTACCCCCCTCCTCCCCCTACACTCAGCCCAGGTGTGATGCGGGTCCAGCAGAACCGCAGCTCAGGTGAGTGGGGTGGACAAGCAGGTTTGCTTTCTCACGAAATGACAAAATGCTCATTACACCGAGTCTGATATGGCTAACCTTTTCCAGTTGCCCCTAACCCTAACCCTAACCCCTGAATACGTTAAAAAAATTATATTCATGTACCTTATTGTAAAGTGTTACCGAGCTATGCTAACCCTAACCCTGACCCTATGTTTTCACTTCAGTAGATTATTAATGTAGGATTAGAAATGAATATGGTATTTGGTGTTACATAAGTTATTAGTGGAATTGCAGAACTATCTATGCCGATGTGTAGTTACCCCTAGCCTATATCCTGGCTATGTGCAGGTTAGGTTGGTCCAGTGGCACTGCTACATATAACTGGCCAATGAAAATGAAATGCGTAAAGTGACCCTGTCAGCAACAGCTGAGTGAGTCCAGGTGATTATTGTTGTTTATGACGAGCACTCAGACTGAGCACAGAATACTACCATGATCCATTGAAGAACACATCACTTCCTGTGCTCATGTTATTGATCTCCTCTCAGCTTTATTGCTCTTTTGTAATGGGTTGCTGAGCCTCGTGCCTTGTTTGGATTTGATGCATTTCCATCCATTTGTTCACCGTTTTTATGGTGGCGTGTAGCCAATTGAATGCAAAGTTCATGACCACTGACCACTTAGAAATCCCTTGTATCTTCGCTAAAGTATGTCTGAGATGTGCATTTCACTGTCAGAAATGCTTCATAGGGTAGACCCTAATCCCCCATTTCCCCTAAAGACATTTAAGTATCTGTCATGGGGAAGAATTTTAATTTACTCATTTGCTCTGTACAGATGCTAACAGTCTTTGTCTCGGTAAACCACTGTGTGCCTTTTAGTTATTTGTCCACTGCTGTAGAGACCCTATCACTGCTTGTAAGTGCTCTAATGCTGCTAAAGGTAGAACTACATTTAGCGTGAACCCTGAGTGCCCTTATGTGTCCAGTGCTAATAGAGCCACTCTGCTCTGGCTGGTGCTAGCGACTGTCCCTGTGACAGGTTAGGGTCAGGATGGGCATGTGCTGTGGCAGCATTCCTGTCCTGCTTCATCAGTGTTGTCCTGGAGACAGGTGTCGCTGCTCTGCTTAAGCCTTGGTTTCTTCCCTTGCAAGCATTCATCAGAAACATCAAACATCAGCTGTTTTTTTTATAGAGTATTTCCCCATTTTTAGTTGGTGTCTTCTTCCCCCTCAATCGATCTGTCTTCCTGTGTTTGTTTGCCTCCTCTGGCCAGCACCCCTCCCCCACCCCAGTGATCTCATTGTGTTTGTCCCCTACACTGTTTCCCCTCCATCTCACACTTGATCTGACTCTGTTCTCCCCTGGCACTCAGCCCCACCTTCACTCCTCTTTCATTCATAACCACTTCTCCTCCATTTCTCTACCTAACTGCCTCTCTGCCACACACACATTCTCTCTCTCTCTCTCTCTCTCTCTCTCTCTCTCTGTCTCTTACTCTCTCACACACACACACACTCATCCTTACTCTCTTTCTAGTCTTTCTTTTACTACATCTTTCTCTCACACACACGCACACACACACTCTGTTACACTTTCCCTCTTTCTATGTGTCTGTCTCTCGCAGAGTCATCTGAGTCTGTAATGCGGGAGTCAGTGGTGACTGGTCAGACCACCGTCAGCAGCACAGTTCCAATTGCTCGCTTTTCTGAGGAGGAAAAAAAGGTGTCCGTCATCAAAGCACCACACTACGAGGGCATCGGCCCTGTGGATGAGTCGGGCATCCCCATCGCCATCCGAACGGTGAGATTGCTAACTGACCATCTGCAAGAGACATCTGGATTCAGGACAGTCTCCGTCACTCGGTCTCCAATCTCACTTTAACTGGCTTTGCAGTAATCACAGGGCACCCTGGACATTATCTTGGATTGTATGGTGTCTACTTCCTATCAGTGTGGCATGCAGAAAAGGCTGTGTGTGTACTGGATAAATGTTGACTCGGGCACATGTGTGTTGGGGTAGGCACATGCACAATCTTCCCTTGTTTGTTCACCAAGTTTGTGTCACTCAGCAACTAGACATTGATGAGGCAGGCATTGATTTGCCACTTTGAACTACTGCCTGTGTTTTTCAAGCTAGAAATAGTGACCAACAGAGTATTCTGCATCGCAGAGTCCAGTGAGGTATGTTTTGAATTACCTTAATAATCTGTGTTTGGTTGTGGGTAAAATAGCTGATGCTGATATTTGGTTCCAGGTGTCTGAGTATTTCTATTGAGGAAACCGAGCATCTTTATTTAGATGTAGGCAATACCTTAAAGTGCTATGTTAGAAGCTTAAGGTCTGCAAATAGACATTTCAGTCTGGTTCCAGGCTGCTAAATGCCCAGGGATCTGTCACTGATCTGAGAGGTCTGTGTTGCCTTACTGTCTCTGGTTCTGTTTGCGTGTGTTGTTAAAAGGGTACGTGCTTTTGTGTTTAGCAGTTTTGATTCAGTTTTACACAAATGCACAAGGGAGACTATCAAGTACATACTCAAGTTAAAAATATATAATAAACTGTCATTCTGCTGATTTCTTGATTTTACCTTGTTATTTGCCAGATAAAAAGGTTAAAGAATACTCATTACAATATAGTGGCTAAGTCTGAGGGATACAAATGAAGAGAGAGGGGGACAGGGCGAAGAGGTTATGGCACTCCTCAGTGTTTACAACAGCGCTGTTTTCATGGGAGAAATTTATGAAGCATTGCACTGTAGCCCTGGAAGGGCAAGGGACGATTGAGAGATCCTCCTTGTCAATTAACATTGTGTAGGTTGAAACACTTGCACCGTGGCATTTACTGACATTTCTTGATGAATCTTTTGCCAACTGGTTCAGTGGACTTACAGCCAGAGAAAGGATTAAAAAAATTAGAGAGAAAGGGCAGATGGCAGAGTGGAAAGCTAATAGAAAGCAAGAAGGAAAGGTACCCTGGTAGTCTATGATTTACAAACATATTCTGAACCTATTGACTATTGGAATTGTTGTCTGTTTCTGTATCATTTAGGAGTCTACACATTCTGCGTGCATCATATTTCTTTGTTTATATGCATTCAACATACATAGAAATAGATTGTCAGTTGAAATTTCCTAACACATGCATAGTCAGCCTACCTCCCTCCCTCCCTCCCTCTCTCTCTCTCTCTCTCTCTCTCTCTCTCTCTCTCTCTCTCTCTCTCTCTCTCTCTCTCTCTCTCTGTATGTCCCAGGGCTGTTGATGCTGATGGGCTGGACTGACAGGGTGGTCTGACCACAGCAGGTTCTCAGACCCAGCAGTGTCCTGCTGACAGAACAGAACAGCTCCCTACAACCCTGTCCCCTAACAGAAACAAGCACGCTCAGTACCCAATATCCCTCTCTCTTACTGTGTCTATTACTGTTTCTGTGTAGACAGTGGACCGGCCGAAGGACTGGTACAAGACCATGTTTAAGCAGATTCATATGGTGCACAAGCCAGGTGAGTAGTAGTTTTGACAGCTTGACTGGTTCAACTTACAGTGTTGTTCTTCAACTCTGTTAACCTTAGTCTGAAATATGTTGTCACTGGTAAGCTTGCCCAGTGATTGGATGGAAAATCCCCATGGTTTACCATAAGCAAACGTAAGTATCTTTCCATTCTGTGGTACAAGGTCATGTCATCTTGTCCTGGAGGAAAAGTGAGCGAGATGGCTGAGATGAGGTGTTTGTAGGAAAGTGAGATTAATGATTTTGACAGAATACAGTTACTTTCTTGGTAGTAAAGTGAACATTTCTGCCCATGCTTTCTATGTTGTATCTTCAGATGATGACTATCCGGAAACATACAACGCCACGTACACCATAGTCAATAACGGTAAGGACTTCACTGGGTGCAGGCTCTACTTTTCCCAGATTCCCCCAGTATGTTGTCATGTTTTATTCAGTGTTACTTATTCTTCTTATTAAAAATTTAGAGTCTTTACATTTTTCCAAGCATTAACAGACTTAAATGTGCACCTACAGGCAGTGCCTTGTTTAAATTACATATAGTGGAACACTGTTTTAAATACTCCAGTTGTGCTTTCAGTAACCTTTTTCCATCCTTGGCACAAGGTCTCTATGTGATATTTAGCAGCAGTGCACTAACCAGCCTTTTTGTGAGCCCTGCAGAATTGTAATATAGTGGCAGTATCATACTGAAGATGCCATAATCCCCCTGTATCGTCTCTGTATTCCTCCTCTCCATCCCAGACAACTACAACACGGTCCACGCTCATCCCCCGCCTCGCACACATACGTACCGCCCACTGGCAAAGCCCGTTGCTACGGACGATAGTGGACCCCCACTCAGGGAACCATCCCCCGCCCCCATCCCGCCTCCACCGCCCCCCATGCCCTCATTGCTGCAGCTCCGCTCGCGGGACTACGACCGAGAACGTGACATGCCGCATGACACGTAAGACGCCAAATGAATTTAATTATTACTGCCCACTGCTAAGAAAAGGGAATGGAACACAATTATTAGGTAATATGATTAATTAGATGGACACACAAACAAAATAATTGGTTAAACTTAAAGTGTGGGACAACAGGGATAACACAATGTCTGTCTCATTGAAGGCAAAGCCCAAGTATTTCGTAAGTCTAATGTTGTTTGTGGGTAACAGTTGGGAACTAAATTTTAAACCTTGATGAAAAAGAATCATATAAGATTGCTTCTCATACTGAGGCTATGAACATTTGAGAACTTAGACATTGGTATATGGCTACTTAAGGTAAATATGCGACATTTACAGAGGGTCAGAGTGACTGAATGTGTCACCGACAGCTCACAGCGCAGCCATTGCATCTCAGCTGTAATGTCAACTATCTGCATCAAGCCTTGGGCTTTTGGGCAGACAGCTGCAATTTACATGATGGAAGCTCTTGCATAAAAACATCTCAAACACAAATACACACAAGTAAAAGTAGTCTAGTAGTAGACACAGAAAGACAACCACACACATACACTCGTTCATTAGGAAGTTAATGTTTAGTTCAGATTTTAAGTAGTCAATTTATTTTAGCATAACATTAACCACAGAATAAAGTACAATTTAAGACAAACAAAACATATCAGATACACAAAAGTAAATGTTTATGACCAGGAGGAATTACTTTTTTAAAGTGAATACAGTTCTGCAAGTAGGATGTGTAGTTGCTGCAGTACTGTATATATATGGATGTAACTTACTGATGTAACTGAATGATCTTTATTACATTGTTGTTGAGCCACCATTTTTTGTAAATTGTAGGAATGAGTACAGTCCTCCAGACAGAAAGGTGGACACCAGAAAGTACCGTGCTGAGCCTCGGAGCATCTTTGAGTATGAGCCGGGGAAGTCTTCCATCCTGGAACAAGAGAGACCAGTGAGTTCACACTTCACACACATGCATGTATTTACACACACATGCAAGCATGCACGCATGCACACACACGCACGCACGCACACACACACACACACACACACACACACACACACACACACACACACACACACACACGTTTCCAAGAACTCAAGAACACAATTTCATGGTTAAAAAGATTAAAATGTATGCCCACACACATATGTGTCGAGCTTCTATTAGATATTTAAAGCAATATTTTGCCTATTTTAACCTCTTTGAATATCTTTGTAGGTAAACACAGGTTATCACAGTATAACAGTCAATAGTACATTAATAATTGGCAAATTGCGTTGATGGTGCCAGGTTACGTAACGGACAAATAAACACACCTACCTATAACAGTTGTGCTACTGGTCAGAAAACCCTGACTGTCAAAGTAGTTTTTACAAACTTAAAATATCACCATAATTCTATAACATAAGCTAGGTATATTCTCTCTCTAACAGTCATGCACATGGACACTTGCAAAGGCAAGTGTATTGTATGTTAGCTAATTAGATATCCATTCTGATTGCAGTTTTGATTCTTTTTTCTTACATTCTTCTTCTGTTCTTCTGCCCATGTGCAGTTCCTCCTCCTCCTCTAATTTCCTGCCCCTCCTCTTTGAAGCTAAAATTGTCCATCTTTTCAATGTATGTTTCTATATGCACAGTATCCCTGTCTCTTTAAAAGACATTATTCTCTCCTTTGCGGTCAGCACTAATTCACTCTCCTACCTTAACAATAATCCAGGGTGTTGAGAGACTGTGTGTGTGTGTGTGTGTGTGTGTGTGTGTGTGTGTGTGTGTGTGCTTGAAAAGGTTAACTGCCTTCTCTCAGCACTAACAGAGCTACAGAGAGGCAGCGTGATAAGAGAGATGGGAATACAGCAAGAGGCAGATATAGGTGCTGACAGAGGAAGGTTAAGTTATGCTGAGAACCGAGCATGCATAGCACAGCATCAGAGCATATGTGAAGAAAGCAAGAAGATTTGGAAGCAGTATCACCAGTGTAGTGCCCCCTGCTGAGTGTAGTATAGCATTACAAATTATACATGGCAGCTTGTGTAGGGACCAAATAAAAATTAATACACCATAACACACCACAGAGATCTCAATTATGTCTGGTTGCATTTTTCACTTTTTTACCATCTTGCTGTATTTAAAGCCATTTCTCTCTCCATTGCCATTTTATTATATGTCCCCATTTTATTTTGCTAATGTAAGCCACTTTGATTTCACTGCTGAGAAGGATGGAGATACAGCACTGTCATAAAACACTGTTATAACAATAAAAGCCAGAAGATATAGGTCAGCAAATATCAGCAAAATTGTTCCTCTATAAATTCACTGTGTGTGTGTGTGTGTGCGTGTGTGTGTGTGTGTGTGTGTGTGTGTGTGTGTGTGCGTGTGTGTGTGTGTTTGTGCGTGTGTGTGTGTGTTTGTGTATGTATGTGTGTGATTGTTTTTGTGTTCATCTGGCCCTGCAGCCCTGCAGGTTGTGACTGTAGTGCTGCTGCTTATTTGTACCTTTTCTGTTGACCTGCTGCTGTATGTGAATCTTTCCACTCTGACCCCATTCTCTCCTTCATCAGCCGTTCCCCTTTCCTGTTGCAACAGTGCCAAGCTCCAAGCCATAACGCCCATTTCTCTCTCTCCCCTTCCCTCTCCCTCTCTCTTTTTCTCATTCTGTCTTTTGCTCCCTGTTCCTATTTCCACTCCCACTCTTTCCTCCTCCTCTCCTCCCCTCTGTTGCTTTCCGCTCCAGACATATGGTATAAACCCTGATGACATAGATTTAGAGAACGAGCCGTGGTATAAGTTCTTTTCTGAACTGGAGTTCGGTCGGCCGGTAAGTCAGGGGTCTGCCCTCGCTCCTTGCCCTCCTCTTGTCTGTCAGTCCACCAAGCACCCAGCCAACCACCCCCCACCCACACACCCACCCACCTCCCTCAACCCCTACCCCAGCTACCCATAAGCCTCTGCTGCAGTGTGAAGCCTGGACATGGTGCTGCCTGCACCCACCTCAGGGCTGACTCCCGCAGCTTGGCATGTTCATGGTGGTGTCGTGGGACCTGCAGAGGCTGTTGCTGGTGCTGCTGTGTTCTGTGCAGGCTGGTATGGTGTAACAGTGCTAGTCTTCCCTGAGTGTGTTCTGCGTCAAGTTTGTCTGTCTGGCCGATGTGGTTTTGCTGAGGACCAGTTTCATGCACAATTCACTTCTGCAGAGAAAATGTTCCTGGGTTAGACATAAATGTTTCTAACATGTTTATTAATACTATATGCCATAGCATCAGTCACTTGGTTGGGAAGTGAGAAGAGTAAAGGCCACCGCACACCGGTTCCGACAAAGTGCAGAGCACTGCTCTGCCAACATTCCATTCCATTGGTTTCAATACAACCCCGCACACCAGCACCGAACTCTTCCGACACCGCCGTGTCGATACGATTGAGCTCTATTTTTGTCGGAGCCGCTGGCTGTTTATCCATGTTCTATTGTGACGAAATTAACCGTTTCTGTAGGTCCATACAATAAGTAAATGCATAAACAACACCAATGTTAAGGTTATGATATAATCTGACAACTTCTGATAGATTTATTGTCAAAATTAATCTGAAACCCATATAGACTCGAAAACATAGTGACCGTTGATAATCCTTGGAAGACGGTGATTTGAAAAAGACTACTATGACGTCTGCGGCTATACAGTGCGCCGCCAGTGTGCGGGGGTAACCGAAATTGTCGAATTCGAAAGTGCTCTGCAATGCTGTCGGAACCGGTGTGCGGAGGCTTTAACATTGTTACATTACAGTCATGATATATACTGAGACTAAATTCATTTATTTCATTTTTTCTGGCACATATATGGCATATTTGTATTATGTAATATATTTGCAATACAGGTATTAACCAAAAGTTCCCAAGATGTTACATTTGAATATATGCTTTTTGGGCAAAACATTTGAAGATTATTATGTACATTATTAGGCAGTATGTGCCACTGTGTATTTGCATGTACACAGCATCCATTTGTTGGCTGCAAGGAGCTTAAATTGTGAGTTTTTAAAAAGCTTTACATTTGCATCATGCCTCAACTGCTAACTGATGCAAGGAGTAATCTAATGGAATCAGTCACCTTTGGAAAAAATAGTTTTGGTTTTTTTTTTCGTGGCATAGGTCAGTATGCATATCCTACTTACTATACATCAGTTTTTGTCTGTCCTCAGGGTTTGATTCAGAGAACTTCTCACTGGAGTAATAATTAGGTTAGCCCTCAGTAGGTGAGGTTTTATAGGCTCCTAATCAGTAAGAAGAAGGACCTCATTGGCCCGCTCTAGTCAGACCCACCAATCATGGCTAGAGCAGGACCCCTATGAGGCCCCTTCATATTCCATGCTAGAAGCTGAGGTCCTCTGTAAAATCTCTCCATTGGTCTGCCTCCTCCCTGAGTGTGTCAAGTGCTGTCTTTCACAGCAGAGTGGTTTGGGCCCTTTTCTTTGCATCTGTGGTGTGTTTTATTTATTTGTTTCTTTGTTTTTATTGGGGGATGGGGTGGCTAGTTAGTGTGGTTTGTTTGTTGGTTGGTGGGTGTGTAACAGAGTGTGTATGTGTGTGTGTCTTTTTTCTAGTCACTCACCATCACGGGTGAAAGTAGTTTCCACACTGTGAATGTATTCAGACATGCTGTCTGTGTCATTCCAGGAGACATAGCACTGACATGTGCACCCCAGCTCTTGGGAAAAAACTGTGTTCAGTCCTCAGCAGACACGTACTCTTAGGTGGCCACTCCTAGGACACATCCAAATGACTAAAGACTGATGCATGTCTGGTCTCCTGTCACCTACATTGTGATCCATTAAGATTGTTGTCATTTTGATGGACTATGGTCGGAGGCACTAAAATTGAAAGGATGGCTCACACCTTGCTTGGATGGTCCTCTATAGACAATCTAAAGATGCTCAGATTAACAGTAAACTGTTAAAACTCTGTTTATTACAATACATATTAAATGTTAGGGTTAGGAGCTGTGTTTTATTAATAATGTTCAGTTACTGAGACAAATAGAAGTTGAGTTTAATAAGCCACTTGTGAAGTCTCTGTAGCCACATAGTCTAAATAAGGTGTTACCAAATGGAAAAAAGCACTTCAAAATTCTCCTTGTACTTTCTATGACTCATTTAGTAATGCAGCAGTGGTGTGCTTTGCGCCCACAGTCTTGCCTCAGAACTATAGCACCCTTGCTGGGCATTCAATTAATGAGCCAAAGCAGACCCTTTTCTCCACAGTGGAGACGTCAGGATGTTATTATGGCAGAATTTTAATAGTCCAGTCCTGTACCAAGACCTGTACAGGAATGGGTGCCACAGTAAACTGCCTCTGTTTCCATGGTAATGTTAATGAGGACTTTAGACGTACATGCAGCATGCATGGTGCTGGTGTTAGTCATTAACTTAACCTAATGTAGACCAGTAGCCTTTAGCTAGTTTCACAGTGGTGTGATTAGAATGGATAAGAAATTCAGTCTTTTCACTAAGTGTTTGATGTCTGCATGTGTGTTCACATGAAGTTAGTCAAGTAGTCTCACTGCTGGTAGATAATTGTTAGTGGGAGATAAGCATAGTAAGTAAGCATAACTTTGCTTGCAGCAGTGTGCTTATGTAGTGTGTGTGTGTGTGTGTGCGCGTGTGTCTGTGTGTATGCACGCTCATGTGTATGTGTGTGTGTGTGCGCGCGCGTGTGTGTGTGCACGCTTTGATAATGTAAGCTTTTATATGTCACATATACACACATACATCCTTGAGTTTCTCATGTTTCTCTAACTTTGTCACTCTCTTCTCCACATGACCTGCTGTCCATGTTTGTTTTTCCCATGATGCCACTGCCTCCTCTCCTCCACCTCATCTGCACTCCTCCTCCTGCTCTGTACACTGCTGATCCTGCTGATGCTTTGGGGCTCAAGCCTCCTAAAAAACGGCTGGATTATAATCCAGACAGCTCCTCTCGTGCCTTCACTGAGGTAATCCACAGCCATTGCGCGTTACTCCCAGACCCCTCCCCTTGTCTGCTAACACGGTCCTGATTGGCTGCCTCACAGCACAAGCCTTCTCTGTGAATTTGGATCTGACATGATCTTAATCAAAATACTAATTCTGTTGATAAATGCATGAAATCCAGATACTGGTAGAATATAGTTTTAAAGGTGCTTGTATTCACATTAGGGGCGAGATAAAATGAGATTGAAGGAAACCTAGTTAACTTTGCCTAAAAGATGCATACTATTTGTATGCTCCATTGTTCTATGCATATTATTTTATTCATATTATTTGTATCCCTAAAACATTCATTACACCTCATTACCTCATTTTGGTAGGATTTAGCCATCATCCTTGTAACAGCATCAGTGTAATGGTCTTTGTCTGTAATTTTGGACAGCTGTCTTCACATTACTATGTTCTCTGACGAAAGCATTATCGCTATTATGACATTACCCTTAATTTTGTACTAATCCTCAGTAGTGTCTCAGTCAGAAGCTTTAGTATTTCTTTGTTGGTAAATTCTAATGCAGTGTTCATGTTAAATGATTTGAACAAGACTGGTTGATGTGAGGCATTCTGCTTGGTTGTTTTGAAATGGTCTATTTATGATCAAAGGAGACATTGTATGCCACAAATCAGTTGCAATCATTAGGTTAGAGCTTTATGTTGGTTGTTTTGTCATCCACCTGCCATATGTGTTTGTGACCCAGTGGCTCCACTCCGCTCTGAAACTCTAGACTCCATGTCTGGTTTTACTGAGGGGAGTTTTCTCAGCCTCCTGCTCTGTCAGGACTCTAAATGCTGCCTCTTCACATACCTCTGCCTTCCTCTCTCTCTCTCTCTCTCTCTCTCTCTCTCTCTCTCTCTCTCTCTCTCTCTCTCTCTCTCTCTCTCTCTCTGTCATGCTCTCATACACTCTCTCTCTCTGACTTGCTCTCTCTCACTCGCTCGTTCTCACTCTCTCTAGAAAGCTTATGGGTGCTTAAAAACAAAGACAGGATAAAAGATCACCTCCAAGGTGCTTCTCCAGCGTGCTCTCGTGCTTACGTGAAAAAAACAGAACAGAGTGGGGGGAGGGTTGTCCTGATGGTGAAGCGGAACCAGTCTGCAGACCGGACCTGGGTCGAAGTACCGGGGGAAGGCATTCAGCGCAGCGCAGCGTGCAAAGCCACCGTGAGCGTGTGTGTAAGCGTGTGCACCACCAGCCTTTGTTCGTGGCCTGCTCACCCTCCGCCTCTTTTGTTGTCTTCTACTTTCTCGCAGAGCTCGCTCTACATCTCCCACACAGACCGGGCACCCGACAGGCCATCAAGGTGAGTACCTCATCTCTCTGGTCTCGGCACTCTCCCTCACTGCCTTATTTCTTTGCCTGCATTGTGTCAGACCCCAGTGGGTGTAGGACAAAGCATTCTTGCTCTTTGAACACAAGTCTGTTAGAACAGGACACGTGCAGCGCTCACTTCTAAACCTATTGTCGCTCTTTTTACTGCATCTCTGTGTTGGTGTGTCTGTGTCTGTGTTTTCAGTATGAAAGCTCCCACCCCCCTTTTTCCCTGAACTGCATATATTAGCCATTGATGTCATTCCCTCCCTATTGTTGTTGAGTGGCAGCTCTCTCTACCCCCCACCTCTGTGGTCCAAAGCCTCTCCAACTCTCTGCTCTTACTCCAGCCTCTATGGGGCACTCACTGCCCAGCCACCTACACCCCTCCCCCACCCCCTCCACTATCCACCTTCATCGACAGATTCTGATTTGTTCGATGACAAAGCATTGAAAGGACTGCTGTCTGCCAAAAGGGTTGTATATAGTTAGCATAGATATTAAGGGGGAATAAGTGATGTATGTGGAGAAATTAAAACGAGATTGAGGTGAGCAAAATTCTTTCTATTCTTCAATGCTGGCTAGAATATATTTATTTATTACATTTTTTTCCTCGAATACTTTGCGGTTAAAGTATTAGAATAAATTATGCATGAATTTAAATAGTGTGTGATAACTGTATCACAGATGTTGCTAGAATTAGCCTAAAAGGGTTGATGTGTTGTAATGCTAAAATGGGCAGGAGTTTGCAATACTGATGGTGTAAAGCTGCTACAGTTACGTATTACAGGTCACATACAATTACCGGGGAAAACCACTCTATAGCTCAGTCTATTTACTAAACATACACAGAATACATCTATGCCATTTAAGTGCTAATTTGCAGATTTGAGGTAAAGAGCTAATTGTAATGCATGGTACCAGGCGGTGGCAGTAATAGATACTGTAATATTAGTAGTATGCATCAGTAGCAGTAATTCCTACAATCAGTGTGTTTATTGACATTTGTGTTTGGTTCTGAAATTTGATTCTATTTGTTGCATATCTTTATTTGGCATGGACTCTATTTTGGATGTTGTGTGACCTATGACAAAGAACGGCCAGTACTGGCGGAACTGCATATTCTATACCGTGGATTGATTTGATTTGTGTATTTTCATTGTTTGTGTGGGTTTGTTTTTTGTCCTGTTTGACCACTGTGACCATAGTGCGGCCAGTGACTACAGGAAGAGGAGGAAGTCAGAGCCCACGGTGAGTCAGCAGAACGCCACTGCAGACCAGAATGCCTTGCAGGCCTCCACTCAGGCCCACCAGCCCAGCAGAGCCAGTACACTGAAGAAGCCCAGTGCACGCTCATCCCCCTCATCACCATCCAGAGCCAGAGGTACACACACCTACATAGACATACAAGCAGGCTCACACACATTTACACACATTGAAACATAAGGACATCTTCTCCAAATATCAATGTTTAGAAATGTATGCACACATTTGATTGTGTGTAGTAACAGACCCCAAATAGTTCCATTCAACATACAGCATGCATACAGAATTAAATAAAACATACACACACACACACACCGTATGAAAAAGCAGAGAGAAAGCTGATTTTTTTTCCTTGATATGCTCAGCCAACTGGTATTACAGTGGCTACACACTGAGTTTCCTCCCCTGTGGTGTTCTTTATGAAATGTGGGGTGTCATGTGCCTTATGGAAGTGACTGAGCTAAACCACATCTCTGTTTCTCCCCCTTCTCCTATTGAGGACAACTGTGCCCTGTATTGTTTTGTGCTCGTATCCATGTTCTTTTTTCCACTATCAGCCTCTTGGCACAATGACAGCAACCAGGCTGGGCTTTGTGTTGTACCTTTCCAGACTGCAGGGTTCTGTTCTTTTTTGCTTTTCTGTGCTGCATGAACAGTAGGAATACCAGTATGCTAAGACGTACTTTGTTTTGTGTGTGTGTGTGTGTGTGTGTGTGTGTGTGTGTGTACGTGCAGTATTTAACACTGTCGGTCATTGCTTCACTAGTTCTGAATTTGTCTTCTAATAAGCCTTTGTCTTTCTCTGTCTTTTCTCTTCTTTTCTCTTTTACCTCTCACTCTCTTAAAATTGTTTCTCCCGCTCATGCCTCCTTATTTTCTTTTCATCACTACTATTTTTGACCAACTCTCTCTCTTCCCCTTCATCGGCTTCTATCTCTGTTCCTCTTTCCCTGGTCTGTCTCTCTCTTTTTTCTCTGCGGTAGCGAGTGAGGTGAGTGACATGGCATCTCCTCGCTCTGCCTCAGTGCCTCTGTGCCCGTCGCCCCCTCCCTTATCCCGAGCCTCGCGTCGTTCACTCTGCTCCCGTAACAGCTGGCAATCGCAACGGCAGGATGCCGCTGATGCCTGGAGCAGTGTCGAGGATGCCTCCAATGCCCCCACACCCCCCACATACACCCCTACACCACCCCAGCCACAACCCCGCCTCAAGTCCCGCAGCTGCGATGACCTGCTTTCTGACACACCCCACCACCACCATGGCGGCCGAGGAAGAGGCCTAGGAAGAAGGACCTCCACCCCGCCCACCACCACACGCTCAGAGAGCGCTGGCTCATTGCTGTGTGACGGCACAGTGTCCCAGGACGGCTCGGGCTCGGGGTCCGGGTCACCCAGGCAACTTCACCACCACCAGCGCAGGCGACGGGCTCATGACGCACCAGGGTTCCTGCAGCTCTACAAGAAGATGCACCGCATCAACCGGGCTGAGCTGTTGCCGCCGGAAGTCATCCGCTCGGTACGCACCCGAATCCTGGAGCTTGAGCGGCACCAACAGCGGGGAGGGCTGACGCTGGCCGGGGGATGGGCTCCCTGGGGCATGGAGGTGCCCCGTGACATGGTGCCCAACCGCATCTCCGAATATGAGCAGATGATCCAGAAGTCCAAGTCTATGCCCAACCTGGGGGACGAGGCACCGTCAGGGGCCACCACACCTGGGTCCTCATCCCGCGCCAGCAGCAGTGGCTGCCCCAAGCGCCGTTTCTCCATTGAGTCACTGCTGGAGGAGGACACCCCAACTGGCCCTCCACCAGCCTCCCTCTCAGCCTCCGTGACGGCCTCACCCTCCTCCCCTACACCACCGGAGAGACGACCAAGGAGCCCTCCTGAGGGACAGCCACGTGCTGGGCCCTCAGATGGACTTGCACGACAGCACAGACCCCCACCTCACCCTCACACCATTGCCCATCCCCACCACTCCCATCACCACCACCCTCTGGACAGGCCACGGCCGGAGAGCACCCCTTTGCCCCAGCAGGCAGGGGAGTACTCAGACAGCGAGGCTGATGCAGCCGCCTCAGACCTGAGTGACTTCATCCAGCTGGAGGCCTCATCATTCTGCAGTGAGAGTGACTTCGACCACTGTTCCCTGACCTCCTCCGAGAGTTTTTACACGTCTGCCGCTGGACGCCACCAGCTGTTCCATGGACACCACCACCTGCACCACCACCACCACCACCACCATGGGCATCAGAGCCACCAGAGTCTGGGGCAGAGCCATGGCTTCCAGCACCGCCACCTCATCAGTTCTTGCAAGGGTCGCTGCCCGGCCTCCTACACACGCTTTACCACCATGCGCAAGCATGAGCGGGAACGCGCCCGCCTTGAACCTAGGCCACCCTCCACGACCCCCGTTACCACCCCGACACACACCCACCCCTCAGCACTATCTCACCCTGATCCAGGCCTCTCGAAGCTGGCCTTCCTGGTCAGCCCTGTGCCTTTCCGTCGGAAAAAGGGCTCCCCTCCAGGAGGTGGTGACGGCAGCCATCGCCGCGCTCGTTCTCGACCTCGCTCCAAAGCCGCCATGTACGAGGCCCTGGACTCCGCCCTGCAGGACATCTACGAGCACATTCGGGCAGAGAGGGCGGGGCGCGGCGGAGGCCAGAGTCTCCGAGAGGGCGTTGCCCGTCTCCCCGATGACAGCATCCTGCGGCGGCTGCTGGAGGAGCTGCTACCTGATGTACCAGAGAGGAGCTCGTCGCTGAGGGGGCGGCGAGGTGGGCATGTCAGCAGGCATCACAGTGAAGGGCCTTCGCCTCCCCCTCCCTCACGTCACCGTCATCACCAGCAGCCTTACCACCACCACCACCCGCAGGGCAGAAGCCAGCAGGGCTCTCCCAGCGGCTACGCCTCCCCCTGCGGGCTCGGCTCAGACCACAGTGCCTCCCCCTACCGGCACCACCACCACCATGCAGACGCCTCCAGCAACAACCACCACCACACCAATGCCAATGCACACTGTTACTCAGGTGGAGGAGTAATGGCTTATCTTAGTCCACACTTTCCCATCCACACCTGCATGCAGATACACACACATGCCCATCAGGTGGATAAAGGCTTTGAGCCCATTAGTCCACCTGTCACACCCTTCCTGCTCTTTGTTACTCTTTGCTGTACTGCAGGCTGTTGTGCCAGGACTTCCTACTTAGGTATTTGGTTTAGATTACTATTACTGCCTTAGGTTTACATGGCCTTAGGTTTACAAGCCCACTGTTTTGTGTCTTTTGAATCATTTAATTCAGATCATTTTGAAATCTAAGCCATAAAGCATTGAACTATGTTAACAGAACATGCCACCACTTTGGGAAATTAACTGTCTACCCCGGAGTCAGATAATGTGCACTTGTCCACCATTAAGTTTCTGGGTGCAGTAATTGCAAGCAGTAGCTCTGTTTGCTAAGTTCCATGGCAGAGTCTGAGCAGTCAGTACAGTGAGTAGGTAGCCACATAGCAACATAAGAACAGCAGTACTGCATGTATCTAGATAGTATGTAAGTAATTGTGTATCTAAATGAGAGCATGTCAGTAGTTGTTGTTAGGTAGTATTTTTGACATTTTTAAGAGCTATAGGCTCTCAGTGCTCAGGCTCTTAGTGGAGTAAGCCACTTTTAGTTAGGCATGTTAATAGTTGGGGTATTGCATGGACAAAAAATAAGCTAATTTTCCAAAAGGAGTGTTCCTAAAAAATGACTGCACTTTAGCTGCAGCTGTTGTCAGACCAATGCAGTTGCTTGTCCCAGAGAGTCCCAATCATCTGCTAGTCTGTCAGAACTAAAACATTTGCCCTGTTCGTAGGAGTCCCTGGCTACAGCAGGTGCCTTTCTGATGTGTTTGCATTTTAAACATCAGGGGGTACCCCTTCCCTGTGGTCAGTTTGCTGACTGTGAATATTTTTTTCTGTTATCTTTTATCTTTGATGTATAGTTCAGTTATGGTTTGTTGTTTTTTTCTGTGTGCTTGTGTCACTTTTTTTGAAAGCCCATTTTAAGTATCAAACCTCAAACTATTTGTTTATACCTGACTGAATACACATTTGATCATAGTAAAGGAAGGGTTGGGCTGTATAAAGGGCATTGGTTTATTTGAGATAAGGGTTACAGCCAGAGTTGAGGTTGTTAGTTAAAATTTGAATTATACTCCCCAGTAAATTGAAAGTGTGTCAGCTTGAACATTTTCTAAACAGCTATATGTTACATGGGCTATCAAAAACAAGTGTTACTTAAGTTAAATGTTCCACACTGTGGTTTATTTTCATCATTATTTGTTGGTTCATTTGGAATATTATTGTTAGCTTTGTTTATTTCTACATTATAAACATGTTTTATGTTCAGTTATGCACTTGCTCTGTGAAGTCAACCCTCAACTTTTTTACCCTTTTTACCCCATCAGTTGTGTAGTGCAATAAATGTGTTTTTGTTTGAGCCATGCATCCATACTTTCATTCACACCTATCCCCTTATTTCCTTGAATGACCCAATCATTTCCCAATCACATACCTGCCTCATCTCTGTGTTGACCTCACTATCTTCACTTTTGCTCTCTGACATGACTCTGTGATCCCACAGATCCAACATCTGACACTGGCCACCAAACCCCTCAGCACAGAAGGCCTTCCCCCAACAGAGAGGTGAGTAAGCTAAGGTTACAAAACAACAACAAATGACAACTAGCTTTCAAAATACAGGGTATATTTTTGACAGAGAAATTAAGATGCTTTCTGCTCTCCAGCATTTGACTCACATCACATAGGTTGACATCTTTGCATCTTGTGTTTTGTCATAAGCCTTTTACCTATGACAATTGTATGACAAAACCTGATCCTCTAGCAGCTGTTATGTTACCTGCCTGTTACATGTTAATGAGCATTTTTAGCATACTACAATGAATTGGTAGCATGCTATACATTTATTTTATTTATTTAATAAATTAATGGTTTTGCTATCATACCATTTGCTCAATCAGCATCAGGCCTGTGATCAGATATACTGTTGTTTAGTTGTGTGTGTGTGTGTGTGTGTGTGTGTGTGTGTGTGTGTGTGTGTTTGTGGGTGTGTGTGTGTGTGTTAATGTGGGTGGTGACTCACCTTCTCTCTCATTGTTTCATCCCTGTAGGTCTCCCATAAGCAGATGACATATCTCATATTGTCTTCTCTCCTCCATCAGAAACAGCCTGCCAGAGCTATTTATGATTTTAAGGCACAAACAGCAAAGTGAGTAATTTCATCAAACACAGACAACTGGACCATCGCACAGTTACAGCATCACATGTGACTTATATGTCTGAAAAAAGCATATGCACGTACACACACTGGCACACACACACTCTGCCATGTCTGCATGGTTCAAGCTATGTGTGAGTTGACCACTTGTGAATGGCTTCTGGAATAACTACATTAGCTTTGCTTTCTCTATGACCTTGCTGCTTTCCATTGCTTATGTTGCTTTCATATTCTCTTCCTGTTCTGTGCTACATCAGCAACTTGTTTTAATCAATTATAAGACTCATTAATATGTCAGCTGTTTCACATGGCTCATGATAGTGCCGTTATCTTCCATGCTTATTCCAGCTTCCAGAATGTGCTGAGATAATAATGTGCAGTATGCTACTTTAACACTCAATCGTACCACATGGGCTGTGTTAATAAGGGGGCCATCCTTGCATGAAAACTAGGAGGGATGACTGTGTCTGCTCTAGCTGTTTGTGTGTGTGTGTGTGTGCGTGTGTGTGTCTGTTTACAGGGAATTGTCCTTTAAGAAGGGTGATGCAGTTAACATCATCAGACAGATTGACAGCAACTGGTATGAGGGAGAGCACCGTGGACGCGTGGGTATTCTCCCCATCTCTTATGTGGAGGTTTGTGTGGAGAACGTATTGTGCCACTGACCCTGTTGTTATTTACAAGTATATATTATTCAATATTAGACATCTTGTGATCTCTATTCCCCTTACACACACACACACACACACACACGTACACACATACACAGAAGGTGCCAGTAGTGGAGAAGCAGCCCCAGCCAGTGAGACCACCTCCACCTGCTCAAGCGAGAGAAATGGGTGAGGCAGTGGCTCGCTACAACTTTAACGCTGACACCAATGTGGAGCTGTCGCTCAGAAAGGTATGTCTACTCCACTACATTGTAACTTGGTGTTCATTACCTATGTGAAAGTCAAAGTCAGCTTTATTGTTAAAATCATATGTACAGATCATCAAGTATTATATCATAAGCACATACATTTCCACCAAGCATGCAACGCTGCAACTTTGCTTGTATGTGACATTGCATAATCGTTTCTCTACTAACTAGGTGAACTGAAAAAAAAAACTGATTTTTCACCCACAGAGTTTATATAAATTAGCTTTGAACAGCTAAGGACAATGTACAGTGAGTTTAACTATTATAAAAAATGTTGTAATGCTTTAATTTCAAATTTTCAGTCAAGGCTCTGGAAAATGATAACTCTACTACAGTGTTAGTTTACTCACTGTATGAAGAGCTCATTTAATGCTGCTAGAGGTCCAAAACAAACTGCTGATGTGAGTGTGTGTGTGTGTGTGTGTGTGTTCGCAGGGAGAGCGGGTTATCCTACTTAGGCAGGTGGACTCTAACTGGTATGAGGGGAAGATCCCAGCCACAAGCAAACAGGGCATCTTCCCCATGTCCTATGTGGACATGGTCAAGAGGTCGCCCTCCAAGAGTCCCACCCACCGGACAGAGCCACCCAGCTCCAGGAGCCGTAAGGTAAGATCGCCTGCTGCAATAGGAGCACTTCTCACTCCTCTTTGTACACTTGTACCAGATCATTTGTTTGCGTAGTGGAATTACTCTCCCTTTATCTCCCCACACAGAGATTTCTCTATAGAGTGGTAGACAATGTACTTAAAAGTGTTAGCCCACTCCTTGTGGATTGGGTTTGTGTGGTCCACTACATGGAATGCTGTGCTGAAAACAATGTGTGCATAGCCTGTTTCAGAAGCAGTGTGATGAGTAAGGTCATGAGTAAGGTAATGTTATGAGTCATGTGAAAAAAAAACGCCTCAGTCTGAACAACCTCTTTGGCTCCTCCTCTTCTTATCTGCATATTTGGTTTGTCAGATTTTTGTTTTGTCAGTCTCCAGGACATTTCACAGTGCAGCCTAACTGTGAGATTTTGTAATCTTACCATGACAGTTGAAAACACAAACGTCATGCTCTAATTCCACTACTGTGACAGCTGAGTTCCATTGGTTAGATATCTAGTTAAATGTTCTTCAAAATGACTTGACACAACGTCCCATTGCCAGTCACCGCAGGACATTCTGGCAGGCATTCAGTGAGTCAGTTATTACCAGATATTTGGCATAGTGCTCTTAAGCAGGTGAAATTGCTTCTTGTCCAGTAGGGTTCACAGCACACATCACGGCATCTTACTGTAATAATCCTTTCTTCATGTCTATTTCCCTACATTCAAACTGGCCTGGCTGCATATTAAACTCAATTATTGGTCTTATTGATTGCAATGCGCAAATTACTAAAAAAGAAAGTGAGAACTGTCAGCTGTTGCTGTCCATGTCGACTGAAGGGGTGCAGAGCTACTCTCAGTGTAGTAACAGACACCTGTGCTACCCTGAGAGGAGAGAGAGCACTCTTCTCCACTCCTTTCCACCCCTCTCCACCCCTCACTCTCTCCTTCAGAGTAGCTAAGAATATGATTACACCAAGTATGTTTCACTCATACCATCTCAGAGTGCAGTTATCTCTGGCCCCTGGTCTGCAGACTGCAAACTATGGAACTGTACCCGGGCACATTGAGTTGCTGTGCTGTAGATTTTTCATTTCATTGTTGTAGACATTTCATCACCATAACAACAGAATTCTTTACAATCTGTTTGATTATGAAATGGAACAGACTTTGAAGGTGGGGGGTCAAGTATACTCAGTCATGGTGTGAATGGCATAGTGTGAGTACACCCTAATTGACCAGTGTCATTCAGAGGCCTTGCCTGGCACAGCTTGCCAACGTGGTGATAAAGGTGGGCAGTGCACATGATGTCAGCAAACAGGGTAATTGTTGATATAGGGCAAAATCAGCAAGTTGATACACACATTTACATCTGCAGGCATTGTAAACACAAAACATTCAACTTAGACTCACGTGTTTTGTCATGGTTGAAGGTTGTCTGTGCGAGTCAGGTCAAATATGGCAACATGGGCCTCTGACTGTGTGCATTCTCAGGATAACAACCTCACAATAGTCCTCACATGTTAATTGTATTTTGTCCATATGATCTGGCTCTTTCTAGACTATGTTTGTAGTACACAGTGAAGTTGTGTGAACTACAGTCTTTCTGAGATAGCAGGTTAGGATTCTGCAGAGGGGCTGTGCTGTCAGAATATTAGAATTCATTTGAAATTAAACAAAACATTTTCAGCTACATACATCTTCTACTTCTTACACACCAAGAAACACACTATTATTGTTACTGAACAGTACCCACACATTTCATATTCACACATGGACATCCAGCCTTCATTTGTGGTTTTCTGTTCTCTTCTCTCTCTGTGTACATTTGTCTGTCTCTCTCACATCCCATTAGAACGTGCCTATCTCACATTCCCCTGCCACCCACAGTCATTTGTGTGCCTCACAGCACCCCCTGCAGGCTATAACTGAGGAGTGGCTCGCCCTCACCCTGGATCTGCAGGGCCTCCTCTCCCCCTGCTCCACCACCACTACCACCCCTGCCACCTCTGTGCGCAGCACCCCCGTGCCCCCCGCTCCACCCCCTTTCCCCATCTGCCTCCTCCCTCAGCTGGGCTATGACAGCCCTGCGGCTAGTGTCACCCCACCCGCTCCACCTAAACGTGGCCTCACCCCTCCGCCCAGGAGCCACCACTCTACAGCTAGGCTTGGGCTTAGCTCTCTGGACTATCCTTGGTCTCCACCTCCATGCCACAGCCCTCCTCCTGTCCATCCTCAGAATGTGCCAAGCCCTGCTCCTTCACTGTGGAGTGGCAGTAAATCAAGAGGAATAGAGGAGAAGCAGTCGTGGCTTTTCACAGACCAAACAGAATCAGACTATTCTGTGCAACCCACCTACCCTCCTCAATCATCCCCCTACAGGCGAAGTGAAGAATGGCAGGTGGACACAGGTCAGACTGGTCACCATAAACTGGACCCTTATGATGAGCTCCTGTCCATGCTTCTGGTCAGTCAAACAAGCTCAGAGGATGGAGTTGGACTATTGGACCCATTGGACAGGGACAATTCCATTACCTGCAGTGATGAATCAAAGAGCAAGGAGACGACAGTACACGGGCCACTCTGTCTTACCACCCAGAGTCTTGTCACAAACAGTCCACAGAGTTTTGGTAACTCAGAGTCAGATCTCTATAGAAAGCAGGCAGAGGACATCCTTTCTGGCATGTTTGGCAGCACATCAAAAATCACACATGGGTACTCTGATTCAATCAATTCCATTACCAGCATTGGAGAGGAAGGGTTACCAGAGTTGTATATACAGGAAGAGGAAGAAGAGGAGCTTTCACAGGAGGAAGTAGCAGACAAAGACCCACAGCAAGTCACAGAGGCTTGCAGTGGACACTTAGCTAAGGTAGAGCATGCAGGCCCTCACTATGGGGACTAACCTCCCATCACCTTAGCCACGTTAATGGCAATGTTTGTTGCCTGCTGGCCCTTAAACGCTACTTCAATATAAATTATAATACTTTATTCCAAAGGGCATTTAAATATGTATGTTATTGTTGTGGTGGTGGCAATTGTGGCATGATATATCAAAAGATGGGCATTTTTTGTTTTTGTTTGTCAGCTATGTTGTGAATTTTTTTTTCATTTAATTTCCTCCAATTTGCCAGGCTATGGATCCTGTGGGTAGCTCTGAGTTCTCTGCCCCCTCTCCTGTTGAACCGCTTAATGCTTCATCTCTTCCTCATGATTCCCCCCCTTCCACTCCCTCCCCCTCTTTCCTCTGCTCTTCCTCTCTAAAGCCTCTCTCTTCTGCTTTTCCTCCTGTCCTCCCCCCTGAAACCTGTCATCCATCCTCTTCACCTCCATCTACTTTATCATCTCCTCCTGAATCCCCCACTCCTCCATCACTTCCTCCATGCTCTACAGCCTCCCCGCTCCCTGCCTTAATCTCTTGCTCTCCTCATCCTTCTTCTTTTTGCTCTGCTCAGTTCTCCACACCGGCCTTTCAAGTCTATAGCATTCCATCTTCCTCCCTTTTACCTGACCCCTTAGTACATCATGAGCTCCCCAGCATCCCAGAACCCCCTTCTGCCCCCCAGCCTTTGCCATCTCCCCCTCCCTCTCCCATCTCTCCTTCTCACTCCACTTTTTACACCTCTCAAGATGCCATTGCCATTCCATCTACACCTCCACCAGCACTCCCTTCGTCTTCAGCTCTCACCTCCTCTTTAGGACCCAGGCCATCCCCCTCTGTATCCCCTTCCCCAAGCTCACGATCTACAGGGTCCTCCCCCCGTCTACCTATCCGCCCCTCCTCCCCAATCTCTTCTCCCCCTCCCTCCTCTCTCCCCACTTCCTCTCTGTCTCTTGACATGCTGCTGCCCCCTATCCCAGCCTCTCCTCCTTCTCCTTCCTCTCCCTCCACTCCTCCTCCCTCCTCTTCTCTCCCTCTGTCACTGCCCTCTGAGTCACAGGGCTCCCCACCTCCATTGGAGAAGCATCTATCTCCAGTTCCACTCATATCTGATTCTCCTCCTTCCTCTGCCAAAGACACCTCCATTACATCATCACCCCATTCTTCTTCATCTCCTCTCTCTTGCTCCTCTGTTCTTCCATCTCAGTCTTCCTCCTCTCCCCTGCCTCCCTGCTCTGCACCACCATCTGAAATCCCTCCATTTTCAACACCTACCCCCACTTCTCTCCCCTGTCCTAACTTGCCAACACCTGATCCCTCTATACCTCCTGTCTCCCACTATCATGACATTACACTTCTTCCTGCATTTTCTCCTGTGGATGATCACTCTTCACCTCCAGCTGTCTCTGCTCCTTCACTCTTTCCCTCTTCCTCTCCTCCTGTCTCCACTCCTCTCCCTAATCCACCTGGCTCTGGTGCTCCTCCTTCTCCCCGCGTGGAGCCAAGGTCTTCTAAGATCAAGGTAAAGGACCAGTGCCTGAGTCAATCATCTGCCCACTTCTTCCTCTTTAACCTGTGAAACCCATGTGGGACCATCTGGGCATGGTGTGGTTTCTGATTCTGTGTCAAATTCTTTGCTTGCAAGAATGCTTCCCTAACCTAAAAAAGACATTTAGATAAACTAACATTGATATGAGGTTGTGGATTTTGCTGTAGCCTTTGCTCAATATGACTATGTGGTGGAGTGGAGAGGGCAACTAAAAACAATCATCATACTGAGCACTCGGGGTGTATGCAGTGTTGCCAGATGGCTGCAGGAGTCTCATCAGTATGTGAGTTCCCTTGGTGTGCTACAGCTGTGTACTCTGAAGTGTTGGTCAGCCTGAATTTGGGATTGTTGTGGTTAGATGACAGCATGCACATGTGCAAGGAGGTTCAGAGGCATAACTTAAAATGTGTGTGTGTGCTGTTTATTAAGAAAATTGAAAATTAAGTCTTTACTAAACTTAAGCATCTGTGCATACAGATGTGTGTTTGTGCATATGTGTGTGTGTATTTGTGTGTGCGTGTGTGTGTGTGTATGTGTGTGTGTGTGTATTTGTGTGTGTGTGTGTGTGTGTGTGTGTGTGTGTGTGTGTGTGTGTGTGTGTGTGTGTGCATTTGCATGACTTAAGCCAGGATTGAGCATATCCATGTTGCCTGACTGGGTTCTCGCCCCTTGCAGCCGGTCTTTAAGCAGGACGTGGTGGTGGGGGGCAAGCCCCCCCGCAGCCCTGTCTCATCCCGGAGGCCCTGCCTGTCCCCCCACAGGAGCCGCAGGGTAGGCTGGCCCGTGCCCCAAACACTAGCAACAATTCAGGATGGAAAACTGAGTTCTTTCTAACCCACCCCATTCCCGTCATAGCTAAGGACTTCTCCTAAGGCTGTGTCCTTGCGCATGGTTGCCCTTCGCTCTGTGTGTGTGAAGAGCCTGCTCCCACTGTGAGCTCCTACATATTCCATGTGTGGAATGACGAAGCTAAAGTGTGAACTGTAGAAAGAGTCTGCAGAGCTGGGTTTGTCTCTGGTGCTGTATGGTGTGAGCTTTTGTGTTCACTTCCATCATCTCTACGTGCTCTTGGAGTGTAAACCTCCAGGTATAGCCTCCAGGTTTGTCAGTTAGACTAATAAAAAATATTTTCTTCCTTTCCTTCCATCCTCCCATCACTCCCTTTGTCCTTCCCTCTCTCTTACTTTCTTTTATCCAGAAAATCACACAGGACTCTCACCATGGGCCCGGGGAACCGTAAGTAAAACATACAAATAATGCTGGCTGTATTCATTATGAAACCGAATCCAAATGAACTAGGTTCTTTAGGTCTGTTAGCCCTGGTTTAAAAGCCATTCTAAAGCTAAATTGTTTGACCATGATAAATGACACCATGTATGATGATAGTTAGTTTACCCATTATACATAATCAGGTTAAGGATGACTCCTGGCATTTCAGTGTATGGATAGCTGTTTATTATGTTTACTACTTCTTCCTGGTGTCTGTGACTGCTTTGAATGGCACAGGTTTCAGGCTCTATACAACTACATGCCACGGAATGAAGATGAGCTAGAGCTGAAGGAAGGAGACATAGTGGACGTCCTGGAGAAGTGTGACGATGGCTGGTTTGTGGGTATGTCCTCTTAGGAGGCTATGGGGCTCGGGACTTCAAACATAGAGGGGAAATGCAATATCATCAGTCCACCACAGTGGGGTGCTCTTTGTCTGCCATGTAACCTTTGTGCTGATCTCTTACCACCTCACCACTATTCTAGATGTATATTATTATTATTATTATTATTATTATTATTATTATTATTATTATTATTAAAATAATGCAATTCCCATACATCAAATGGCAGAGGTATTGTACAACATTGTATTTATTATTTATTCTAGTTACTGCCGGGTCACAGCATTTCATACTGTGTGTGTGTGTGTGTGTGTGTGTTCGTGTGTGTGTGTGTGTGTGTGTGTGTGTGTGTGTGTGTGTGTGTGTGTGCGTGTGTGACCACAAAATAGTTGTAGTCTGCATGCACATTACTAATTTTAACACTTCCTATACTTCATACTTTTATTATATACCTTTCTGTTTGTTTTGTTCTGTAACTTTATCAGGGACCTCACGAAGAAGCAAGCATTTTGGCACCTTTCCAGGAAACTACGTGAAGCAGCTCTAGTGCTGTTTCTGATCTTCTCTGTCTGTCCAGCACAAACCTCACCACTCACTGTTTGTCTGAGGTCACGCAGAATTCACACCTGTGTGTGTATGTGTGTGTCTGTCTCTCTTTCTCCCTCTCTGTCTCGTGTGTGTGTGTGTGTGTGTGTGTGTGTGTGTGTGTGTGTATGTGTGTGTGAGAGAGAGAGAGAGAGAGAGAGAGAGAGAGAGAGAGAGTGGTATGTGTGTGAGTGAGTGAGTGAGCAAGTGAGTGAGTGAGTGAACCTCTTTGCTTGTGTTTATGGGCACTATCCACTCCTATTAGCTCCAACTAGCCATCTTTAAGAGAGACATTTTCACAGACTTTGGTAGATTGATTTGGGGTTCTTTGACGCGCACAGAGCTTTTGTATCCCTCCATCCCACCATCCCCATCACACGGATGGCTGCTGACTCCTCATCCCGGGCCAGTGCACACACCACAGTCAACATGCTCTCTGAGTTTGGGAGATGTGTGTGTCCTCTGATACGCAATAAAAGTTAAGAAAAGTGCTCCACTGGCAGGGCTATGACAGTCCAGTAAAGCTTGTGGCAATTCAAACCATCCCACTGGAAGGAGAAGAGTCGACTTCCTTGTTGTCAGCGATCAGTCATCCTGGCAGGAGCCCATAGCCCACCACTGCCCACTCTCTCCCAGTCAGAAGATGCCTTCTGTTGGTGGATATAATTATTGGATGAATATGGACATGTCATAAGGGAGACACTGGAGTAGCAATCGCAGCAGTATTTGGGCATGGCCCATAGAAGGACATGCCATAGGTTCTGTCCCACCAGAAGATTTTTGCAATCCAGATCAGGACTCTTCACGGAGTGTCTGACTCACACAGCAATTAAGTCCTCTCACTTATTCCCCTCAAAGGATTATGCAGGTGTACCCGAAAGCAATGGTGTTAGTTTGAGCAAATATATGTTTTAATTTTTTGGTTGTGTACAATAGTATTTATAGACTCTTAAGTAGAATATAATCTATGATTTTTTTTGCCCCAGTTAAGATCTATTTCACATTTCATACAGTACATCTATAAACGGCTTTGAACCATCATTGTATTCTAGACAGTCACGAAATATACTTGTAGAAGTGGCAATCAATGATATATTCTGTATCATTTCTAATACTTGTATAATGAAGTGCATTTGATCTTCCAACTAAAATGGATATCAGGATTTTTAATTCCAGCATTTTCTGAGATTTGTTTCCCTCTGAATTGATAGAACTGTTTGTCATTGTATATTATTGAGAGTTGGATTATTGTCTGGTGGGTACTGGATATGTTTTGAATATTTTGGCCTAAAGAGAGAAAAAGAGTGATTTCAAGAATAAGTATTGAGTAGATGCATCCCACCTCACTCTTCATGCTTTCAGAGTTACCCCAGTGAAATCAGTGTATCAAAAGGAAAAGGGAGAAACAAAATGTCTTTCTCTCTCTCTCTCTCTCTCTCTCTCGCTCTCTCTTTCTTTCTCCTCTCTCTTAATCTGCACTGATGTGGCTTACAGTGTGTATCTTCACCATTGTTTGAAACTATTTTTGTTCTACTTATTTCCTTCTTATTCAGTGCAGGACTCCTCACTTCCCACAGCCCCTGTATTCTCTACTGTGGAACATTTATTCAAGCATCACCTTGTACTGCTGAAGGATTTGTTAAATACATTTTTGTTGAGTTGCATTTAATCAATGTAGGTTTCATTGCTTGTTATTTGCCAATTTTATTCAGATGTTTTGCAAGCTGACGTACATGACTACAACAAAAGCTCTGCTATTTGTTGTCAATTCTCTCCAGGCCAGCCTGGTGTTCTGGTATTCTTTATCCTCTATTAGGTGTGTGTGTGTGTGTGTGTGTGTGTGTGTGTGTGTGTGTGTGCGCACACGTGCATGTATGCATTCGTGTGCGCATGCACGTGCAAGTGTGTCTAAGTGAGTCAGACAAATGAAAGATATAAATATTTTACAAAGCACCTTAAACCACACATTAGTTTACTTGTACAATGTATTTGTTTTTTCATCTCCTCTTTCTTTCTCCATCACTCCAGCCTCTTGTGTCCCTTCACACTGAACTGTATTGCCTGCCGTGTTTTTGTATGTCTTTTTGTATGGAACTGTAAATCAAAGTGATCCACTTGCTTTATAAAGTCATCTCTTTCTCACCCAGCATTGGTTATAAAGGTGCCATGATTCCTCTATCTTTGTTTCTTTATTCACCTTATTTCCATTCCACACATGACACACGTCAGCCTCATTTTGCCAAGGCACATACAGTACACAAACTCACGCACACATGCACACACACACACCGAGACACCTCCAAATCTACAGTGCAAAAAAAGACTTTTTATGCAACAGGTCACAATTACTGACACAAATTAAATACAATAACTATTCCAGGGTATATTTCCCTGACTAAGGGCCTCTATCATAACAGTGTGAAGTGTGGTAGACTTTGATGTAGAGTGCTCTCCTGGAGTGCACCTTTTGCTACAGCTGTTACTGTGAAGCCCCCTGCTGCGGCCCTGAAGATGATGATGGACTTCCTCAGGGTCCTATCTCTGTCCTCCTGATGGTACTGAATAAGAGGAAGGGGACTAGCTGACTCCTTCTCTGTCTGCAGGCATTGGCACTGATCTCTCCTACTGTTTGTTTGACTGATTTTTGTCTTACTGAGTGACTAATAAATTCTGCTTGGTAATGAAGGTTTGGGTTTTTAAATGTGCATACTGCCCATCTGTTTTGCTGAGTTGATGAGATTAAACATGGCCAGATATTTTTGACCATGCAAAGTCCTTTTTGTTGTCTAAACATCTTATGTAAGCAGTAGCTGCTGGGTCAGACATCTGAAGGGGAAGGAAAGGGATTTATGTTTGGGTGTGTGACAGTTGTTGAGGCTGTGCAGTCACAATTATGCAGGATAATTACAGCAAGTATATGTGTGTGTGTGTGTATCTAAATTTCTGCATAAATATTTTTCCATGTAAAGCTTCCTGTAGCCATCACCCTGGCTTCGTGGTTATGCGTGAGGGAAACCTCCCTTGCTTCCATAGCAAGTCAGGAAATAAATGATGCACTCCATACAAGTAACAACTCAATCTGCATGGGAAGAAAGAAGTATATATGAAGGGAAAGAACCATTAGTAATTGAGGGGGTGGGGGGTTGTGCAGACATTGTCTATTTTCCACCAAAAACAAGATAAGCAACTAATTGTGAAGTTGAAATGAAGGTCAGGCATAAACATGGAACTGAACCAGTTGCTAAATGTGTGTGTGCGTGTGCTTGTGTGTGTGTGTGTGTACAGACAAATATTCTCAAGCATGAGAATGAAACAGTTTCTTACAAGTGTGTGTGTGTGTGTGCACTGTGAAAATACACATGTGTGGGCATAATAGCACATCTGAAAGTTTATGAGAGAAGAAAAATTGCTGTTCAGAATTGGGTATGTGTAGATAAAACAAGATGAGAATCAGCAACATGTCGTTACAACTGAAGCAAGGGTGCCTATCTCTCTCTCTCTCTCTCTTTCTGTGTGTGTGTGTGTGTATGTGTGTGGATCTCAGAAGCTTCACTGATGAAGCTCTCACCAAATAAGGGCAGAAAAACTGAGCCCAGTTCGCTAGTGGAACCTTAAACACACATCCACACTTTTGGCACACACACACATACACACACACACACACACACACACACACACACACACACACAGGGACTCAAGCAGCCAGAACAGTCTAGCTCACAGCTCACCAACTTGGGCCATGAACCAAGCAGCCCCCAGCCTGTGTTTCATCTCTGAAACTGTCGGGTGTTTATATCTAATAGACTTAGGGCGGGGTGGGAGGGGGTCAGAGCCTTTGCCTTTGGCTATCTAATTTGGCAAATGCGTAGAGGTAGTGTCTTAGTGGGTAGGTGGTACAATGGCAAGACTGATAAAACAAAGTCTTTGAAGACTAACTACTGACATCAGCATCTTATAGAAAAACCCAATGAATGATGAAAATGTGTCATAGTAGCACAATAACAGACTGAATGAACAATATGGTGTAAAACACGACCTTGAGATGGACATATACATGATGTGACATGAGAAAAGAGACAGACAGAAAGAAAGTGTGTGAGAGAGATTTGCAGAGCAGCTCCTGATCCCCTCTAGTCTACCCAATGGCCAGGCATGGGGGAGTGGTCTCCTGTCTCTCCTCCACACTCAGACTAAAAGGGCCTGAGTCACAGTACTCTACTATTCTGGAGAAAAGAATCCTGCTTCCATTTTCACCCCATATCACACACTGTCACACTGGTGACTTTTACATTGACACAGACACATAAACACACACAGGGGCGTGCACAAGGACACTAGAACACAACTCAGATATGGCAGTGAATGTCGTCCTGGAGGGACCTGCCCCATGGGGCTTCAGACTAGTCGGGGGAAAGGACTTCAACCAGCCCCTGAGCATCTCCAGGGTAAGTGTGTGTCTGTGTATGTGGGGGGGAGTTACAAGAATTGTAAAGAAATAACAGTAAGAGGACTGGTTATGAATAATTACCCTGAAGCTGCAGCGTATAGTCATTATGAGAACAAATTGTGTCTGATGTTGTTCTTATGGTGTGTTTTACAGTGTGTGTGTGTGTGTGTGTGTGTGTGTGTGTGTGTGTGTGTGTGTGTGTGTGTGTGTGTCATGATACTAATGCAGGAATTTTATGTGTGTCTTTGTCTGTGTGTCTGTGTGTTCTTTTGCCCATCTGTCCTCCATCAGTGCTGTTGCTGGTGTAAATGTGTGGAGCATTAACAGGCTAGTCGTGCTGCTGCCAGTGGTGTTGTCTTGGGCCGCTGTTCCCATTCATTTAGTGGCAATAGCTAGGCAGCAGGCAGCTAAACCCTTTATTTACTTAAACTCTTAGTGTGTGTGTGTGTGTGTGTGTGTGTGTGTGTGTGTGTGTGTGTGTGTGTGTGTGTGTGTGTTTGTGCGCACGTTTATAGAGAGGGAGAGAGACAGAAAGAGAGTGACAGAGATGGTGGTGTAAAGTAGACAAAGAGGTTCTTGGTGGCATGTTTTCTCTGGTTTAGGGTATTTGCAGAGACTCAATGAGAACATGGCCAGTGTGGCCGCCACCATGTAGCCTGACCCACCAAGTGGTCAACACACCTGTGTGCTCAGACCATAAAGCTATCCAGCTTAGTACAGAAATAGAAGGTTGTGTCATACACTAAGGCACACATACACACACACACACACAGACACTCACACACACTTCAAAATGCGTGACAATGCACAGCTCAAACAAAGCCATCCAGGCATCCCTAACAGCTGAAATAACAGCCCCTTTTTTAGGTCTGGCTTCAGCCCTCTCTCAAAGATGTTTCATCCAGAATTCCTTCCGACAGCCAATGAAGCATCCGCAAACAGTTTACTAACTGGAGCCGAGGTTTCACCTCCATGTGTCAGGCTGCACAGAATTAAACATCCTATAACGAAAACCAGCAAACAGTTACTGGGGACCTTGGTGACGGCCCCCTATTTCTTCTCTTTTCTCTTCTTATTTCTCCCATTAACTGTCTATTAAAAATGGCATTCACAGTGTGGCAAATTGAGTGCATTCATGCAGGACTATATTTAGTCTTGGACGATGAAGTGAAGAGGAGGGGGTAGCTGACCATTTGCTAAAAGTGCTAGCAGTGCGTCATCCAAACAAGCCTCCCAACTGCAATACTGGAACACCTGTCCCTCCAGCCCTCCAAATGAGCTGTTGAAGGAGAAGTATGATGAAGGATGAAGAGGGGAGGTAGGAAGAGAGAGAGAGAGAGAGAGAGAGAGAGAGAGAGAGAGAGAGAGAGAGAGAGTCTTGGCACTAGACTGGTCTGGCATAATCCAGATTACTGCAAAAAAACAAAAAAGAGTAGTTCTGTCTTTGGTGTGGCATTTGAGTCAGAGGCCCTGGAGGCCATTGTTTCTTATGTGACTACAGTTTCCAAAGAGAAGCATCCATCACTCTCTTCTCCTTTTTCTTCTTCGTGTGGTTCTTCTTGCCCTCTTTTTAATAGCTAAACCACACAGCCTCGCCTGCACCTCAGCACAGACTTATTACAGGGGTTTAGCTGTGTTGTGTTGAGCCTCATAATAACATTTAACCTGTGATGCATTCCTACACTTCACTCAGTGTTACCCTAAGCTATCATTCACATCTCCTTGCACTGCTACACTGTCACAGCCATTTTTGGTCAGCACAGCGGCCTACAGTTGCCTGCCCCTGCAACCCCCACCCCCCATTGTCAATTGGAAATGTAAACAAAATGTTATTAATTGGAGCTCAGTGACCCCAGGGGACAAGGCAATGCCCTGACTCAAGGCTTGCAGCCACATAAGTTTAAATCATTTCCTGTGCATGGTTGGAGGTCATGAAAAGCTGTAGGAGGTAGGCTATAGAAGCAGTTCTGGCTCTACTCAGGCTAGAACTCGAAGGCTGACTGCAGACACGTGTCTCGATGAGGGTAACCAGCAGCTCCTTAGTGCTTGATTTGACCAGACAAGAGAGAGGTGCTGCAAAGGCTCACTGGATGAAAGACACCCCATTGCTGCCTCAAAGAGGGTGCGATCAGTAAATCTCAGGGGTCTTACGTGATCCCTCTTCCCACAGGTCCCCCAGGTTTACTCCAGACTTATTTATAGCTGGGTGACCTTAGCGACGTGCCCCTAGTGAGAGTCTAAGAGTATATCGGCAGTTCAGAATTTGGTTTTTGGCAGGCTGCTCAGCCTATCCATAGGCAGAAGAAAATAGGGTAGGATAACCCTTTATTGAATCTAGGGGATGATTGGGAGGTAGAGTGCATTTGAGCCTGTGCTGGAGTGTGACTTTAGGGTTCTGTAACACATTGTGTCCTAGGTCATCAGTATGGCTGTCTGCCCTTCCTGTGGTTTGGAGTTGGGACTCCCGCATGTGGATGGATTAAGGGTGTGTGTCTGATGCTTGTGCTATGGGGATAATGCAACACAGAGATACTCATGTTTCATGTGACTATGCTTTGCAAGAAGATTTACTATGCACATCATCACCCCATCAGATCTGTTTACTGTGAGTGTTAGAGATGTGTTAGTGTGTGTGTTAGTGTGTGTGTGTGTGTGTGTGTGTGTGTGTGTACGTGCACGTACACATATGCGCATGCGTCTGTATATGTGTTTGTATTTCAGTCTTTGTATCTGTTTCTCTCACACACCCTATCTGTGTGTGTGTGTCTTTTTAGTCTATGTATCTATTTCTCTCTCTCTCTCTCTCTTTCTCTCTCTCTCTCTATCTATCTATCTCACTCTTTCTCTTGCTCTGTGTGTGTCTTTGCCCTCGGTGGTATGTGTGCTCATGTAAACTGTTTCTCTTTGCCTCAGTCCTATCCTCTGTTTTACACACACAAGCACATCAACATCTCCCTTTCTCAGGCCACCCTCACTAACTCTCTCTCTCTCTCTCTCTCTCTCTCACACACACACACACACACACACACACACACACACACTCAAGGCGCAGGAACAGGCTGTGCTACTCCATCAAATAGCACAAAAACAAGGAGCAACTCAAGGAGTGAGGGATGATTCCCTACAGACAGAAAATTATGTTCATTTTAAATAGATGCCCATTTTTGGGACATCTTGAGCCATCTCCTTTGTTTTCCTCTCCTTTGTCTTACAGTATAGTATTCAATGTTGTCAGAGCTGTACCTGCATAATGTAGTTACAAAATGGATAATGTAGTTACAAAGGGTCAGGTTATGGGTGCTTGTAGAAGGGATACCATTAGTGAGGGATGATTTATAGATAATATCTAGTCATAAGAAAAAGAGACAAGGTCAAATTGATGCATTTGCCATACCAGCTCTAGACTTGACTGATTTTTAAATGTGATTAGGTGTGAGTGTGTGACTTTTACATGTAACATGCTTTTGCCTGTGTAGAAAAAAAAACAAGAGCAGCAGTAGAGAGAGATAGTGTAGCAGAGAGAGAGAGAGAGAGAGAGAGAGAGAGAGAGAGAGAGAGAGAAAGAAAGAAATATCTTCCCCATGATGTCAGTAGTCCCTGGTGCTAAAGCCTAAAACAGGTTGATGTGAGGGGACTCACTTGTCTGTGACTATCTGTGTGTGTGTGTGTGTGTGTGTGTGTGTGTGTGTGTGTGTGTATATCCTTTTTGTCTATCTTTGATCAGATTAATCCTGGCAGTAAGGCAGCAATGGCAAACCTGTGCCCTGGTGACATCATCTTAGCAATTGGAGGCATGCCTGCTGAAAATCTGATGCACTATGAAGCCCAGAACATAATCAAGGACTGTGGCAATCAGCTCTGTCTCACTGTAGAGAGGTGAGATGTCCACACACACAGACACACACACACACACACAGACACACACAGACACACACACACACACACACACACACACACACACACACACACACACACACACACACACACACACACACACACAGACAAAGAAAGACTTTCTCTTTACCTTCTGTACAACGTTCTTTGGCCTTCCCATGGCATTCCATTATGCTGACAATCAGTGATACCTTTACATCCAGTGTGGACTGCACATCTGAGATCCACACCACTCCTGTAAGTGTGATGGTTAGAAGGCCTGTAAACAATTTCAATCCCACATTCTTTAATATTTGGTTTTGTACAAACAAGCCACATTTTGCTTTTGGATTTTGTATTTGGATGCAAAGAGCTTTATTGGTCTCCAAAGCCCTCTGTCATTGTTTTAGAATCTCTTTACCTTTGCCATCTCTGCAAGTCGATCCTTTCATCACCTGTCCATCTTGGCCTGTGTTGTCCTGCTCTATTGTGGTTTTAGTCCTACCTATCCAAAAGAAAACAGTTTGTCACCACTTATGCATCCACTTCTTCCCCAGTCTCTACCAGGAATCTAAAAAGTGCCTGAAGGCCCTGTACTTGGACCAATTCTATTCACAGTCTATATGTTTCTTCCAGGTCAGATCATCTGTCACCATGGTCTGTCTCTCCCCTGATGTGCTGATGACACTGTTATATCTTTCAACCACACAGATCCCTCCACAGGCCCCTCTGAATGTTGCCCAACTTTCTGAAGCTTAATACCTAATAATATTAGTAGTAGTAGTAGTAGTAGTGGTGTTGGTGGTAGTGTTGATAGTAGTAGTGGTGGTAGTGATGGTACTAGTGGTGGTGGTATTTCTTTGCATTTTCTTCATCTCTTCCTTTCTCTATTTCTCCTCCTTTTCTCTCTCTCTCTTTCTTCCCCTCGTCTCAGCTCACACTCATCTGAAGTTACTAGCCCCTGTATGCTGCCACCACCACCTTTAGCCCTCATGGTCTTTGAGCCATACTTTTGACCCCATCCTTTGCCCAGGTAGGCTGCGCTGGAGGTGCTGGTGGATGGGGTGGGTGAATGCTGCTGCTAATGTCAGCTCTAAATGAAGGGCTTCGCAGTGTATCTGTGTAAGGTTCTCAGAGGTTGCTTAGCACTCCCCCTGCTGGGGGGACAATGAGTCAGCCAGAGTTGGCCAAGGACCTGACCTCACGCATGGTCTTTGGACTCAAAGTGAGTTTTTTTTTTACTATTTTATTCTGTACTCTATAGGCCGGAAACCAGACTGTGGTCACCAAACATATCAGAGGATGGAAAGGTCAACCCTTTTAAAATCAACTTAGAAGCAGAGCCACAGGTAGGAGATGTGTATGTAAGCATGTGCGTACCTCTAAATTTACTCCCTCTGGAAAAATGCCAAACACTGTTTTATTTTTTTCTGAGTCTTGTGGTCAGATTAAATTATGGTTAATATGCCTGTCCAGGAGTATCGACCAATCGGGACGGGCCATAACCGTCGGGCCCAGCCCTTTGTGGCTGCAGCAAACATTGATGACAAGCGTCAGCTGGTGAGCGCCACCTATAACACCCCCATTGGTCTGTACTCTTCAGGCAACATTCAGGATGCCATGCAGGGCCAGCTGCGTGGCCTGGTCCAAGACAAACCCCAGAGGTAAGCATGTCTATGAGGGTTACATCTCTAAGAACTAAATTAAGAGTTTGTCCTGGTTTGCCCAGCTTGTGCGATTGGAGTTTAGTTTGTGGAGAGTTACAGTAAGGCATACTGATCCTCATTCTGACTAATCAGGACTAACCAGGAAAATGATTAAGCTAATCCATCATTGATGATCATTGGAAAGAAAGAGGAAACATCAGGTGTTGTAGGCTACTGCTGCTTGCTTTGGACTGAACTCACCCCTCATCTGTGCAGTTACGCCTGCTCTACTCCTTACAAAAACATCCATCAGTATTTGACCAGCCACTTATCCCAACTCTGAGGGTAATCACAGCTATAAAGGAGAGCTTTTATATGTGTAGTGCTGTATTTTCACTTACACCAACATAGTACATTATGTGCTCTGTTAAGTTCTAAGATTTTTTCCTTCTGAAAATGCACCATAGTTTTTTTTATTCTTTTGTATTTTTGTTGTTTTCTGCCCATTTTTTCCTAATCATGTTCACCTGCCCATAAATAGTGCCAGAGAAAGTGTTTTAACAAGACATTCCCAGCATGGATTATGTTCATCACATTGTCTTTTGCACACTCATCTTTTGTTTAACTTCTCATGTCATTACCCATCTTCATCTGCGATGATTTCACACATCTGCCACAAAGTCCCAGTAACTGTGTCAAAAAGGATTTAGTTTTAATCAGTTATGACTTTCATTTCATCACAGTCATTTCACTCCATTGTTTCTATAATTACCATGTCATCCACCATCCGAGAGGAGGTATCATATGAAGCACTGGAGTAATATTTGCTGTGTTACATGGATACTATATAGTATATTTATAGCGTTCGACACTACATGTCAATAGCATAGCATCAAGGACTTCGAGTGTGGATGTTGTGATAGAGTGTTGGGCATTGTAATGACAGACCTGTGGTTGCTACTTTTCCACGTTGCCAGATGTTGGATGATCTGTGATGACTGGTTTTTAAGCCAAAGAAAAAAAGTAATAGCAGAAAAAGTCCTGCTCCTACCTAAATTGTTTTTACAAGTTCTAACAAAGTCATCTCATGCTGTGTCTCAACACATTTATTTTTTTTTAGTTCGAAAATATATTATCATAACCTACTTTTACAGTTACAGTAATTAATTCACTGGACACTTACAAATGAAACACACAAATGAGGTAGGTACAATGGCAGACCATATTCTATCTACTCTGACCATGCCCACTCTTTAACAGCTGTTCTCCAACATGAGGGGGCATTTTTGGCAGTGGAGTGGTCTGAAAATGAGTTTGAAGAACCTCTAGCTCATTGACAGACTGGGCCTGCTCTCTCTGCCCCCAGTCCCAGAACACTGACCTCCATAGAGGAGTCAGATGTGTACCGCATGCTGGTGAAGGACCAGGATCAGGAGGAGCCCCATGAGCCCCGCCAGTCTGGCTCCTTCAAGGCCCTGCAGGATTATGTCAACAGCGATGGTGAGAACACACACACACACACACACACACACAAATGCACAGGACAATTATTCTCTCTTGTGTTTTATATCTCTATTATGGTTTAGGATAACTGCAAATGATAAATGTAACCATGCTGATATGTGTCTCAGCTGACATGCCTGATATTTTTTAAATCACATTTAATCATGCTAGGTATGCCGCATTGCAATAGTTTTCAGCTGTTTGTTGATGTCACTTGGAAGATTTACCTCTGTGCTGTGATTGAAAGCAGAAGATATATTTTGAGCATAACTAAAGAGGTGTGTGTGTAGGTACTCGGCCACTGGTAACAAGAACTGTTAGAGCTCCTACCACTAAACCCACCGTTCCAGCTGGAAACCTGCAGAAACTGCCTGTGTGCGACAAGTGTGGCAATGGGATAGTGTGAGTGCCACAGGCATCTGCTCTTTCTTTGTCACTGTTTCACTGACACATTGTGGTGGCAGGAGTCCTTTTTCTGTTGATCATTACTTAAAACCTTCATTCATGTTTTATAGCAACTGCAGCTTTTTGTTAATGAGTTTGTGAAAAGTTAAAATTTTAGTAAAACATTCCTTCAGCCTTAAAGGTGTTCTCCCATCATATGTTCAACCATTACATCTGTTCTTTGATCTACACCTAGAGTATTTCATTTACAGGAATGTGAACTACAGACCTTGTGCAAAATTGGTCTAGACTAATCTTTTCGCCTTCCTTTCTCACCCATTTCACAGTGGGACAGTGGTGAAGGCGAGGGACAAGTTCCGTCATCCTGGTTGTTTTGTCTGCACAGACTGTGACATGAACCTCAAGCAGAAAGGCTATTTCTTTGTGGAGGGTCAGTTGTACTGTGAGACGCACGCCCGTGCTCGAACTAGACCTCCAGAGGGTCACGACCTTGTCACAGCCTACACTTCAGCATAGGACACACACTCCAGTGCAAGCACATCCACACACTTTCTGAACACCAAGGTGTGACACATTACACATACTCCCACACTTTGCCATTTAGGTACTGCGGGCCCATGTTGGTGAATGGTAATGTGACATTGAGTTAGAAAGTACAGCAATTTATTAAGTGTGAGACTGTTGATTATTCATCCACTTCAAGTAAAAATATTTAGCTACACATGACATTTGTCATTTTCATGCTACATTACTACTACTAAAATGTGTCCCTGTGCCATTGTATATCAGATCTGTTGTTTGTTTGTATGCAGTGTTTTGCACATGTTTTGTGGAATGGATACTTTCATTCATTTGAATGTATTTTTAAATAAAGTGTTATTATGTATTGCTCTATCTTGGTGTCATCTTGCTGTATATCCTTTCTTAGGAATTTTGAGCACTTTTGTGATCAGGGTTGTAAGGACCAGTCTCTTTTGAAAGTTCCGCAGGAGTAAAGTTTACATATTGCACAGCTTTGTATGTAGTGGCCCCTGTTAGACTTTGTAATAGACAAAAGGTAAGAAAATGTAGTTTTGCTAAACATAGTGAGCAAAGAATTAAATAGTTACATTTAAAACAGCAATACAATACTTACATAAACACATACACAAATACAACAACTTGGCACTTTATGAGTTATGTTTTTAATAAGTCAATACATTTCAAATAATCCTCCCATTAATTCTGATGGACTGTGATCACACAAAAGACATATAGACACACCTGTCATTTCTGGACACCAAGGCTGTACTGTATGGGTAGGTCTGCAGTCTGGGTAGGACACCACAAAAATGAGAGAAAAGCTACCACCTGTGTTATCACAGCACATTGTCAAAAGATCATGTGCTACTGTGGATTTTTTTTTCAGGAGCAACTGGACTGCCATGCCATGGTGGTGCTCTGTGTATATGTGTTCGGATGCAGTAATTTTTAAATGCTAATGTCTTTGTGAAACTAATAAGGTATGCTACCAATGTCAAATTTATATGCACAAATGTTTTGTTAAGAAATGTATATTTAAATCATTTCAATATACTTTGGCATGGGGTATGTATCAAGGACAAGTTTGAATTAGTGACAGAATTCATTGAGCAATGTTTTGACATCAGAGAGGTTTAATTAATGAGTTTGGGTTTTGGTACAGTAGGTCATCTTGATGGTCTGAACAGCTAATTAGATTACACCACTTTCATGCTTCTAAAGCACTGACCTAATTTGGTCGGCCATGTTAATGGCTTGATCCTAACTACTACGTTTGTTTATAGTTACTTGTCAGAGCTGGTGCATAAACATGTTTTTAACATATTGCACGACTGGACTAAAGTAGCCCAGGGAACAAGTTGGATTAGAAGTGCAGGAAACACCTTTAAAACCAGTAATCCTATTCTGTTTTTTTTTTAAAGAACAAATTAATTTTACCTTGATTTTATTTTACAGCTAAATAAAGGGCCAGAGAAACCCTCAAACCACCACCCACACCCCACCCCTGTGACTAAAATATGATGTGATTTGTTGTCTTCTTGCATGTCACTGCTATAACAATGCCAAAACATGATCCCATCGTTCCTGGTAATGGTGATTTGTGCTGTGCAGAAGTGTTTGGGCACATGCTGGCTAGAGGCTGTGATGCAAACCCATCATCTCCCCTGGGCTCAACTGTCCCCTCTCTCTCATGTTTCAATGGGGAGCATGAAGCATGCAATTCCATCCCAGGTGTTGTGGGTCTCAAATCAAATTCAGACTTCACTGTGTATGGAAACAATACCCAAGCCTTATAACTGAATGCCAGAAAGCTTTATTCAAAACAGATGTCTCTTTTTAATTAGAAAATGCTGTATCACATTAGTTGATAGATCCCTTTTGTAGGATATCAAAGCCAACTGAATGGAGTTGTAAGCACAGGCAACCTCCTCACACTGCTCATCTCCCCTGAGAAAGCTTAGTGTTCACCAAGAAAAGCATTCTTTTTACTTGTCTTTGTAAATGAATAAAGCATCTGGAATCGATTATATTCAAACAAAAAATAAATAAATAAAAATAAATAAAATTGTAGCAGCTATGTCAGCCTTACATTATCGATGTAAAGTTGTCTATGGCCCACCATGAAGCCATAACTCAATGTTGAGGAGGACTCCCATGTGACCTCAGAAATGTGAATTGTATGTGCTAAGTGAGATATTATCTGCCTCTGTCCTACAGGAGGCATGAGGTTGAAGGTGCTTGTGTGATGAGGTCAGAGATATTGATATGCAGCAGTGTCCCTTTGGCAGGTGTCAGGACTCATAAAACTGGACTGGGGTTTGATTAGCACCCAGAGTGGCTTTAGCACCCACAGGGCTGAGGCTCAATGAAATGGATAATATTACATTCGTTATATTGTAATATTATATTTGTCCCTCGCCATGTTTCCAGCTGGTACAGTTTCTCTCTCTCTCTCTCTCATAAACAAATATGTTTCTCATTTTCATCCTCTTCTATCTTCTGCCCTATTGATTTGTGTTGCAGTATAAATATGTATTTTACCTTTTTGTCTTTCTCTCTTTTTAATCTCATTCATACCAGATGTGGTGTATAAAACCAGAAACAGTTTCACATAACATAGTCACTGGGCTTGCAAGGGGAAAGGGAGTCAATACAGCTTGTGAACTATAGACTAGCACACAGCCCAATGCATTTACTGCCAGGCCAACTACGAATGGATCTCACTGCCTTAAGAGCGGTTGTCTGTAACTATCAAGTATGTCGTGCAGTTCGCAAAAAAACGAATTATTTTTTTTGCACCCAAACGATAGCATTTAATGACTTATATCACCTGTGAAAGTTTGAGTCTGATCAGATAAATATTTAGGGAGAACGAGGGCCTAGAAGTTTTGGTCGGAGTCGGACTGTATTTTATGCTAATTTCACCATGCTTGACATTTTGAGAAAAATATTAGACTTGTTCTGTTTTTTGGTGATGGAGGGAGGCGATGGAGGTCAAGTTTCTGCAGGAGAGAATTTGGATGGAGAGTAGGATGGATGAGGTAAGAGCCAAAACATGTGTTGTGTGTGTGCTGCATATGTGTGTGTGTGCTTGTGTGCTAGTGGTGGGCCAATAGGGCCAGCAAGGCCTACTCTGCTGACTTAAACACATAACAGAATTACTGACCTACATTTACACCCTAAATCCTTGTATTTGTTTCATAAAATTATATTAATTTACTCGATCACTTCCAATAGAGTTGTCGTTGCCAGGGTCAACAGGGTCAGTATAAGGCAATGGGACTGTTTCTGTATCCAATCAGATTTCAAGTTCACCTAACAGGGCCAATTATGTCAGCATTTTCCCTTAACCAATCAGATTTCGAGTTTACCTAACATAGTCTATTACATCATCATTTTCCTGTCCTCTGATTGGGAGATCAGAGCTACACTATTTCCAGCACATGTATGTGAATGTAAGAGTTTTTGTCCAATCAGATTTTACCCTCTGTGTGTTGCCAGGGTCAACAGGGCCAATATAAAACAATGGGACTGCTTCTGTATCCAATCAGATTTCAAGTTCACCTAACAGGGCCTATAGACCATTTCTATGTTTGTAAACACTTGTGACGTATTTTATGGGCGGGGCTCAACTGGTAGCAGAAAGTGACAGTTGTGTCCATTGACTGTATAGTGTCAACTCGGTATCGGTGGCGAGATCAACCTAAATATATAAATATATATAATATTATGGAGCGGACAGAGGCCTTCTCTGAATATTTCAACACGTTATCACAAGAAAATAAATTGGCGTACAGAAAAAAATTATCTATCAGCAATGGGGTGAGTTTTCCCGACCCATATTCACTGTCGAGTCCGTGGATCAATGATCCGACTAAATGGCCGAAGCTTCAGTGGCCAGATATATATGTCTACCTAGTGGAGAAACCCAGCGTGTATACAAAGGAGAAGCTGAAGGCAGCGTACCCATCGAACTCATCAAGTGTGTTCAACACAGCTACTTAAAAAAAGAACAAATTTGATTCGATCAAATTTCAGTGTTTATTTATTCTATGACAAATAATAATAACAATAATAAGACAATACCACTCATTAGTTATGAATGCAGTAATTAGTGTTGTCACGATACCAACCGGTACCAACATGTATTTTGATGCCTTTTGGTACTTTTTGATACTTAAATAAAGGTGATACATTTGTCATACAAGCTAAGGCCTGATTTATATTGAGATACATAACCTAAACAATATTTTCATCACATACAGCCTGTCTTAACTAGGACCAGTGTCTTTAAATGGTATGTTACCAGTATTTCTAACATATTAAATGGCTAAATGTGTATGTAAAAGTTTGTTACTTATAAAGATCGTGCATGTTAACTATGCAACCTCTGCCCTTTGAATATGTCAGTTTATTAGAGTTTTTTTGTATGTTCTGTCTAAATACTTTCCAGACGAATCCCTCTCTGTCTTACCTTATTATTAGGTGTAATACCTAGTGTGGCCATTTTGCAGTATGGCGCTAATTCATTAATTGGCCTCTCCTTTTTTGTTTATATCCGAACGTGGATGCTACATGCTAGTAACATGGCGGAGTCAAGTATCCAGTTGAATGTCTGGAGAGCTTTATCGTGCGCGTGTTGTTTTCTCTTTCCAGCTGACACTACCGTCGCCTTTTTGTGCTGAATGCATTATGTGCAATAGATCAACAAACTCATACAGATAATTCTGCTGTCTAATTTTTGAAACGGATTACGCTGGAGAAAGTTTGCTGCTCGCTGCTTAAATCTCGGACTGGATTATGGATCTTGTAGGCTCCCTGACTGACGCTGACTGACACTGAATATTTTTTAATGACTATTAGCTCGTCTTTGAACCTTTGCCTGCTAGGGTGTTGGGTTTTGGTAGTGTATTGCAAGACTATTATGAACTGAAACGAACTTTTGGGATGTACAATATTTTGCAAAACGTGATATGTGGTGGCAGCTGCGTGTTTTTTCTGTTTGATAAGAACTCTATCATGTGTTGCACTTAAAACTATTGAACTATTACTTTTGAAAAGGGTACATGTCATGAGTAAATTACCTGTCATTCCCTGAACTCAGTGTGCAGGTCTGGGTGGCTAAGTTGGAGGTGTTTCCACCTAATTAGCCATGCATGTTTTAAAACACCGTTTATACAATGGTGCATCGATCAGCGTCAATTACCTCGTCTTGCTCATTTGTTTTTAAGCCGAAGTACTGCCATGTGGCACTTATCGTCGGTGGTTTGTCCACAAGTTGCAGCGTGGTGGCAGAAGCCGTGCTCCACTATCTATCTAAGTCAGTACCGGTACACCGTGCAACCCTAGCGGTGATTGAAGAAGGGTTTATATTTATTTATTTATTTTTGAGACGTGAAAAATTTTGAGAGTGAGAAATACCATGTGTGGCGTGTGAGCGTGTGAACTCGTTGAGATGTGTGTGTCACACTCTCAAAGAGTGAGACTTGAGAACACTGTGCACATGTATGGCTGGGTAAGTATTACTTAATATATATTTTAATTATTTCACTTAATTATTTCACAACTCCGTGTATTGTAGCTTATAACAGGCCGTTGCTAAGGCAAACACATACGGTTTCTAGGGTATGTTTCTGCGTGTGTGCCTAAATGAATCAATGTAACAATGAATAAACATTATCTAGGTTCATGTTGTTTACATTACATTTACGTTCATCACCACAGGTTAGGGTCCTGCTGCAGCCATGCAGCTGCACTGCTTTTTAAAGTTGAGTTATATGTGAGGATGGGAAGGACAGAGGCAGGAAAAACATCAGGGCCCTGCATGTGGAAGGATATGTCTAGGAGAGAGGTTAAGCCAGCGCCTCTCAGTGAAATCAATTTCAGCAAGCCAAAAAGAGCAGACAGTCAGCTGAGAGACCTACCTGAGAGAAGTGGCAAAATTAATGTGAAAGGCATGGACATCAGTTGGTTTTAGTGTTATCAATTCATTTTAGCCATGTTTATCCTAATGAAAATGTATTGCTATTACTTAAATGTGTTGTTTCAAAATGAGACTTTACAAACAAATCATATAACTGCTGTATGTTAAGACTAACAACCATCTTTTTGCCACATTGCAGAGTTTGCTGATGAAGACTTAAGGGAACTGAGGGAGCTTGCACCTACTGCTGCAGTTCTTACAAGTATGGACCTGAGCGACACAGACTTGGCATCTGAATCAGAATCAGAATCAAACATCCCAGAGCCACTTACGTCTGTCTATGACAAAAACTTAAAGGGTCTGCCATTGCATGTTATGAATGAGAAAAGTTCTGAGGCATTCGAGAGACTGAGAAGGCAGCTAACAGCGGATCAATGTGTAAACCTCGAGATCACCACCAGGGAACAATCCGAATGCAAGGCCTGGCACATACACAGAGAAGGCAGAATAACCAGCACATCCTTCCACCATTTGTGCTCAGATGGGGTGCCTACAGAAAACGTAATAAAAACAATCATGCATTACAATCAGGCAGAGGACCTGAGAACACCAGCTGTACTCTGGGGGAGAGACATGGAGGACACAGCAAGAAAATGCTACTGTAATGAAATGAAAAAACGTCACACAAATTTCTGTTCTAGGCTCTCTGGTCTTGTAATTCACCCAGACCACTTTTATCTAGGTGCATCACCTGATGGGATAGTAAACTGTTTATGTTGTGGTAGGGGAACACTGGAGATCAAGTGCCCCTATAAATACAGAGAAGGACTAACTGGATGCAGTGAAGACTCACAGTTCTGCCTTGACATAAATGGACAGCTAAAGAGAAACCATCCATACTATTACCAGGTCCAATTGCAGATTTTTGTGTGTGATGTCTCCTACAGTGACTTTGTAGTTTGGACCAAACAGCATGTGGTCATCAATCGTATTGTGAGAGATGCAGACTTGCTACTGAGAGCTGTGCCGAAGGCTGAACAACTCTTTCGTAACCATCTTCTGCCAGAGCTTTTGACCCGTAGCATGGATCCCAGCCTCCAAGACAAACAGACATACTGCCCACACTGCAACAGGGCAGACTATGGCAAGATGCTTTACTGTGCCAAGTGCAAAAGTCATTTTCACTACAAGTGTGTTCAAATCAAAAGGAGATCATGTAAGTGGATTTGTGAAAAGTGCAAGTGAAATTAATCTATTTCTATTATTCTATTATTTAGTATTTTAATGTTATTTGCTGTATTTACACCCTTAATGTCATGTTCATTTCCAAAAAAAATCTTGTAAAAGTAAACAGTGATTTCTGTACAATTTAAATCTTTTATAATTTATTAAATCCAGTGTTAAATTCTTTTTTACTCTTCCTGTAAAAGTCAAAGTTTATTTGTTACACCACAGCGTAGGCATCTATCTTTTAGGCACTACACTTGGGCAAAGATTTGTTAATGCTCCACAAACTACCACAATATCGTCCAGGAGGTCCACCTGAGTAAGTGGAATAACAGTTGTTAGAATTTTGAAGTTCTTCCATCGACCAATGACTCGTTCCACATGTATTCTGACATTGGACAGTCTTCTTGATGGCTTAAAGTCCAGCATGAACAGTGTCTGGCGGAGTGTATCAACTTGCGCAAAACATGCAACATACTCAAAGACGAAAACGAGCAGTTAAAGGAGGCACTTGGGAGCAGGAGATTTTCTTTCAGCTCAGTGAGAGTTAAAGCTCAACAGTTCCTTTTTTTTACAGGACTGACTTCTAACATTTTCATGTGGTTGCTGTCAAAAGTAGGAGACACTGTAGAGACACTGCATGGAACTTTGACCTTGGAGGATCACTTATTAATTGTGTTAATAAAACTGCGCTTGGGCATAAGCAATAGGGACATTGCCTTTAGATTTAATGTTAGAGAGGCTGTCATCTCCACTGTTTTTAGAAAATGGCTCCCTATCATGGCACAGACATTAAAACCTTTAATCAAATGGCCATCCAGGGATGCTTTATATAGGAACATGCCAAAATGCTTTAAGCCCAAATATAGGCAATGTCGCTGCATCATTGATTGCACAGAAATTTTAATTGAGAGACCTAAGAATCTTACTGCGCGGGCACAGACATGGTCAAATTATAAACACCACAACACGGTAACAAACAGTAATACATACCCATTTTTCAATGTCCACTGACATGCCATACCAATAAAACCTTGAGCAAAGGGCCAATGAAAATTCACAGAAAATAAATGTTCACATATTGAAAATCCAAATAAAAATGCAACAACTTGCAACAACTATGCACCTTCATAAAATAAATAAACTTTGGCATAGTACATTACACAAACATTTTTTATACAGTTTATAACATTTTACATCAGGGAAATTTGAACAGAAATATAGCACAGGGCTACATGTAAAGTGTCAACATGCGTGTCTCATGAGGAAACTAACTCGAACCCTAAACCCCCGTGTTGATCTTATAAGGTTGTCATTGAAGGCCCACCCACTAAACCCACAGTACGCAACTGATGTATGCGTAATTTGAGTACATAGCTATGTAAGGGACTAATTTGTACTGCTGCTCTTTCCCTCACAAATACAACCATAATGTATTCAAACATACTTACTTAATGAGACTTAATTGAAACCTAATGTTTAAACTGTATGTCCAAAACAAAACAAATGTTATACAAAAAGCCAAATGTAACACTTTTTTCATTTTGAATATTTCATTACCACCACTGCATAGTTGGATAGCCCTACAGTGTGTATTTGAAATAGCATTTGAGGGCGCTCCTAAAGTGGAGGGCCTATAATATTTAGGCCTATGTATGAACAGTGTTGGACAGACAGCTGTGTATAGTGTTGAAATGCACAGCAATTTTGTTGCTTTACATAGTCATTTTCTAAGTGTTTTTTATTATTATTGTAGAGGAGTCCAGCCACCGCTGAAGAGGAGAAGGGCAGGGAAGGCTCCTCAGTCTGGATCTCTGTCCTGCTCATCTGTGGAGTGGAAAACTGAGAACTCCTCTGAGGTTCCTGAGAAACCCAGGAATACAGGTGGACACCACTGTCCAACACTCCCCTTCCAACCTATTTAAGCTTTTTTTTCGCCAACTGTGATTCGCCAGGTATGCAACCACACCAGCGTAAATGCAGTTGGCAGGAGCTATGCATGGGTGGACGTACACGTTCAGGAATTTTACCACTTCCTTGGGCTTCTTCAGTTTATGGCCATTGTCAAGCTGCCATCTTTGGCAGACTACTGGTCAACTGATCCAGTGCTGGCCCTCAGCTTTCCTCGATCGGTGATGCCCAGAGTTCAGTTCCAGGCCCTGCTGTGGAACCTCCACCTGAGCGACCTGGAAGAGGACCACAGTAGTGACCTTCAGAGGGGCACTGTCCAGTTCAACCGCCTTAATCGTGTCCAGGCTCTGTTGGACCACATGCGAGTGGCATGCAAGTCGGCATTCCACCCAAGAAGAGAGCTGGCTGTAGATGAGCGCATGGTTGCCACCAAGGCCAAGACGGGGTTCACCCAGTTTATGAAAAACAAGCCAACCAAGTGGGGCATCAAGTTGTTCGTGCTGGCCGACTCCAACAATGGCTACATGTACGACTTCAGTGTGTACACAGGCAAAATATGTGGGGCCTCTGAAAAGGGGTTGTCCTGTGACGCTGTGATTAACCTTGTGCAGCCAGCTGTTTTGGGCACAGGTTATCACGTATACGTGGACAATTTCTATTCAAGCCCTACATTGTTTACAGATTTATTTAACAACAAGATTGGAGCCTGTGGTACCTATAGGGAGGGGAGGAAGGGGTGTCCTCCCAGCCGTGGTCTTATGACCAAAAAGACCCCACGTGGCACACTGCACTGGGTTAGGGAAGGCCAGTGGTGTTTGTGAAGTGGATGGACACCAGGGAGGTTTCCATGTGCTCCATGGTCCATGCAGCTCATGGCGGCAACACGGTGCGGAGGAAGGTGAAGAGCCGAGATAGGAGCTTCCGCTCCATTGATGTGCCGTGCCCCACTCCTGTGGTGGAGTACAATAAGTACATGGGTGGAGTTGATCGTTCGGATCAACTCATCCAGTACTACTCCGCACAAAGGAGGGTGAGCCGGCCATACCGCACCCTCTTCCTCCAGTTCTTTGATATTGCCACGACAAATGCGTTCATCTTGCATCAGTAGCTGGCTCAGGCCAACCAGCAAAGGGCCTTGTCTCACAAGGCCTTCCTTTTAGCTCTCATCAAAGAGCTGTGTGAGGTGGACAGTTCAGGAGCACAGCTGAACAGGCAAACCAGCCATGTGCCTTGCTCTGAGGTGCTGCTGACGGACAGTTCCAACAGGGAAACAGCTGGCCGCAGAAGATGCCAGCTCTGTGCTGACAGAGGCATCAGGAGTGACACGCCCTGGAAGTGTGAGGCCTGTGACGTGCATCTTTGCATGCAGTTGAGCCGCAACTGCTTTAGAGTGGCATGTGTAGAACTAAGTCATCTCTTACACACACACAAAGTTCAATCTATTGTTCTCAACTCTGATGGTTTATACACTGTTATGAAAAAAAAAAATTCCAAAATCAGTTCCTTTTTATATCCATTAATCAGTTGCTGTTAGTTCTCATTGCAATTTTAATTGTGATTATTTGTTCATTTATCCTTTCAGTCAGTAAATAACCTTCCACAAGGATGGGTAACAGCCATCATGCCTCATGGGTTGCTCATGGCATATTCTGAAAACGGCTGTGACAGGTTGCTGCTATATGACAATGTATACGTCTTTGGTGAAGTCTATTTCAAGGGCTGTGACTTAATTTATTTGAAAACAATTGTGTTTACAGATTTAGCCAATAAAAACAGTTTAATCTGTATATTTGACATTGTGTGTGTTATTTAGAAAAATCTGAAGCGGATTTTACTTTTTTTCATGATTATTGCCCTGTCATTTCCATACAGTTGGTTAAAAAACAGCGAGGCCTATATTATCATATTGCTTAGGTTCTGCTGAGAAAAATGATATAAGATTTATAGTAGTGGTCCCTTCTGAAGGCCTCACATGTATTTAAAGACCGATATACAAAAAATCCAAAAAAACGCCCTGTGTTCTAAGGGTTAAGGAGACCCGCAGGATTAACGCCCAGCACCAGAAGTTGCAGAGCAAGCAGCAGGCCTTTAAAGCACAGGAGCAGGATTTGGAGGAAGAGCGAGAGTGGCTAGACACTAAGAGAAAGCCTACAGATTAAACACAGGAACTTGCTGGACAACAACAGATTGCAGCTGGATAATGAGCAAAGGGAGGTGGACGCACAAAGGGAGGAGCTGTATGCCCAAGAGAGGAAGATGAAGAAGAGGGCAGCCACATTGACAAGGAAGAAGGCTGCTTATGTCGAAGAGCTCGATGTCGAGGGGAGACGGCGGGTGCGTCGGAGGAAGCCACTGGTTCATTCCACGGACTCTTACACATCTTCATCTGGCAACTCGGATGAACCTGACTGTGGCGATCACACCCTGACAGACCCCGACCACACTGACACTCAACGCCGTGCTTCATCCAAGAAACAGCGAGATGGTGCGCAGCTCGTCTGTAAGAAAGGACACAGAGACGCGGATGGCTCCTCCTCCAGCAACATGGAGGAACGTTGCTCTCGACCAGTCGCTCAGAAGAAGAAGGCCAGACGTTTCAACACTCCATTTGTTGCAACAGTTGAGACACTGGAGTGGTGAACAAGTGTTGCCAGAGTTAAATTCATCTGCCAGAATGACCACAATGTTGCTGTGGCAAACTGAGAAATAGAGAGAAGTGCAGACTACGCCACCCTGGGAATTGCACCCAGGGAAGTATTACCCAAATATACTTGTATGAATGGCACACCAGTTCGTTTGACTAAGGACACCAGAGACCAAAGTTCAAATAAAATAAGAGTTGTCTTTTATTCTGTTGTCTTCTATTCTGTTTTGTGTGCATTTTCTTTTTTTCTACACAATCATAAAACATCAAGGCCCATTCCATTCACAATCCCAGCCACTCACATCACATCCACACCAGACAGGGAACAAAAGTAGGACTAATGAGGGAAGGGAAGACCAGTTAGCCAGCAACTTAAATAAAGAGGCAAACATAAAAGAAAGCACACTGCAAACTCAAAGCAAAATGCAAACGTACAAAGAGGAAGCACACAGCAAACTTAAAGCAAAATGCAAACGTACAAAAAGAAAGCGTACGGCAAACTTAAAGCAAAATGCAAATGTACAAATGTTCATATATACATTACAAAACAGCCATATACATGATATCAGATCATGATCAGAGATTGATGTGGAATTTAAATAAATCTCTCAGGTACCCTTTTCGCTTTGTAGGTGCCATAGCTATGCCTACATTTCTATCAGCTTTGAAAAGTGTGACAAGAATACATTTCAGTACACTGTGATCGCCACATACACAAAAAATTCTTTTCCATGCAGCACATTGCTGTAATGCAAATCGTGCTTAGCCTCAGTCTCAATTTAAAAAAAAAGGGGGAAAAAACACGCCAAATTGCTAAATTACTGACGTGATAAAGCTGAGCGGCAATAAGTTAATAAGCGTGACTAAAGACACTTTCCCGACCTTTTGCTTTTTATCATGTTGTTGCGTGCACTGTCAATGCATTGGAACATGGTTCCACTGAGCGGGAATGGAACGTTTGAGAGAAAGCGCTAAGAGGGGCTGTATGATGATGGCGATTCGTTGTTTCGACAACATCTCAAAATCATAGACAGTATTTTGTTATGAATATCCAATAACCGTACGCTGGGTGCAATTTGCTGGGGGGGATTATCCCCCCCCTCTGGTTTTTATATCAAGAAAATAAACAAACCAAAAAAAGTTGACATGACAGGCAAGCTGTGACACAGTTTTCTACAGTGTACATTGCACTCACTTTCAAAATGGCCCGAAGTGGCGGCATTTTTAATGTTCACGAACGTATCCAAATAGATACATTGTATACAAAATACAATACACCGTTGCGTTCTATTTAGCAACTTAGCATTTGCTAATGAAAGCGTGCGAAAATGAAACGCGTCCAGAGCAGTATTTCATCGTTCTTCGGTGGACCAGCAAATAAAAAACAACCAAACCCATCCACATCCACACTGACCTGCACCACAAATGATGAACAGGAGGAGAGTGCACAGGATAAGTCCCATAGAGAAGATGACCTTCAGGAGTCTGGGAACATTTCGCAGCATGCGGTTGGTGGCTGTCTAGAGCTGGCACGATTTGCTAAATGGCAAGAGGGTCGAGAGTGGCTAACAATGTCAACCGATGGGTCAGTGAAATGTGCGGCTTGCTCTGAAGTAAACACTTTAGGCCCCAACACAGACGAGCGCCCCTTCACATTGATCCAGCATTTGTTAACGGTATTAAAACCAGCTCAGCTAAAAAGCTGAATGATAAAATCAACAAGCATGGCAAATGCCAGTCCCACGTGAAATGCCTTGAAATTCTCCAAAAGAGACGTAATGCAGCATTTGAAACTGCCAATAATGTAAGCGCAAGTCTGTGGAGGAAGAAGAATGAGGAGAGGGTGAGGGCCACAGCGTACTGTATGCGCACTGCGTACATGATCTGCCAGAACGACCCGTCATTCAAAATGCTACCACAGGTGATCGAGCTGCAAGAGCTAAATAGAGTTGATTTAGGCTCAATGCTGCACTCCGACAAAGCCTGTCGGAGTATGATGATGTTCATCGCACAAAAAATGGCAAGCCAATTAGTAGGGTTCATAAAAACATCCCCTGCCAAATTCAGCATCCTTATAGACGAGAGCACGACCGTCTCAAATAAAACGTGTCTCATAGTCTACATTCGCATTCCCTTTGATGGAGAGGTTTGCAACTTCTTCTATCAATTCATCGAATTGGAGTCATGCTCGGGTTCTGCCATACGAAACACGCTGCTGGACACCCTGGAGAGAGATGGCATCACCAAGGAAATGCTGCTCTCCCGATTGATTGGATTTGCGACTGACGGGGCCGCCGCTATGCTGGGCCGATACAGGGGAGCTGCCACTCTCCTGCGGGATGAAATTAACCCTGGCCTTACTGTAATTCACTGCATGAATCACAAATTGGAGCTTGCAGTCCATGATGCAGTGAAGCACACAACAGACGCAAGTCACTTTCAAATGTTTACAGATTGCCTGTATGCATTTTTTTCTCAGAGTCCCAAGCACACCCGCGAGCTTGAAATCGCCGCCTTCAATTTGGGCATGCATGCTCGCAGAATAGGCAGAGTGTTTGATGTGCACTGGCTGTCTTCATCATGCACATCAGTGACAGCTCTCTGAGAAAGTTATCCAGCTTTGGTGCGTCTCTTTTCTGCGCTGGCTGTGGACACCTCAACATCTACCACAGAAAGGTCAAAGTGTCAGGGAATTCATTCCCAGATGACTCAGTGGATCTTTCTGATGGAACTAGCGCTAGTAAAAGATGCCCTGGAAACTCTAAAAGCCCTGTCTCTGTTCCTGCAGAGGAGAGATGCCACTGCCATCCAGGCCACGGCAGAGGTGGAAATCGCAGTGAGGACCCTGTGCTCCATGAGGCTCGCTGACGGCCCCAATACCAAAAGCCTGACACAGGAACTCGACATGCACTCATTCAAGGGGGTGAATATCTGCCAGCCGAGCGACCGAGAGCAGCAGAAGGCAACTGCGTTCCGTGATAATTTCTTTACCTCGCTAGCAGATAGCGTGGAGAGCAGGCTGGACGACAACGGTGTGCTTGCTGCGTGTGCTGCGCTGTGCCCCTCAAGCTGGCCGAAGAATGAAGACAAGCGCATTCTGTTTGGGGAAGACAAACTCATCATAATTCAAAAAGCCCTGGCTGCTGAGGTCTCTGACACCGCTCTGCTGCTGAAAGAATTTCGGCAGTACAAGTTCAGCGGAGTCCAAGGAGAAAATCTCCTCAATTTGCTGTCTGTCGTCTCCACGCTTCCCATCTCAACAGCAGAGTGTGAACGTGGATTTAGCGCAATGAATCACATCCTAACTGATGAGCGCAACAGAATGAACGTATCCACATTGAACAGTCTGCTTTTCCTCGCTGTCAATGGGCCAGACGTGCGTTCCTTCTCTGCTGAGAAATTCGCAGAAATGTGGATTAAAGAAGGGCGAAACGCAGCGGATAGCGCACCGACGGGAAAACAGAAAAGGCCACCCCAGATAGCAAAGGGACGTCGAATCGCCGTCGATTGTTGGTCAAAAGGGTCAGATTCCGTCGTTGGTCTGTAAATCGACGTCGAATTGGAGCCATGAACAGTCGATTTCTCAACCATCGGAGAAGGTTGAATATAAGCCGTCGAATCAACGTCGGTAAAGGTTGATCTAACGACCGTCGGAGAAGGTGGAATATAAGCGGTAGAATCAACGTGGGCAAAGGTTGATCTCACGACTGGTCTGGACGTCGAACAGTCAGCCAAGCAGACCGCATCGCAGCCGCTTCCACGTCTGATAAGTGTACTCACTATCCTTGCTAGTCCATGTTCACATCACTTGAATAAATATATATATTATTATTAGTGTTAGTGTAATAGTGATTTATTGTTTTACGTAGTTGTAGGTGCCCATTTCGACACTTTAAAGGTAAGACAACATTGACTGTCATAAATTAGAATAATATTGTTAAGTTAGCAGCTCTTTTTTGCCCCTTCGCAGGCCAGTTTAATTGCTTTCGCTAACTGCAAAGACAGTAGGCCTACCGTATCAAATACAAAGTATGATTATTTGTTGAGCTATACAATATATAGGCTAATATAATAATATAAGATCACCATAAGCCATTAATTATCAGTAAGTATCCAACTGTCTAACTAACGACATTTGGAACCAATTAGCTGACGTTATCTCACGCGCATCCCAGTGACTCCTACGTTAAAAAAAAAAACGATAAGGTTAGCCCATTGCTAAACTAGTCCACACAATAAGAAATCTTAAGCCATTTTTAAAAAAGGGCCACTTCCAATTCAAAAATGTTTTTAAGAACGTGTTCAAATGTGTTCATTAATAATTCATGTTACAGGGTAATATTAGATTGTAGTTTGACACACGATGAGAGCTGCATTTTTATATCCTGTTGTAGATAAAACAGGACGCTATAGCCAATATATATTCAGTGGTCGACCAAAAATCAACGAGATAATTTTATGGTTGAATAAAGGACGAAACAGGGTTGATTCACCGCCGGCCACCATCCACTTTTCAACGTCGTTTCAACGCAAACACGTATGAGCAAAACGCCGTTGAATCAACGCCGGTGGTCGACGATGATTCGACGGCATATGGTCGGAGAACATGCCGATGATTCCACGTGGCATCAACGTCCTTTTGCTATCTGGGACATGAACTGCGCCATCAGAGAAAACTGTTCATTTAATATTAATGCATTCTAGTGATTTTCGTGTCACTGTCCATTTAATCACTAACATTAGAAGCAATGCGACAATCAATGCAAACTTTGTTGTGTTAGTGTTCATGTATTTAGTCAGAGATAGGAAGAAGATTTAGTCTGGTTTAGTGTTCATTTTCATTTAGTGTTCATTCAATTCATTGGATATCAACGGATGTTACTGAGCTGTTAGCCTTGTTACCTTCATTTTGTGAGGTTTCACGATTAAAAAAAAAACCATCCCCCCCTCTGTTTTTTTGACAAATCGCACCCTGACCGTACGCTAGAACTAATGTGGAGACAACGACTGATAAAGCTTAACATGACCTTGCCCTTTATATTAGTGCTACCATTAACAGTATGCCACTGAAGTACACCAACGTAGCTGCTAGCAACATTGCTCCAAGTAACGTTAACTACGTTCACCGTTTAAGAAATAGCAACTGGATATGATTCACTACGTTTCATTGCGTAAAAGTAAACCATAATACATAAAATTTGCAAATAGGCCCATCTCAGCTGGCCAAATAAAAACCCAGTCCTTTACCTGAGGCGAACTTAGCTAATAACTAGGCTACGTCGAGGTACAACCAGCAAAACTGAGGGAGTTAACTTGATAACTCCCCAGCAGCGCAACAAATACATTTCCCAATATAACAAAATCGACATTTAAGTTATGATAATGTAACCTCTAAATGTGCTGCACTTAAAGGGGTCCTTCCGTCAAAAAACACTTTTTGTAGCTCTATTTACAATGTGGTGGGGAAAAATACAAATGGACATATAGCCTACAAACGGTTGGATACACAAAAACAAGGGTGGGTTACAATAACTTATCACTCACCCCCTCGTGAAGATTCATCCTAGCTGTCACTAGGATACACTAGGATCCTAGCTTACCTGGCGGCCGGCCTGACGGAAAGACCAAACGATAGCTTGCACATGTCTTATGCATACATAGATTTCACGCCTACGTCACCATGGTTGCAACTGCGCAAGTCCGGGGCAGAAAGAAGCAGGTTGGAAGCCTGTTGGTCGGATAAACCCATAGACAGTAGAAGAAATAAACCAGAGAAAATGACGAGAGGTTGTTGTGTGGTAAACTGCACGAATAGATCTGGAAATGGCATGTGATTGTTTAACATACCAAGGAAAAAGAATGCATTTGCCCAACATCGAAGAAAGTCATGGCTGCAAGCTATAAAAAGGGCGGACTGGGGCAAAGATGGTCCGCTTAATCATGTAATTGTACGTGTAAAATGACCACTGCCTTCGCTGTTCGTGTGCATGTTAATCCATTTGCCAGTAAAATTGTTAACTTTGATTAACTAGGCTAAAGTTGAGTAAAGCTGTGGTCACTCGAACTTATCTAGCACCAAAGAGCATAGAGCACCTCTAAGCTCTTTGCTAGCACGCTAACGGTAGTACTAGCTAATTGTTTACTGCCTGGTTATCAATGTAGCGTGTTCATGTTAATCAGTCTACTGCAGAACTGTTGAATGTGATTAAGTAGACTACGGCCGATTTAAGCAGTAAAACGGTTGGTTAGTAACACTTAATCAGTCGGTATGTTCCGTTTACTGCTAGCTAATGTTATTTTTATATGTTTGTTGTTAGCAGTAGCCAAACTAATGTTGTTAGCCGTCAGTCAGGTTATTCACTCACAACAAGTGGCATGTTTAATTCCAAACACAGACAAAGTACATCGACAAAGCCTCAAATATGTAAACATACGTTTGGGAACATGTTGACGGTGTTTGTACAAGCCTTCCTGGCTACAGAAGATGGGTTAGTAGGTGAACTACAAGCAACAAACACTACATTCATTATTGGCTTTGGTGTTTTTTTCTGTGGCGGGGCATAACTTTCTGCCCCAGATTTGCGTGCGCATGCGCAATGTTTGTAAACATGAAATCTATCTATAGACAGTCTTATGAGTACCAGAAATGGTGTTATGTCGCTGAGGTGAAAGGTCAGTGGAATTATTCAGTATTTGAAAAATCAAAACTATTTTGAGTCGTTATCAAGCTACATAAATGTTAGTATATTTGACTACTTTGTATGTTTTAAATAGATTTAAAACAAGAACAAGCAATGTGTAATTTAACACAAAATGTGTCAGATACTTTAACTGAATAATACACATGTTATGTCATATTCTACTCATAATAAAAAATGACACATTCCTTCATAGAGTGTGTGTGTGTGTGTGTGTCTGAATGCCGTTCAAGGCCAAACTACAGATCTCTTGCCATTCTTTCTTTACTGCCATCTTAATTTCGTTATACTGGTGTGTGTGTGTATTATTCATGGCCATACTTTGCAGATTTCGTTCCATACTGCCATCTTAAAGGGGTCCTTCCGTCAAAAAACTACTGGTCATTGAAGGGTCGAGCTAACCAAAACGAGCGGATCAGAGCATGCTAAACCTATCTACGTCACTAGGTCGTAAGGCCCGCCCAGAGCCATGTATGGCAAGCCCACATCCCAAAGGATTGGTGGACAGAAGCTAGGTGAGCGAAAGACAGCGAATCTGCCCAATCAGAGCTGTCTTATTGACACGTCATGGATATTCACGAGGGACACCAGAAAAACCAGTCGTTCAACCACTAGACCTGTTATAGCTTACAGAAAACAGCGTCAAACAAGAGATCTAGGACATAATTTTTCACAGAAATGACGCACAATGCATTCAACCATAGTGGCGACACAGAAATATGAATAAAAATAACGATGGAAGTTCCCCTTTAATTTCTTTATGCCGCTTTGTCACTGGTACAGGTTCAGGGATGAGGCGATTATATCCATGGGTTGGTACCAGATAACATCATCTCTCAGTGGCCAAAAAAAACAATGCTAGTCATAGTTTTTACTTCAGCACCACCGTATAGGTCTACATCCTGAATAATGCCTGGATACACATCCCCATCATAGGCCACTGCACACCATTGACTGATAAGGCCATCGTGTAAATCCAGAATTGGCTGTAGACCTCCATCTATGGATGTTCCCTCAGGAAGTGCACTGGTTGAAGGGGTAGAGTCATCCCATGGCTGAAACCTCACCGTTTCCAGTATGAAACAGTTGCAGGCGTTGGGGGCAGAACAAAAGCAACTTAGAACCCTCCATGACATCGGGCTTGGAGCATGAGAGATTATCTGCAAGGGTATAAAAAACAACAGTATCAGAGCAATTCAATTCAATTAAGGAGAGTTTGCAGAAGAAAACAAAAGCAAGACCATAAAAGACACAATAGTGAAAGAATACCTGATGAATTTTCATCATGCCACAAATGGTCTGTAATCCTGCTGAAACGTGAACACCCATTTCCTCAATGGTATTTGGTTCCACATAGAACAGTTCGGTTAAGGTGGACTTCTGCTTCAGCTCATCAAACAGGACACATGCATTTGGAATGTCCCTCCCTCTTGCGATGATGTCATCTGCTCTCCTCTTTACAGCTGCTCCAATGCCATCAGCTGGTCCTTTGCTGGTCCTCAGGATATTTCTCTCTCAGGTAAATTATGACTGGAGTTAGATGTGCCCAGATTGCTGAGGGGTCATGCCGATAAGAAGGGCTGATTGAGCATATTGACTTCACCTCCCTGCAGGTGTAGGCCACACCAGTGTGGAGGGAGACCTGGTGGTGCGAGTCACCAAAATGTACCGCCTGGACTTTACTGCTGTATTTGCATTGGAAGTTCTCTGCAAAATCAACATGCAAAACCAACTCATCCTCTCTCAACGTTTCTTTCAAGCCATGGGTTGCTGCATACTGGTGCCTGATGTTATACACATGCTTTCCCAGTTTGTCCTTCACACCTGCTGAGAAGTCTTCCAGGAGACTTTGCAGTGTGCCCTCTGCTTTCTCCTTAATAGTGAGATGGACTGTGAACTTCTCTTGACTTCCATCTTTTTTTTCTTCTCTCTCTCCGCTTTGGTCTTCCACACATGCCACAATGTCTGGGCCCCAGGGTCAAAGTTCGATGTTACCAACTCCTTTCCTTTTTTCCTGTTGTTGGCCTGCTGTTCTCATCTCTCTCTAAGAACTTCTGGATTTTCTGTATTGTTTTCATTTCCGTATTGTTTTTTGTATTCTGTATTGTTTCCATTTCCGTATTATTTTTTAATAATGTAATATATTTTATTATGAGCGGCCCCTCTAGGCCAATAATGCCGGTTCCTAATTTCTCTCCCAGCCCAGGCCTGATGGGACCCCACCTGCCAGCAGGCCTTTGATTGGCCAAAAGTGAAATATTGTGACAAGATGCAATATTGAAAATACATCTGTCATCTTGGGTACCGTGGGGGGGGGGGGCAAATGACAACTTAATCCAGCCCTGGCAGTGTATAGTGTTCTTTGAATTGACCCTGCATGCATAAATGTAATTTCCACCACACCATTGTAATTTCCACCAAAGAATGCAATGTGGTGGAAATTACAGTGGTGGAAATTACAATCTGACAGTATTTTGTTGAAAAATCTATGCTAACATCACATATTAGCTACGAAGTGGTGTCTAGCATATTGTACATGTAAAATACATCTATGTGCATTAAAAAAAAAAAACAATTTATTTTCAAACTCAGTTGATGTCACAGCATGTTTGGAAATTACATACAATAAAAATATTTTCATTTTAAGTGATATTTACCTTGGCTTTTCTTCAAAAGTTGATGGATGAAGTCAAAATTCCCTCCATGTCAGACATGTGCTGTGATGTCACTGTTCATCTCCATAGAAACTACCCAAAGAATCTTTCATACAACTTTTTTTAAAGGGCCATTACAGAGTTGTGGTTGAAATTACACCAATAGTGTGGATCAACTGTAGCCTGGCTAACGCGATTTATCAATGCTCTGCGAACATTGGTCTGGCCAAGCTGTGTTGTAAACCCATTTCTCAGAGGGTGGGCTTAACCCACGTGTGTGAAATGCCTGTGTTTGCTACTGGACGAAGCTTCAACCAATCACACCCCTCTGTCCTCTGATGTATACGCAGCGACAGAAACTGCTTGATACAAACAACAAGAATCGACTTGGCAACCAGTGGGGCTAACTGATAAATTAAACTTTTACCGAAGCCGGTCGGTAGCATTGCGAAAACGTCCATTCCTGTAAGGAATGCTTCAAGGGCTGACCTTTGCTCTATTTTCAGAGAAAACTTCTCTTTGAATTCCAAAACAGCAGCTACAGCTGCATTGAAATCTTGGTGTTGCTCCACGTTCGCCATGTTGACAGTGACTGAGGTAGATTTCCGATCGCTAAACTACCGCGTCATTGCCTTTTTGAAATGCTAGATTTTCATTGGTCCCAGTTTCTCTGTTAATGTAGAAACGTGTAGACAGGGAGCTTGGCCAGACTGACTTGCAAGCGAAATTCAAATGCAGCGGCACAGGAAGTATGGGCGTGCCCAGGCTAGGACAACTGCATTTGGTTTAAAAAATCACATAAACTGTTGTAATACCTCAAATACCCCAATTATGCCTTGATTATTTTACTAATAGTTTATTTAGTGACTTTTTAAAGCTTTAGAAAAAAACATTTTTTACAATTCATTTTTATCATTGAAGATCGTAAGTCTGGGTGTGGGACAAACACAAAATGGCAATATTTGCATATACTGTATAATGATGTTGAAAAAGGTGGAAAAGTCATCATAGACTCTTACATACTTTCATTGTAAAGATAACTATAAATGTGTGAAATTTTTCTTTTTTTTTCTTTTTTTCATAAATTATGAACAAAGGACGTAAAAGTGCCTGTAGTCTAAGAATCACCCATAAACTCTGGGGAAGTGTTGCATTGAACTCTATGGGAGTTGAAATAACACTCCTTACTTTGCTGTTTGTTGTACTCTAAATGTGTCCTGATGAAACAAACCTGGATCTATAATGCAATATGGCAGCTCGGAAGAAATTTCTGTGGAACCAGATTACTCATCTCCAGTGGGAACTCTGATCTTAAAGGTATAAATTGTGCACAAGATATGAAGAGTTGAGTGAGTGCTCGTTTTAGTCAATATGTGGTCTTCTCGCAAAAATAACTTAAAATTCTATGGTCAGATATAGTCTAAAGACCAACCTTCATTTGATGAATGTTGGCAGGGGTATGACCTCTCTGGAGAAAACATTATGATAATATAAAAACTAATGGGCTCCACATTTCCTCTTTCAGCTTCTTTCAAACATCTGCTGTCCCAGCACCAGTCCAAATAGGACATGTCCCCCAAAAGCCTGGGTGCTCCCAAGGTTTCTTCCAAACTGGGAGTTTTTCCCATTGGTTTTCCTTGCTACTGTTGCCTCTGGATTGCTTTTGGGGGTATCATGACGTCGTTAAATTCTATCTTTGAACATTAAACCGTCAGCCTAGTTCTTTTCATGTGTTAAAACAAGGGAATAGCATTTACAGCTTTGGTGCCACTCACAGTAGGGCTATAGGCTACATATCAGTGGCAGCCGATGGTTGTCAAACTGGCATTTTCATAGGCTAAATCCAAATATAGCCTAGGTCTATCACTCACGTTTGTCTGTCTGTCTGTTAGCAAGATATCTTGACAAGTAATAAACAGATTTGAATGAAACTTTCATGAAATGTTCATAATGGCACAAAGAAAAGATGATTATATGTTGGTGAATGTAGGACCAGAATATTATGTGCACATCCCAACTTGAGTGGCAGGGAGAGTAAGCAACTGTGCAATGATTCACTTTAAACCTATGTTGATTTTAGCAATGTGTGTTGTCATTTACGTGGGTTGGACGCAGTGACAGTTGCCCTTTTATTAAATAAGCATAATGCCTACGAAGGCTTTGTTTTATGGTATGAACTGCTAAGGTAAAAACAATTGCATTGCAACAATATCCATTATATGGGATGGACTGTTATCACTTGGACAAACTGATGGGAATATAATTCCTTGCCCTGTTGTCACATGAATTCTGTGTAAAGCTCTGATTTGTATGGCATCTCACTTGCTCTATTTGTTGTTGTTATAGTTTTGTTGAATCTTTTATTAATACTTGAAAATGTTATAAATACAGTTTGTCAAAAGAAAACATTAGAACAGGTTTCTTTACAAATTGATTTTATGTTTTGTACAGCTAGAATTTAACAATGCCCCCAAAAGCAAGCCAATGGCGACAGTAGCAAGGAAAAACTCCCAGAGTTTGGAAGAAACCTTGGGAGGACCCAGGCTTTTGGGGGACCCGTCCTCCTTGGGCTGGTGCTGGGACAGCAGATGTTTGAAGAAGCTGAAACAGGAAATGTTGAGCACATTAGTTTCATATCATCATAAAACTTTCTACAGACAGGGTGATACACCTGTCAAGATGCCATGGATCAAATGAATTGTTGTTTTTATATCTCACCAAAGTTACTGTAAGTTGTTTATGCAAGATAAAGACCAGATATTGACTGAAACAATCATCATTTACATATGCACCCAACTCTTCATATCTTTAATTTGTACCTTTCAGTTCGGTAGAGGCCATGCTGTTCAACAATTTCTTGAGCACCCCGACATCCTCCCACTACACTTGAAGCTACCTCTCCCCGACCTTACATCGAAAGCTATGGAAAAAAAAAAGAAACACTCTTGCACCATGTTGTCACTTATTATTAGGCTATTGACTTGAGGGCAGTGTAAGTTTTGTTTATACTTCCTATACTTTGTTGTATGTCAGAAGTCGTGCGAGTGGTTTTGGTTGTAATGTGCTGCTGTATCACATCTTGCCCATAGACTATCTTGCCCAGCAGCCTACAGTAACATTTTTTACAGTGCTTTGGTGGTTGTTTCGAAATTCTATTGCCATGGAAACCCCAAGTTGAAGGTAGACCAAACTAATTTGCTCTGGCGATTGTTGTTGCTATTAATTAATTAGGAAAACATTAACAGCTGTCGATAGTTTTTTTGGTTTGTTTGTTTTCTTCTAAGGTAAGCGTGTTATTACAGCACAACTAACGTTTCTTGTCATTTCATAACTGAACGAGCATAGTTCAATACAAGCTAACTACGTTAGCACATATGCTAATGTGCTATTGTAACTTTGGGTGGTTTATTTCAGCGAGGTGTGGGTGTATTCACAAAGATGTTCTTTTACTAAGAACATCTCAAGTATTAATGCACAGATGGACCTAGTTATATGCATTCTACATCATTTAAAGTAGTCCTAAACATTAAGTAGACAACAAAAAACATTCAGTTAATTATGTAGAATAAGGACTGCTATTACCTAGATGATTAGATTGAACAATGTCGACAATATGAACTTGCGTTAATGTTTTCATTGAGTTTGTCTCTTATTTCTTTTTTGCAGTCGATTTTCAAACATCAGTGTGATGTGTAAAAATAGTGCATAGTATTTAAACTTCACACAGGATAACCAGTAAAAATGGACCATAATTGTCAGTCTTCTATGGACAGCAAAACTCTACAGAAACATAGCCCATCACTCAATACAACATCCTCACTTGGATCTTCTGGCACATACCACTGTACCAGAGAAAACAGTGCTGGGGATAGTAATAAGACATCCAACACTAACACTCAAAGGATAGAAGAACTAGAGAAGTTGATAAAGAGATTAAATAATGCCATGTTGACACTTGAAGAAGAAAATCTGAAATTGCACAAGAGGTTAAGAACAAGCAACACTGAATTGACTGCCAAGGTAACACCAGATCACGATTTGAATACCAATTCTAGAGAAAAGGAAACATTTCCCTCAGAGAACACTGACAGAAATTGTTCAAAGTCAGGTTTGTTTCAAGATGACAAGTACATTCAGTTCAAAACAGAGAATAGCTACATAAAAAAGACACTTAAAGAGGCAGAGAAATGCAGTAAACAGTATGCACGAGACCTTCAGAAGCTGCTCCAAAAGTATGAGGATCTCAAAGACCAGAATCAAATCCTTGAGCAATACAACAAGCAGCTGGTCACTGACAAAAGTGTTCTTGAGAAGAAATTAGACAACCTAGCACACAAAAAAATACAATCATCACAGGCCAGTCAGACAGATGTTTGGTATGCTGACACTGGGATAGATGACCAAACAGGACATTGCCGCAGGCTCTCCTCTGAAAACAGTATTACTATTGATGGAGCACAACATAGCCAATACTTAGCTGAGAGGATTCTAACTGGAACTGGTGTGGGTGAGAAGCCAAAGGCCGTGTCTGAGACTGTGACATGCCTCATGGAGGAAAACCGGCTGCTGAAGGAAGAGTTGAGACAGAGCAGTGAGAGGAGCACCCAGGCAGAGAGGATTGCCATGAAGCTGAGTGAGGAGCATGCCATCTTGGAGGGCTGCTTGCAGACTGTGCATCGGGAGAGAGACCTGCTTCAGATGGCAGTCAAGGCACTACACCGGGACTACATCAATCTCAGCAACAGCATAACTATCCACCTGAGAGACCAAATCACTGGAGAGTACCAACCCCCAGAACCTCACAGATCTTGCAGTCCTACCTCTAACTTTGCCCCTGCTTCTGCAGTGAGTAAGAGTACCAGCCCTGAACTAAACGAAAGCACCTTTGACTTTGAATCTATTGGTTGCAATGGCTCCGTATCAGAAAAGGTCCCTGTCATCAAACGGAGCAACAGTAGTGACAACATAACCCCTCGGCTGAAGGACAGGGTGCCTGAAGGGCGTAAATCCACTGGCTCTACCCCTAACAAGGCCCTTGCTGATCACAGGACAACCAACAGAGAAATGAAACAGTCGACCAAGGAAAGCCCAATGCAGACTGTCAAACATGACCAAATAGGTATGACACAGATGACAATCTAAACCAACATCAGACAATAACAGGACAGTTTTAGCAACTGAACATAAATCAGTTTTAAAAATTAGGTGCATTGGGTGCAGTGATATATTGTAATGGTAGTAGTTAGGAAATCTACTACGGTCCTTTATGTTTATAGATTATAAGCTATGAAAAAAGCATTGTGTAAAAGTTTCCATTATTGATTAAGAATGTGATAATGAATGCTCTCACCCACAGATAAAGACATTATTGAGAGGATAAGGATCCGCTATGAGGAAGATGAGTTCAAGAGAGCACAGAGACGTGTCAGCCAATAGCAGCAGAAACAATTTGTCAGAGAGGCCTATTTCTTTTTCTCATTTATTGTGTGTTAAGTGTTTTATTTTCTTGACATTTGTCACACTGTAGGTTGTAATAATTTAGGGTAGCTTTGGGGGAGAGCATTTTGAATTTATTGGCAAAATAGGAAAGCATTATCATTCATGATACAGTTCTGTACTTTAAATGTTAGGCTTTCTTCTGATCAGAAATTACTTTAGGCATTTAGACAAACTGACCTTTGCAAGTGCTTATTTTGTATCTCATACTTAGAGCTATAGAATTACTGCAAAGATAACAGAGGGATATGCTGTGATGTATATTAATTCATGAATTTTAACTGTATTGAGCAAGGCCTCATCCTAGCATTTTATAGGAAATAAACTAAAGTTTCTTTATTGGCTATTCTCCTCACTGGCATAGGCATACAGTCAAAGTTCTCCCTTTAGAAGATCTCTGATACAGGTCATAGGCAGGATGCACCACAGCATGTTCTATAAAACCTTCTCTTGCTGCACAGGGATTTGAAGACAAAGCCACATTAGTTTCTGGGTGTCAAGTGTGGTGGCCTTCTGATGCTGACAGTCTGGACAGGCTGTAGCAGGCACGGTTCAGTAGTTGATTATGGTCAATGATGTGCTTGTAGATGAGCTCTTTAACAGACTGTTGGACCTTCTTTGGTTGTAGCTTTGTTTGTTTGTGTGTGGGCAAGAATGGTTAACAGTAGGCAAAAGTTTGCAAAAAAAAAAAAACTGAACGATGGGTTCTTCAATTTCAACACTGAAAAACCATAATTTTGACCTATCCTAATTTCAAGTATAAAAGGGCACAGATATTCACTGAGTTTTGTCATCCAGTCTTTTTTTTTTATTTAAACAAATTAAGTCCATTGCAATTAACAATACACTATAAAAGAGCTGGAATCAGCCATGTACAATTAAAATCACACTATACAAACGTACATTGACAATAGAATGTAGTTATTTAACAAATAGAAAATCGTATGTTTACAATGCAAAAATGTAAGCCCATAATGCACATTACTGCACTGATGGTGTGGTGGGTCAGCCTTAACTGGACCTGTAGCACTGGGCAGATAGCAAGGTAGAACAGGTGATAAGCGGGATGGGCAGATCCTGTTATGATGGTTTGAAGTGAGACAGCAAGAGCTAGAGATGTCAGATAGATAGGGCAAAGGGGGGCAATGTTTTACTCAGCAGATCTGGCAATCGTTTGGAAAGCTCTCATATGTGTCATGTTATTACCTTCAAGTGTTTCTTGAAAAGCGCTATGTAATCACAATTGTTATTTACGGCATTCTCACAAAAAAGACAAATAAAATAAAAAAGAAATAAAACGAAAATCAAAAGAATTTCCTACAAAAGCAGACAGACAAAAAAACTCACTTTTTACCCACTATAGGTATGATAACTGGATCACTGCACACAATAGATTGACTTTTATCCACCTGTGGGCTATTGCAAGCTAATCTTTGCTAGATCATCGATAAACAGTATTTCCGGTTATCATTTGGCAATCTTTTTGATCTGGGAAGGTCCCCCACGTGCAGAACGGGTCCTTTACCACGAAGTCCCTCTCCTATGCAAGAAAGTCTGTTTACCAATATACACATCTTTGCGTTTGCGAGTGTATCAGGGTCATATCAAGTGTGACAGGTCCTATGTCCATAAAGCACTTGCATGTCATTATTTCGTCTTCTACTGTCAAATATAGTGATGTGCAATGGTGCACATAAAACTGACGAACATGTTTATATTTTATTCAGTCTCTAGTTACTACCGAGTCAAACCAGATAAAGGTAGTTGAAATGACACATACTGTACGCTACTGTACCTCCATAGACTGCATACAGTTATTGATTGGTAGCAGCGCTTTAAAAAAAACTCTCCTGTAATACGCAGGCGCGCATAGTGGACCAATGAACAAGCTCCATTCTTCACGTGTTCTTAGGTGACGTGTTCTCGGAACCACACATACTCCGTTTCTTTCACTGTCAATGGCCTGAACCTCTGTCAGATGAGGACAGAAGAAGCCTATCACACTAATAATGGTAGGAGGTTTGTAAACATTGTAATGTTATAGGGCAGTAGATTGACATACGAGCTGCTTGGTCATTTAATGTTCATGGTAATTTTGCACTGTCCCTAATAGCTCACGAACCTAGCTTGTGTTAGCTTGCATCTCATCATTGCTCAATTACATCCCTACTGTCAGACTACGATTATTGTACTGATGTATATTATCTTGACTTTTGCAAGGCTCCTTCTGACAGCACTTTCATCTTTCGTGTACGCGGGTCATTGGAGTTTTCGTGTTGGTTGCAGAGCTCCAACGGTAACCCACGTTGTTATTATGACCAGCTGTTTTGCTGTCAGATATAGCCTAGTGATTTGCACTGACTAGCACACACGCGAACTAATCATTGTGTCTCCTTTCTCCTGTGCCTTCTGTAGTCTCACAATCACAGAGATCGGTTTCAGCGACATTCAATGACTTGCGTTCCAAAGTGAGGGACGAGTCCTTTGTTTTCAATGTGTGCAGTAGTCCAGTATTCATTTGGCCAAATAAAGGCTGCCAGGCCTCTGTGGGAAGTGTAACAGCATCTACGCCGTGTGGAGATCTTCAGAAACATATAGAGTGAGTTATCATCAGTCATTATTTTTAGTCCTTAATTTGTGTACAGATTTTGCACAGTGAAGTTCAGTTAGCCTTTTACCTTCCTGTTATTTTTTCAAAATAGAGTGGAGGACAGAGATGGAGGTGGCAAGAAGAAAAGAAAAGACAAGAAAACGGTGTCAGTGAGTGTTATTTGAAAAAAGAGAATATGCAATTATATATTTAATTTGTCAGTAACCTTTGATAGCTTGGCATTCCTTTGGACAGCAAAGAAAGAATTTCATTGTATGGGGAATTTTGTTTTCTTACAATTTGTCTTTTCTTAAGACAATTAACTTTGAACTACTTTAACTACTGAAATAATGAATGTTGATGGATTTACAAAGATTAAGCATATCTTTCTTTTTTCTTTCTAACCCCTTCATTTATGACAATGCATAGACTGTCATTAATTTAACATCAATGACTGAAGTGACAGTATCAGATGAGGAGAATCTCCCTGCCCCTCACCTGTCTCACGAAAACAAACAACACTCCTTGACTATGACCCTCCCATTGGACTGTGTGATCTCCACAGGTGCTGATGAGAGTGTTGGAATGTGAGTCGCCTTCATCCTCATCTAGCACCTATCAGCAGTTTTGCTTTGTCTTTGTCTCCTTTAATTATTTGAAGTCAATATTGAAGAATATGAAACAGCTTGTACCTTATCCCTCTAGTGTTTGTGAACGTCTCATTGGGGAACTTTGTTATCAACTGTTTGATATGGAAAAAATGGTCTCGCAGCACATGAAGGGGACAGCCATTCCTGTTCCTCAACCCTTCCACTTCATGCTACCCAAACCCAATGGACTGGTCAGTGTTGTTTATCCTGCAAATACTTCTGACAGCCAACTGGAATCATGTAGAAAGGCAAGGTTTTTTTCTCTTTTAGTCTTGTGGTTTGGAGTAATTGACAACAGTTCAGGAGAAATGACATCAGCTACTACTTGTTTTTTTACCTTGGTATATTCTTAGACATTTTTACACATACTTCCCCATGACATTTAAGTATGGAGCACTTTAATGTAATGTACTTAAGTTTACCTTCATTACACCTACCATGAGTTAGTCGTTGCCATCTAGTGGCACTCCACAGAAATTTACAAAATAACTACTTGTACTGTAAACTTTTTGCCTATTTCCCTGTCTAATTTGGTAGGGTGTAACATTGAAAGAAATATTTACAAATGTCTTCATTTTATTTAGGACCTACACAAAAAGTATGAGCTGCCAGAAGACAGACCATACTTCAGACGAGCAAATGCCTTTCAGTTTCCAGATCAGCTGTTCAAGGATGGCTACCTCCGCAATCCACATGAACACCTTAATCACCCAAACTTAGAGGGAGCTAATGTGAGTGGAATTCAGCAGATGTTGGTATAACTGGAAGATTTATGAGGAATATAAATATAATATACTTACTTATGTGTTTAATATATTGCATGTGTGTGTAATTAATAAGGCAACTATTTTGTAATACATAACCATAGAGCAAGTGTTGGCATTAATCATGCGTAGCAACCTAAGTCAACATAGGCTAGCATTATCTTTTAATCCATATATTTTGTCTCTGTGCCACATTGGCCATGGTAATAATCTAAAAAAATCCACACCTCCATAGATAAAAGCCTAATATCTAAATGTGTCTCCCCACCCTTAGTTGTATCTGGTGCAGGGTGTGTACAGCTATCACCACTACATGCAGGACCGGATGGATGACAATGGCTGGGGCTGCGCCTACCGCTCGCTGCAGACCATCTGCTCATGGTTCCAGCAGCAGGGCTACGTGGAGCAGGCAGTGCCAACCCACAAGGAGATCCAGCAGGTATGTGGACTTGGGAAGCAAACACAAACAACATTGATACCCCATAATAGTGATAAAATTCCTTAATCGTTTGAGCATGCCGAAGTCACACATGCATGGGCACCTGCCTGTCATAAAGAAAACTGTGATGACTACATATAGATGTTGTGCTGCTTCTGGGACAGAGAAACATATAGCCAGGTTGGTACATCCCTGGAAAAAGATAGGGTAGTCCTGATTTATCACGTATGATTTCTCTGACCTACAAATACAGGTGAAATAAGTAAATGTTTCACAATATTGTATGCATGTATATTACCAGTGTTACATTTGCAAGGGTGTGTTTTTTTGTTTTCTTTATAAAATCTTCCTCATAAGAATTGTGATAAATTCTAGCTTCCATATTTTATTTTGCCAAGCACTGTATTCACAGAGAGAGAAATCTAATTTAACATGTAAATTATGCAACTTATGTGGCCATGACCTTTTTTGTCTAGCTCTGAAACCATTTAAAGGGTCTCCTAACTATTTTGTGCCATGAGTGTTAAGAGCTAAACTGGGGTCACTTTTTGTGTTCTAGGCCCTTGTTGATGTAGGAGACAAGTCTGCTGCTTTTGTGGGGTCCCGTCAGTGGATTGGCTCAATTGAGGTGCAGGCTGTACTTAATCAGCTGCTGAAAGTCACATCAAAAATTATGTTTGTCAGGTAAACATAATTTCATAGCATTCAAATGTGGTAATAAATAATGTTTCACATGTCTCTCATAGTCATGTTTTAGCTTCATAAGGTCTATGAGACTTCAAGATTTGTTTTTATCTTTCAAGCCAAGGCTCTGAACTTGCCACAAAAGGCAGAGAGCTAGCAAACCATTTTGAGACCGAAGGAACCCCAGTCATGATTGGTGAGTGACTGCTTAGGATGCACATGCCACAAAATAGCAGTTGCTCCAGTTCAGTAAGAACCTATCCATATTGTCTGCATTTTGCTGTTTTTCCTTTTGCTGCTACACAACAGGAGGTGGCGTACTTGCACACACAATCCTTGGTGTGGCATGGAGTGAAAGCTCAGGGCAGATCCGCTACCTCATCCTGGACCCGCACTACACTGGGGGAGAGGATCTACAGACTATTACTGAGAAGGTACAGTAAAAATGTAACCCAGCCAGTCCAAAATGACAGGTGTGACAACTCAAGTATAGTCTCCCTGGACATGGTGTCAAACAGGGCATTCTGGATATGACAGAACAGGACTAAGCATTTTAATACCCTGTTTGTCTGAAATTTGGACCGGAGATTGCAATGACTATGCTGATCCCAGCACAAATCCTCTAGGAAAAAAATCTAAAGACATTCAATATTGTCTTAGATTGCATAGCTCCTATATCCACTACCTGTGAAAACATACACCTTATACTTTAACTTTTTTTAACAGGGCTGGTGTGGATGGAAAGGGCCTGATTTCTGGGACCAGCAGGCATACTACAACCTTTGCCTTCCTCTAAGACCGAAGGCAATATGAGTGTTAGTGTAAGGGTGTGAGAGAGCTACTAAGTAAGATAAAGACAAAGAACAGGTCTAAGGCAAGAGTGTGTATGTGTTTAAAGAAGGATACCAGATTACCTATAAAAAATGTAATTTTATTTCATAATGCTGTATAGACGTTTGCAGACTGGTTAATTCAGGGCTGGTCTGATAGTGTGTCAGAGCTGCAAATTGTCAGTGCCTTGATCTCCAACAGGTTTTAGTCACATTAAACATACAACTTCTACCTTATTCTTCCACTTGCCTTTCATTTACCCAGTCACCAGTTCAGCCATTGCTGAACCACACGCAATATCCATGTGTCCTCTAGAAGAAGGGCTGAGACTTGAGGTAATACAGAGGCCGTTGTCCTTCCTCTTTTGTGGTGCGGACTTGTTCATCGCAGACACATAATCAGTCTTCATTTTTCATTTGCAATATGTCACCAATCACGAGACTTCTTCCCGTCTTGGGCGTCAGGACTAACCAGTGACCTTTTCTGTCCAGTGGCAGTGCAGCTGAGCGTGTCGGGCCCTGCTCCAAACGTTCTATCCTCAGGCACTGTTATGCAGCCTTTGCGGTGGTGTGTGAGACGCAGAGTGCTCAAAAAACGACCGCATTCTGTAAAGCCATAATGCCACGCCAAATCCTCTGCGGTTTTACCCTCATTATTACAAATCCTAAAGACATAAGCATAATATACGTTACAGTCAATAATTCTTTAAAAACAAGAGATAGTGGGTAATTGTAGTGATCGTGGTGATAGCGGATTGGTAATACTTACTCAAGTTGCGCATCGCATGCCACAAGAGCGCTGAGACATTCTAGGCTCCCCACACGCGCCGCTTTGTGAAAAGGTGTCTCGCCAGTGCTGTCCTTTAACAACCGAAGAAAACAAACACAAAACATTACAATTACCTTTTGATGTAAAGAGGTTAACCAGGGTGCACATGTTTAATAGCACTATAATGTACAGGCTAACTTACCTGATGGTTAGCGTCTGCTCCTGTTTGGAGAAGCCAGAGAAGGCAGAAGGCCTGTCCGCCACAAGCAGCCAAGTGCGCGGGTGTTTGACCCCAGGTGTCTCCAGAGGAATTTACTGCGTACCCGGCCTCGAATAAGTTGCCAGAGCAGCACATCTGCATTAAAACACCAATGACAGGCCAGAGATAAAGTAATACAATTTAGTTTCTGCCTAAAAGTTTTGCTCGAGAAGCAATATCGCACCAACTAAATCTGACCAACTCTACATTCCAACTACACCTGTTGCACAGCATAATATATGCGGAGGGAGTGATGCGCCAGTGGTTGCGATGTAGCTTTTAATGCAAAATTTACCATTCCTGTTCTATTGAAAGCGCCGAATATTCGTCTTAAATCTCCCGATTCGCCAAACAACAACTCTCTATAGCCGATGAGTCGCATCGCTTACATTTGTTGAGATGATATTACGTCTTTTCGTTTCGGTTTCCCTGATACAACCTGAAAATTTATGTCTACACCTACTCACAACTCCTATGCCAATAAGGCGAGGGTCATGTTCTTAATTATCATGATGAAGGGTTCAGATGCAAAAACCCCAAAGTATATTTGCCATGAAGTTACAGAAATATATTTATACAATTTTGAACTTTCTTATCAGCGCCTCCAATGGAATTGTTTTGACATTTGTGTTACTTGATAACATTTCAATTGCACTTTGATGGAGACTACTTTAAAATTGTTATTATTCAAATAACTTAATTGGCCTATTACATATTTCTGAAAATGGACGTAGAGGGTTTGCGTTTGAACGGCTCATGTGTCCTTGATATGCGCCTGAAATACCCGAGTGCTGAATAAAAACCCAGCTGTTAAATTCGTCACACATTTAAGTTTTGTCCATAGCCTCGCTGATGCAAAGCTTCTTTTTTCTACCAATAACAGTTACTAAGGAATGCGCAATCACCAAGGCACGCCAAACCTTTCTCAGTCAAATGTTCACTTGGAATGAAGTGCCGCACTTCAAAACAAAGGAACATTGAAAGTAATATATAGCATACATACCTGCGAGTCGGAATCAAGCAACAACATGGTGGAATCGAATCACCAAAATCAAAAATTGAAAGTGAGAGTGTTGTAAAGCTTAATTCCTAGAGATTCACCCAATTGAAAGGATTGTCGCCCTGACGTTATTCAAGCTACGGAAAACAGATGCACGTGTGTTTTGGATATAGCCTTGTCCTCGGAGAGTTTACAGTCAGGCCCGGTTAGATCACGTGACCCGGTATATTAACCCAATAGAATGTGAGATGCTGGTAGCCACACGTAGCAGGGAGTGCGGCTGCCAGCCGAGTGCAAAGAGTTGTGCGAAAGCTCACGTACGCACTGGCTGAGTCAGCGCGAAGTCATTCTCAGAGGGAAGACAGCTAGGAAGGAGCGTCAACGCTCCTTCTAACGCAGTTTATCTGGAAGTTTATCAAGAACTATATTTAAACAAACTTTTAAAGCATACACTGAACAATTAAATTGCAATGCAACCTTTTTTTCGTTTTCTTTATTCTCTGTGCGACCACTATGTAACCTTTTTTCATAGTGGAAAAGTTGTTTTTCCCCCCTTTACACCACAGGAGCGTTTTAAAAACATCTGACTCAGAATTGAAATTAAAAAAAGAGTACAGATAAATGTTAAATAGAGAGATGAAGGGTTTTGTGATAAGCTGACCAGTGGCTGATGACTTTTGACATATGAGGGGATCTCTTGTAGGTGCTCTTAGGGGTTTTACCCCTAGGCCATTTATATACCAATAATAAATGTCATCAGAAGCCTTAACCTTGACTCATCCGGTGTTCTCTGCATGCATAGCCTACAGTATGCCATCTAAAATCCCATCATTCAGACACAAAGCCAACAGTTTTGTGTTTAGTCATTGTACTTTCAATTAACCTGTCAATGGGCATGTCTACATTTCTAGGCTAACTTGCAATCATTACAAAATGAAATCAACAATGTTAGCAATATCACACACCAAATATAGGGGAAACAAGTATGAACCTTTTGGAATTTCATGGTTTTCTGAATAAATTTGTGGTCTGATCTTCATCCAAGTCACTAGTGAGGATAAACACAATGTGCTAAAGCACATTCCTACACTGATATTACATTTTGGATAAAATCAGGTGAATATTTTTATGTAACACATTTACAGCAAGTGTGTGTTCATACTGTACGTCCTTTTTTTCATCCACTGTGGTCATCAATTAATGTGTACAGAAGTGCATGCCATTAACTGTTATGCTGGTTTAGACACGTCTACATAAAAGTATAACAGTGGTGTCTTTTTATCCACAAAACATCCCCATAGGTATTCAGAGGGGAAAATGTTCTCAATGCCTACAACCCCAGAAGCTACACACTCCCAAAGCCTGAGGCACCTGGGTTGTTGAGTGGTCATGCTTGCATAAAACACAGATATCACCAGTGCACTCACTTTAGTTTTCATTTCACATGTCGTATATGTAATAAGGTAGTGTTTAAGTGGCATTATTCTAATTGCTATATTTATAGATAGCATAGCATTTTTGTTTTGGTTTACAGAGATGTAGGAATGGCAAAGAGTTAAAGGTAAATGAGATTATCCACTGTCAATTAGTCATTTGGGGCCAGAATTAAAATACTACAATTTCATTTTTGTTTTGAAGTACAGAATAAAAACAGGTGCAACATGACAAACAGGAAAGAAAAAATGCCAGTAAAAGGTGTCAAAAAATGGAAGAAAAAGGCTGAACATCTTAAAAACAAATCTGACCTTCACAGCCTTTTGTAACTGAAACAAAAGCATAAAGATGACTACAAAACAAGCCAGTAATATTTTATTTCAAATACATTTTAAAGAAATACTGGATGCTAGTTTTGCTGAAAAATAAATATCTGCCTCCGTTATTACTAACACTATCTTTTCTTGTGAGACTACATAATGATACATAATAAAAAAATACAAAAGAACAGAAAATAAGTTTCTTTTTAATCCTGAATATAACTGAACAATTATTTCCTTCTTTCAGCAGACAACCTCTCAGAATATGAAGACTTTTTCCAAGGGTGTCTCATGCACATCCTTAAACCTCCTTAAAAATGAAACCACTTTAAACTGTACATGTATCACAGGTTATCCTTGTACACAAGAAAGCACAAACATTTTTTATATTAAAAAATGGAAACCGATAAGGGACAAAGCAGAACGTGACAAACAGGTGGTAGTGGGACCAGCTTTACACATAAATAACACAAAAAGGGCACATACTGGTCTGAGCAGGGAAACATGAAGGGATTTAAAAACAGGACTTCAAAAGTTGGAAGTAGGGGTAGTGAGTGGGAACAGTTTTGCACCTGGCTCAAAGCCAGTCAGCTAAACAAAGCAGTGAACACCTGTGCAGGAAACTTCACCATGTCCTCAGTCAACATAGCAGGCCTGCTAACATTTGCAGACTGCTTCCTTTGAGCTTGGGCATTACATGTCCTGCTTTTATTTGTGCGTGTGTAGTTTCATGATGTCGACATGGTGAGAGGTTTTTTTTGTTGTTCTTTTAAAGGCAGTGAGAGGAAGTGTAATGAGTCCAATGACAAAACTGAAAAAGTGATGTGAGGTGACAACTTCAAAAGAACTTGTCATATCTGGTCCATTTCAACAGATAGTTCAGGGCAGAGTTCTCTTAGCAGCATTTCCATAAGGATCTAAAAGAAACACACACACACAGTTAAAATGTGTCCTAGATTTTGATAAAAGGTTGCTGACATGATCAATAGCCAATCAAATGACAATTGCCATTTACAGAGTGAGGGCTTAATGGAGCGTTAAAGAAATGGGAAGAGAATCGGCAAAGCATCCAACACCTATCCATTGCCATACAGATTTGGTGCAAACAGAAACCTACAAATAGCTCCCTGTAGAATTCCGATTTTTTTAATGAATTCTTTTTGGCTGTCAAATGAATACCACCTGTTTACTGCTACAAGTTGTCTATTCAGCAAGTATAATTTCTTGTTTATTCCAGAAGGGCTTGGTGAAGACTAAACTTAGCGGCCGTCTGGACCAGTACATGGAATTCTATGTAAGGTCATGCAGGTGTAAGGCTAGAAAGGGATGCGCAGTGTTTTGTCTATCTATATGTTATTCTCAACCCCAGAGAAAGAGAGGTGTCCATGAAGTATGTTCTTATATGGACTTTCCTTCCTGAAATAGTTGCTGTTCAAGTTAATTTCCACCATTTAGACAGATTTACAATTCAACATTTGAGTACATCCATCTCCCGGTGTCTCGTCCTAAATGAGACGGATTGAACCAGCACAGAGACAATACCTACCAGAGAGTTCTCCCTGCCTTAACCTTGCAGGAGAGGCAGAAGAGTAACTTAAGGGACAGACGTAGGAATAGACTTTTAGTCTTAGGATTTGCTCTGTTACTTCATTTCCTTTACTCGATTTTATTTTCAATCCAAACAACCAAATTAGATTACAAATTAATTTAGGTAATAAATTAATCGATCCTGATCCAAGCAATGAACGTCAAGTCTTTTATTCCACCAGAAAGTGTCTTAGAAAAAACACAACACAATTGATGGTGATTAGAAAATTCAAGTGCAAAAGCAACCTTAAAACCACCAAAATCTAACATCCCTGATCCTGTGGTAGAGTTAAATGGGAAATTGAGCAGCAGTACTAGGCGGTGCTAAACTGGCTACTCTTTAACAGTGGTGTATCCACAACTTCTACCCTGCTATAAATGATGTAGTCCCACAAGCTGCCATTAGATGGAGATGCAGAGCAATCTGTTTCAACATGCCAAACTTCAGCTTGCAGTAACACCATGATAAAATGCATGGCTTTGTCACTGTTAGTGTTACATCCAAAGATTAATATTTCTACAGAAGTGTGGGCAAAATAACACTTAAAACCTCAAAAGAATTAAAATGAATTAATAACTGCTTACATAGATGAGGTGCCGGTTGGCATTGACCTCCTGAAGGGCATTGAATACACGGATGACCCCAAAGCGAGCATTCTGTTGCCCAACCAGGTTCTGCAGGGCATCTGAAGAAAGAGAAGATGTATACAGACTGTTATGCTCAGGAAGACAAAAAAACCATGAAATGCTAATGTTTAATTTGTCGATCAGTTTTAGCTTTAATGGAATGGAGACACCTCCCCGAGAGCAACCACTAAACAGTTCATGATGAGGGTGGTAGATGTTTTTGCTCATATCTTTTGAGGAAGCTTAAAATATCAGTGTCTTCCCTTATGTACCAGAATGGAGGTATATGCAGTCCAAGGCAGGTCCTCAAAGATGAAAAACTCCAGGTAATTATAGTGGTTCATTCTCAAACAAGACTCCAGATATTTGAACAGGTGTGTGGTGGAACCTCTGCCTCTCCATCCTGAAAACTACAACCATCTCCTTGGGCTCAAAGACATTCTGGTCTAAGTAGCTGTCCATACAATTAGAAGACAGGACAATCCTGATAGACTGCCTCACTGTGGGTATTTACATTTAGAACAACTGTGTCATCAGCAAATTTAACAGTGGTGTTTCAGCTGTGTGTTCAGTGCAGTCATAGGTGTAGACTAGAGGGAGTAGAGTCGGGGATCCAGGACACATGGTAGCAATGCTAGAGGTGCAGTGTCCAGCCTACCGGGAACCAAAGTACTGAAGATGAAAATTAAAAATTAGTGAACAACAGGCATGCACAGCTCCCTTCTCCCCTGTCCAGGTGAGTGACAGTGGAATGGAGGACGTGGGAGACAGTGTCATCAGTACTGCTGTTTGGACAATGACACATGATGTTAATGTGTCTGGATGGTAATTATTTAAGCTCAGTCAAGCTCTCTCCATGCCTGATTTCTTTTCATTACCATTTCAGGTAATGTCAGAGGTTGCTGTCTGTTTATTAACCCTTGACTGTTTTTGTCATTAATTTCCATTTTACCCAGGAGCTGTAGTACACCTGATTTATTCTACGCCTGATCATTTTTTCCTTTTCATTATTGCCTTAGAGACATGTGTGTGAATGTCTGTGCATGTCAAGTCTGTGCATCAGGTTTTATATAATAACATTAGACACCATTGGAATCTAGTTTCATTGAAAACCCAGAGTCATATATATATAAAAAACATTGCAATTATTAAATGGTGCTTTGCATGGGCCATGGTACTTCCACAGTATTTTTTCCATCTACCTGGAATACTTTCTAAAAGCTTCTTCTGAGCACGTTCTCTGGTCTCCTGCCTCTCCAGCTCTGTCCTCTCATTGCTGAGGACAGCACGTGCTCCATCAGGCCAAAAGGTGTCTCGAAAGATGGTGATGTAGTATACGATCACTGGCTCCCCAAAAATCCAGCTCACCATCTCCCGGATCTGCCTACAAAGTAACAGAGTTACCATATTATATATAGTCCATCAGTTAAGTTGTTAGGAAAAAGTAAATTCATCAAAATGTGAAAGACCATGATGCAACTTGTATGCCTACCAACATTTCTACTTACAAATTTGCCTTTTTTTTCCTCATTTGTATGGTCAGCGGAGGTTATTTCTAATGACAAATTGGGATAGGGCTAATAAGGCTGTCCTGGTTGCTTTTCCTTCACAAAGAGTTCAAACATTGCGTATATCCCTTGTCTGATCACAGACACTTACCTGTTTATGGTGCGTCCAAAGGTAACCTGGACCAGTGAGATTAAAGTCTTCCGCACCCATTTAAACACTAGAGAGCATACAAACACAGACAGACACCCACAAGGTAGGATTCACATACACATCACCAATCAGATTCCAAATAAATTCATATACTAATACTGTAGACGTACTTCCTCTAAGTTCAAAGATTTCTCCTATCAGCATAAAGAAGGGCTCAGCCAGCAACTCCCTCCTCCCCTCTGGCTCCTCGCCATAGTCTGACAAGTCACTGTCATCATCCGCATCATCCTGACAAAGCACAAACGCTGAGTAAGCAGGTGAGAGACGAGAGAAAAAAAAAGTGTATTTGTGTTTTACTGTGTGATTCGGTGTGTGTATACTCTATGCATGCGTGTTTGGTCAGTGCATCTCTATATGTATCCGACAGAAATACAGAATTTGTAGTAGAACTAACGGGATAGTTTCTAATAACTTATGGAACAGTTAATTTACATAGTTAATGTTGTCTGCATCACACAAATCTCCTTGTATAGAAATGCAAATTCTATAGTTATAAACAGGTACAGACATCTCAAGTCTCCTGGAGCCTTATGCATTTGAAAAGCGACTCCCTATGCCCGCAAGTAACCAAAAATGTCCCACAACTTGTGCAAATTTCTTTAGCTAGTTAAAACAAGTGATGCAGCAAGTGACAGGGAGACAGGTGAAGTGAGGGAGAGTGAGAGTGACAACGTGAGCACTGGTCCTGTGTAGAATTTTTACGGACGTAATAGGCTATTCAGTTATAGACAATGAAAATGTCTTCCAGCGCAAAGGAAACACATTGTCTAGCTTACTTGTTGTCTTGCCTTCTCATGCACTGTAGGCCTGTACAACACTATATTTCCACTGTTATTGTTTAAAAGACAACTGATGTGGGCTTTACAGTTCAGTTCACTGTTACTGTGGTTGCATTCTATTGCATTTTTGCATCTAGGCCTATGATTGTCAATTTCCTCAAAGAACTTTAGGTTATGGACTGGAAATCCTGTAATATAATATAGCTTAATATAATATTACTTTTTTTTTGGGGGGGGGGGGGGCTCTCTAAAATCACTTTCTACAAGTTGGGATGTCCGGTGATGACCAAGTAAGATGAATGTGACAGACAAGGAAACAGACAGAAAGAGAGTCAGTCAGGGCATCTGTGTGTATGTGTCCTACACCTCCTGGTGTGTGAAGAAATCTCCAGGCAGCCTCTCGAGGAGTGAAGTGAGGGAGAACCCAGGCTTCTTCTGGGTGTCCATAACCTTTAAGTGCTCTGGTGACGGGCTCAGGAACACATACAGTGCCTCACTCTGGCACAGACATTCATCCAACAGCATTTTCTACACACACACATACACACGTAGAAATAAATCACACAGGCATACAGTACAACAAAAGCATGGAACACACACACAAAGACCATCAATATTTTGTGTCTGAATACGGTCTGACATTAAATGTGGAGAAAGTGTCCAATTGTGTGATACCTGCAGAAAGTTGTTGAGCTGTTTTTTTGATTTCTCTAGGAACTTTTGGTCAATGGACTTAAATGGAAGCTTACTCACAGAGGGAAGCTGCACCTTTTTCAGGACAGGAAAACACTTAAAACAAAAATGGGAAAGCTTGGTGAGTTACACACACATACTTATTTACACACACAGAACAAATGGTGTCCTTTTCCCTTCGTGGAGAAATGATAGTTTCCACTGACACTTCCAAACTGACACTGCCTTCTGGTGCAGATTATCCCCATGGGGATGAGTGGGTTGTCATGGCCCTGTATGAAGAATCAGGCATAGGTGCTGAGGGAGTTAGTTACAGAGCACAGCACCTCAGACCATCCAGACCACCCTATTATTCCCTTCACCTACAAGCCAGTAAATAACCCAGATCTAAGTAAGATGTAAAACTGTAAGGCTTCTACTGGTCAAACTGAAAGGTTCTAAATTTGTGTTGTTGTTGACACTGGTAGCATGTGTTCATTCATCTAGAAAAGACTCATAGGTATAGGATGCATACTAGGTGTGCATGTACCTCGATGAGTTTCCGATGTAGTGCCTGAAACTCACTGAGCTTGCGCGATACGGCCCAGCGACTGTGCGCGGAGTTGTCTGCATCTGGTAAACTTACACATATGTAAAAGCAAGCGGTCTGCTCCCCATTCTCCTCCAAAGCCTGAAAAAGAGAGACAGGGGCAGAGAGGGGGGGGGGGGCGGATTTCCTGTTTAAAATCATTTTAGTGAACCATCACATTCTTAACATCTCTTCCTTTGATCAAAAAAAAAAAAAAAAAAAACACAAAATCTTTGCTACTCTGGCAAAAAAAAAATTACCACAATATCAGAAGTGTTAAAAGTTTCCAGAAGTTTGATCACATCGTGTCAAAGACAAATGCACACCACCACAAAAAATGAATGCGTTAACACACACTCCAGCACAAAAACATTCAGCTTTACCTCCCCGCCAGTGACTGCAGCTCTCCACATGCCTAGGTGTGTGCACCACCAGTCAGCACGAGAGATGTGCACCTGGAGGTCAGAATGCTCCTTTTCCATCATGCTGATCTCATCCATCAGTTTGCACACAATCTGTAAAGCCACATAGTTAATAAATTAGATGTGCAGCTTAGTCTGCAAGTCTTGTATGCTGCTCTACTACAATGCACAAATGCACAGATGTCTTTGGCATCAATCCTGCTCACTGAATGACAAAATTACAGCACCATATCAAACCAATTCCCTTGGCCCAGGTGTTGTGCTGCTGATACAACAATCACATGTGTGGTACCTTTACACACTCAGGAACTACTCAGGTTTATTATTTCTACCCTATTTAAAACCCCACCAGCTGCATTATGACAGTTACAATTATGTTTTTGTTGCCGCTTTCCTTTTGTGCTTATGGGCCTTCTCGTCATCATCATTACAGATCAGTAGACGTATTACGTTAGTTTGACTAAGACATGCTGGAGGTCCTGCCTTTTTGTCTGGTTTGGGTGAGTTCTGGATGGAGCCCAGGGCCTGGCGTTTGTACTCTAACCGGTCAGAGAGCTGGCGCAGTCGCGCAGCCGCATGGCTCGCCTGCTCATTAATGCTCACACCACCCTCATCCAGTGATGTGTTACTACCCGACATGGTAGGGCACTGTGGGAGGAAGGGCAGAAAGAGAAAAAGAAAGACACAGAAAGGGAAATAATAGCAGAGAGAGGGAGACAGACAGAGGCCAACATAAGAAGGCAAAAGTAAGGTAGTTGTATTCTTAGATGGGAAAAGATTACATTACTTAGCAGGCAATTACACAATAACTGTCTGCTTCCTGTACCCTTCCCTGTGTAATTAAGCACATCACACACAAACTCACACACACTCATCCATCCTTTTATGTTTGTCTAATCCTTTTTTTTCCTGAACCCTGTCATATGATGTCACAAATGGATATGTTGATGCCGGATGGTCTGCCATGCTGGCCTCTCACCATGTTGCCCCTCTCCTCTGGCTGGGGCATAGGCGTGCAGCTGCGCTGCTCCTGCCGGTGGATGAGGCGCTCGTAGAGGTCGCTCACCAGGAAGGAGGGGTAGTAGCGCTCCCTCATGTCCTCGTACACCTCTGCCTGCAGGCGCACAAACACCTCCGTGCCCTTGTCGCCCACCAGTGCCTGCTGGATCTCCCTCAGCAGCGCCCGCTCCACTGGGATCTCATGGCTCTCCACAAAGAAGTTCTGGTAGATTTCTCCCACCAAGTAAGGGACCTCACTCTGAAGCAAGATTGACAGGATCAGACAGACACATTGTATGCTCTGACTAGAATGATATGAAGTAGAAAGGGTTTTAATCTTAAAGTAATTGTGAGATGAAGGGACTATATTCACATGAGCACATACCAACACACAGCCCACAAAAACAACAAAAATGAGAAATTATAAAGGAAGTGACATTTACAGTCTGACTGCCAGCAAATGTATTGTAAACAATGGGCATTCATTCCCATAGATACCGATATCCTGTGTAAGGTCATCTTTAGGCTCCTACAGAAATGGACAATACTCTTGTCACAGCAGTTCTGCTATTCAAATATAAAGTCCCACACCAGATAAGGTGGGCTGAATGAAGATAAATTCACACTCACCTACCTGCTATCCCCACTACACCCTCAAATTCCACATTCATAGTTCTACTGACCACAGGGCCACCAGTAGCTTCCAAAAAAAAAAACATTAAGGGTAAAAAAAAATATTATGCTGTACACCATTATGCACATTACTACACACTCACTACTGTGTCAGGTAAACCAGGGTTTACAGACATCCTCTTGTTTTCTTTCTCCTGATGTGACTTCCTGATGCCCATACTGCAGTGTACCATGCACCCCTCTACCTTATTTGCAGTCTTCAGGATCTCCACCAATTCCCAGAAGTTAATGACACCACTCTTATCCATCCGTCCCATGTACACCCGGAAGTACTCCCTGTATGTTGGCTTGGACATGATCTCCTCAAACTGCAGGATCTAAGCACATTGACAGACAAGTCAATTATTCCCCAAACCAATTATAGCTCAAGGCACACCAAATACCCACAAACAACTTGTGCTGTGGAGAGCTCAGTGTTTCCTGGGCACTTTATTACTGTACTTGGGTTTTGTCTAAAGTAGCCACTTTCTCCTGCTGGGTCTGGGCTTGTGCTCTCTGCCACTGCATCTGTGGTCATGTCTGTGTGACATGAGCAGGCCACCCACTCACCCTGGGCGTCTGAGCACCCTCCGGCCCATCAGGGGCCCCGTCCTCCTGCTGCTCATAGTTGGGCCCCCCCAGCAGCCAGATCCTCTTCTCACACTGCTTCTTGGCCACAGTCAGCTGGTTGATGTACCGCTTCATGTTCCGCGCTCGCAGCAGATCTGTCTTCATGGCCTTATCCTTCCCTTTGTTATCTGCAAACATCAGAGAGAGAAAGAAAAAGGGGGTCAAGGAGATATTAGACAGAAGTAATTTCAGAGACAGGGACTCACAGACAGACAGACAGTGTCTTTTTCCCCCACATATAAATCAGTAATTCAATAACTTAATGGTTCTCACTTTAAGCACCTATATTTGATGTAATGACTTCTCCTGTGCATTTGTCATAGTTCTGGACATTTTGTCAGTATTCTTGACATTTACATTTCTGTGCATGTGTGACAGGGCTGCAGTGCTGCGGGGCCCGATATGGGAGGAAGAAATGGATGGGACACATGTGCAGAGATTCATGATGTCATAGTTCTGGGACATTTTGGAAAACCAACCTTTGTGCTTCTTCAACTGGGGCAGACTGCTGAGTGTGGTGGCCTGGATGATCTCCATTACTATCTGGTACCTGCAAGAGAAAGACAGATGCACATTACATTGATTGCATTTTCTCAATGGTAAATAGCTCACACCTCCTCCCCCTGTCGGTTTGAACAGTCAGCCTTAAAATAGCTTCAATCAACATTCATATGATGGGCTGTTTGGCCCATCAAAGCTGTTGCTTTTGCCCTTGTTAACATTCGCACTTGCTCCCTCTACCTTTTTGACATAAGGATTTCACTGGCGGGTAGTGCTAAGGGTCCAGTAAGTCTGATGTCTGGTAAGTGAGTGGGGATTTAGTTTATTGAGGTCTCAAACTGACAGATTTTTGAGTTAAACCTTGAAAATTCACTTTCATTTCACTGTCCAGCATCAAACAAGTTACTTGTATGATTTAAGTTTGGAAGAGTTCCGGCAGCCTCAACTGATCTTTTTAGATCCGAAGCAGCGAGATACAGCTGAACTGCAGACAAAGAAACAGACAGCAGGTGGTGCTAGAACTCTTCTCTGGCTGGGCAGGTAACTTGAGCACACCATATACAGACTAGTCCTTCATATTTTCACCAGGTCAAGGAGCTTACGTAAAGAGCTCATATTTGCATTCCTTCTTTCAGCCAGGCCATCCGTGCTGTTTCCTGAGACGACACCAAAACAACTGCAGTATAACTCTCTAATTCAGAGGTTAGTGTTTTGCTTGGGAAACACACTTGCATGCTCGTGACCAGTAGGGAATTACATTTTGGGTAAGACGCAAGGTTGATTCAGTTATGCCCTGGCTCTGTCTGATGTTTCTTCAAGCCTCCACAGCTACACACTACAGCTGTGAGCTGGGACCACAGATATGTCCTTATCTTTGTGGCAATCCCTTATGCGTCAGACAAGGCTGTGTTACGAGTACAACAGACACACAGACGACAGCAGCACAGAGCCTAATGCAAGTCCCTTCAGGGAGCAGATCAGAAACTAGTTCTGTTGAGGGTGGAGCTGCACACTGAACATAGTCATTTCGAGTCCCGTTGCTTGCTCCACTGCAGCCCTCATGCACTTTAACTACTGAAAGAGCACCCAAGTTAAAATTCAGGGGTCTCAACGTTTTTTGGCGGGCAACCTCAATTTAATGTCACTAACTCTAGCAATCTTTCCCAATTTCTCACACCATGAGAACATTTTGATTTCACATGACCCCACCCACTTGCAAACACCTTCCCCAAAGCGCTCCATCACACACCAGTTGGATAAACTGTTTAACTGAGGTGGTACAAAGCACCTTTTGGTTTGTTAACTTTAAGCAGTTTGTTTAGGGCATTATCTTGGTCTAGTTTATTTGTCAACTTATCACCTTACATCAAAAACAAACGCAAGTACTGTAATGGAGCTGTGGTGGTCTGTTGGTTAGTGACCAGGGCTACCAAACAGAACATCAGATGGTTGTAAATGTCTGCCATCACTGTGCCCCTGAGCAAGGCACCTAATCCCAAAGTTGCTCTGGGGTAACAGTGTTTGTGATAAGTTTACTATAAGTCTGCTAAATGTCATGCAATTTAATGAATTAGGATTAAACAAATTGGTTAGTTGCCTAAAAATATTTTTAATATTGTATCCCATGTTTATCTACTGGTAAGTGGTACCTAAGGCAATCCAGGTTGAATTTCCACCATCACTTATTCTGCCTTTACTGAAGCACAGGAGTGGAACAGCAGGTCAAGTAAACTACATCAAGCTATTAACACACATGAATAAACCTCAGAGTCTGGGCATGGGCCCTCTTGTGTGCGTGAGCAGGTGATGTAAGGTGGGGAAGGGCGGGGGGATGCCAGGGAGGTCTGACCTGAGCTGCTGCAGGAAGTCCACGTCAGTGCTGCTGCTAATGAGCTTGATAAACTCCTCATAGGAGGGTGCATAGGTGTAGGCCTTCCTGTGACTCTCCATCAGCTGCTCTCGTTGCTCCAGCTGAGACAGCAGCATCCGGTTGATGTAGTCAGGGTCACTGAACACTTCCACAAGAGGCCACAGCACTGACATGTACATGCATCAGAAAGAATTCCAAATTACAAAGACTGTAATCAAGTAAAATTTTAACCATGCACACAGCAGATGTAAGGCACTTAGAAGACCACTGTGAAGACTGGTACTTTTAGACCGAACGACATCTGTGTCAAACTGGGCTGTTTCTCTGAAGTTCGCCAAAAAAAAAAAAATCATTTAAATATGTGGCATAAACAAAATGACCAAGTTCTTTCAAACAAAAAACTGAAAAGGAATCTGCACACAAACACACACACACACACACAAACAAAAAGTATGTCGTCATATATGATCTCAGAATTCCTCTTGTAAGATGTGCTCTGGAATCTTATAACACCTGTCTGCTGGAGAGAGGTGTCTAAAGTCCGGTCCACTCTCATCACTGCCAGATATGTCAGCTGTCAATCACTAATGCAGAGCAGCACAAACAAACGTCGGAGACCCAAAATCTTTCTTTTAATGTCTTCTCTGTCTCTTATTCACACCTTCCCCCCATCTACTTTTCCCCCAGCTCTGTCATTCCGTCTTTCAATCTGCATGTGTCTGGATCGCTGTCCAGGATATCCATTTAATCTCCATGAAATTCACTCTTAATCACGTCCTCTAATTATGCACACGTTTCACCTTAATTTCACCTTAATTTTTAAAATTATAGACAGTAGACCTATTGCATGTTTGGGTGGTCTTCAGTTACTCACACAAAGGGTGAGATTTATGAAAATTAATCTTTGTATGTCTATCCTCCGTTCTTACAGTTACCTTCACCTCGAACAGTCAAATCACTTCTTTTACTAGGACCAGTCAACATAAAACCTTCACTAAGGCCAACCTTCACATAGGACAAGTCATAACCACCATATAGCCACTACAAACACTATCACCTTTGGTATCACTGACCTTGCGGAGAAGCGCAAGAACAATGTGACAGCACTAGATAATTTGCAGTCCAGGGCCACACTATCAATTTTTCAAAGCACTTGCTTTGTCCACAAAAACACACTCAACTATTAATTTTACCAGCCATCTCTGATACAAGAGGGGTCACTGCCTTGGCCCTGCTTACCTTTAATAGCAATGACTTCGGAGAGTACCAGGCGCAGTGTGGGGGAGCGGGCCTGGCGTGCGGGCAACAGGCTGAGCAGCAGCAGACGGGCACAGCAGCGCAAGAAACGCAACTCCTCCTGATGGCTGCGCAGGCACGAGTGCAAAGCAAAGGGCTTCAGCAGGTCCTCCTGGCTGTGAGACAGGGGTAGACATGGAAAACTGAATGAGAGGGGTGGAATTATGACAGAGAAGGGGAAAAGGGGGGGGGTATAAATATGAAGTAGAATATGAAGAAAGAACCGGTAAGGATGAAGATAAGCACATCAAATGAAGGCTTAGCATGGAGCCCCTCTTGGTTGGAAAAGTAATGTGTTAACAAGGTCTGTATGATTTTGCATTTTTTGGTAACAGACTTGCATTGCACAAAACATCTAAACAGTTTTCCAATCTGTGAGCATGATATATACATGTTGTTTTTTCTTTACATGTTGTTTAATCTTTAATAATGTACTTCAGTTGAAGTTGAAGTCTTAACATTCCATCCAATAACCAAAAACACAGCATAACTTCACAGCTTGGAAACAAAATATAAAATATCCAGGGCTTGACCAGTATGACACTCAATTCTGTTGAGGTAAAAAGGACTGACTGGTATGATTTTTTCCCCACAAGTATAAACACTACCCCTTTCCCTTAGTGTCTGATTTGAACCTCACCTTGTACTGGCCATTTTGAGGTCACAAAAGTGGGCATAGAGTGTCCTGACCGTGTCATTGCACACCAGGTCTACTAAGTCTATGTCTGCCAGCCGCCCCCTCAGCTGCCTGATCACCTCCCAGAAGTCTTCCGACAGCATCTGGTAGAGATGGCCCTCGTCACGGCTTAGGCGGCCATACCACGACTGCACATAGTCTCTGTAGCTGTAGTCAAACACTGAGAGAAGGGTGGCACATGGGATGAGTAGTACTGGTAGGACAAAGTGGAAGAGTAAGACATGTCACTAATCTTTCTGTGACCTGCAATTGAGATGATACTGGTTATGATTATAAATGCTGTATCTACTCTTTTACAATGCACAACTAGTGGGGTCATAGTTCAGGACATATTTTATCCATGACAGACCAGCAGAAAAAAGTAGCAAGAAATAAATACCAAAACCATTCTTATACAAGTTTGTTCTTTGAGGGTTGTATGGACATTAGAGCATGTTTGTGATATCACAAGACCAACAGATGCTAACACCAGATAAGACAAATTGTAATAAACAGTATCTGACAGTACTTAATCACACCCACTGAGGCTTTTGTTTATTTTAGGTTTGATGTGAATGATCTTGGGCATTTAAAGAGGTGTTGTTGCAGAGAGGGTTGGGACCTAATACACGTAACTAGCAAGCATCTGAAGCAATGTAACACAACATGCTTTTTCTTCTCCCTTCAATTCTAACCATGATGCACCTCATAAACATAATTAAATGTGCCATGCCAATATATTTTAAGGGAGACAGCTTCTGTAATTTGTTTTTTTAATGGCCAATGATATAGTCAGTAATGTCTTGATAGGCAGTTCCTTACACCACGCTAGTCATTTGGAGCTTGTGTTGGAAGTTGTGTTAAGCAACTCAAATGGGGTGGCAAGGCAAGCATTTTGGTTAATTTCATCCCCACTGGGCCAAATCGAACACAGCATCTATACTGGAGTCCGTTAATGTAACAGACCTTTCCAAAGGCCAAGATGCATACTTCCATGTACGCCTTTGTGTGTAGACATAATGACCTATATACAACTAAACAGTGCTATGCCCTGCCTTGGCAGATGTGTGGTAAGTCATAATGAAATACCAGCTCAACGCTGCTATTTGGCTGAAGAAACAGAAATGTTTTTTTTTTTAATTGTGTTTTCATCCCCTTCCACCTCCTTCAGTCCATTTTGGGGTTGGAAGCTGGTCTGCATCATTAAGTGCAAATGCTAAAAAAGCCACCACATCATTTCCACTGTAAATGATACAGACCAAAGATGCAGACCAGACCAAATGTAAAATTATGCGGTGGCTTTCCTAAAAAAAAAAAAAAAAAAAACTTCCATAAAATTGCTAACCATGGCAAATCATTTGTACAAATTCAATCAGAAAGTTTTGCCCAATTCTCTAGATATTAGTGCTCAGCTCATATATGTAATGAGAAGCATGGCACCTTCATTGACGTGCCGTGACCCATTTGGTATTCCCACCACTGACAGTCCTCAATCACTTGATAAACAGCATCCATGCACAGGACAAAATAGGGCAAGAAACCATCAAGTCAACTTGTTCTGACAGAGCAGAGACCAGAAATTAGCAAATTAAACTTTACTGAACAAAATCGAAATCTTTCAGACATATTGGTTGAAACACAAAATAGCTAACTTTTAAGCATCTAAAGCAAGCATTTACTTGAGGATTACACTGCGTAAATCAAATAAATGCATGAAATTCTGCCTTCTAAGCTACCTTCGTTTTACCCAATTTTGAAGCCAGGCTAGATAATTCCTTCATGATGTCCAAAATTCTATCAAATTATGAAGTCAGCTGTCAGTATCTTGGCAACAGTGTTCTGTGTTGCTGTCTAGCTAGGTCACCCAAGACAGTTTTTAGCCTGTACCTTGGTGCCTTCTAAGATCTGTGACTTGTTGGACAGTGAAGGCAGAGACACAGCAGGTAGCCACCTTCTTATTTTGGATGCAGAGAATGTTTCCTCTGAATGGGTAGGCGAACATTCACTCCAAGTTATTATAACATTAGCCGGCCAGAGGCCCAAAGGTCAGAGTCAGAGTCAACTTTGAGTGGCCTTGATTCAAACTGACTGGATTCAAATCTGACTAATGCAGCACCATCAATAGTATGTAGCTCTGTCCTCATGTCCAATGTCAGAGAAAGTAAGTGCTGAGTAATTATCCATCCAATGGCACAACATACAGCTGTAGCCATTATATTTAGAAGTCCAACATTGCGTTGTTGTGACATTGCATTGTTATGACACTACGCCATTCCATTATTGCATTCAATTACTCCGATGTCATTGGACTGCAAGAAATGCTGTCTTGTTTGTGACCTTGCCAAACTGTAAAGCACTTTGAGCTGCATCTTGTATGTATGAACTGTGCTATACAAGTAAAGGTTACTATTATTATTATTATTATTATTGTTATCATTATTATTATTATTCCCACCTGGACAGGTTGGTCATAGTTAATTGTGTATGAATGGTCTGCCCTTGCCCTCTTCCTCCACATGCTAAAGTGGATTTATGTTTTTCCTCCAGTCTCCACGCCATCCCCAATCTCAACTTCATTGTGTGACAACAAAGATGAAGCAAAGCACAAGAGACATAGCAGTTCTGTCTATAAGTGTAACAATTACAAGTGGCAAGTGCACATCATCCACTAAGGTAATTTAGCAAACAAACGGATTAGAGTGGACCTTTCAAAGCAATTAAGGCCTACATTGTGAACATACAGTGACATTATTTGACAGACAAATGCCCAAGGGCACAGGCTGGGTTTTTGCCTAAACTTTGGAAAAGTTACAAGTTACAGACAGTTTCCACTCACCTTCCTTGAGAACTTTGTCCACATTGTGGGACACCACTACTCGTCGTAACTGTACTGATTCGGGCAGTGGCACAGGGAACCCATTCTGACAAAACCGTGATGAGAAAACGTGATGAGATGTGATAATACAGTGCCACAACACCCTCTCCATTCATTCAATTCCTGAAACAACAGCCTGAGTTATGCACATTAAAGAACTATAATTTCTATGTTAATCTAGTGTTTGACAAAGATGAGTAAGAAAAGCACGTTTTAAGTTGTTAAATCAGGCAAGCATCCTTGCACATCATACATTCACCACTAGGAGCATGACAGACCACTTACCGGTATTGTGTTTAAAAATTCCAAAAGGTATGCTGAGCTGTTAGAGGTGTCAAAGTTTATCGACTTAACAGGACTTTCTTGAAAGATTATTCCAGTGCATCCGAAGAGAAGGCAAAGCAGAATAAATGACACATAAACAAAAATCTTAAGAACTAATGTGGTCACGGTGAGCTCCCCACTGGCGAACTGAAACAATACAAACGTGACCAGTGCAATACCGACAGATTGAAAAAAACACCGGAGATTAAAGTTCGCAGACTTCGCTTTTCGAGACATTGAAACATCATTTAGCTTGCTCTGTCTGTTAACACTGCCGACGCCAACATGCATTCTGCTGAAATAACATTTCCCTCTCCACTACCTGATGGGCTCTTCTCACACATGCGACTAATGATGAAACGTTAACTCTTTGCACCAGAAGATTAAGCTAAGTAGCCGTGACACGACTAGGTTTTATCTTTGTCTTTGTATCGTTTGCTTTGATGGCAAAGAATATGCACAGTTAATACATTCACGTATGTTTAAACAAATGTTTGATTTCGCGTCCTGTCTTTATCGAAGAGAAAATCAAAGGTTAAGAGTTGTAGAAACTACACCATGTTAAGCCACAGCCTAGCCATAGCCTATTAGTGATGTTAATGGCTACAGCTGCCACCTAAGCCAAAAGAGCACACTTCTGTTGTAACGGTGGACCAACACCACAAAGAACGATAATAAATCAATTAAAGCTATACATGAGTGCTCTTTCTCCTCTCTGCACTGCCTAGGTTAGTTGCCACTCCAACATAGTGAATGACAGTTGACGCTGACCGGGATCTCAGATAATCGCATAGTTCTGTTGTTCCTCGAGTTTCCTGTTGGATTTTTAAGTACACCTGATTGAACCGCCCGAGAGGAAACAAATCACCACTCGAAAGGGTATGGGCTAGTGCTTGAAGCACGACTCCCCAAAATATGACAGGTGTAAACAATTTAACCTAGAGTAGCCTTAAAGCATTTTGGCTTTTTTTTGTTCACAGTGACTGTTTTTATTTTCTTTGTGCATGTAAATAAATGTTGTATTACGTTTAGAGGTCGGCAGAGGGAAATAAATAAAACGTTGCCTCTGTAAACAGTTGTTGTGCTGTGTTTTGGATGGGAAATCAATTTAAGGTCTGACTGGCTTGACTTTGCTGTTGTTTGTGCATTTAGATTAATTAATCGAATATCCTTTAAAGGTTGGCAGGGGGAAATGAATACACAGTAGCATTTTTGTCCATGCAGATAATTTGTCCAGACCTGGGTGTTAACATTTGAAGACACCACAACGTATTGTATGTTATACTAGCGCTGTGTATTATTTAACAGGCCAACAGATGAACGAGCCCCATCTGCTGGAATAACTGGGATATAGATCTGTACCAAAGATCTTAGATTTTCTCAACTGTCTGTACTGTGGGCGTTAGGAAGTGACGTTGCTTAGTTACCGTGAGGAGCTGTTACCTAGTAGCCGGTTTGCAGTTCTCCTGTTGGTTCGCTGTATCTACCACTGGGTCTGTTCATTAAGATAAAGTTTCTCGGGGATATCTCGAAACACTTCTGGATAAGTGACTCACCTTATAGACATCAGTCGTACGCTCAATGCGTTTAGCACCATGGCGCCATATGTCTGAAATGTGAATATCAGGTAGGTTGAAGAAGTCTATACAAGCTAGCCACGCTGTGAACTAAATGTTAGCTAAAGGTTTCTAACCTTGCCCAGTACCCATGGCAGTCTTGATATCGTGCAGTGTTTAATTTAGATTAGAATGAGTTTGTCAGTTGCCTTCAGGTGCGGAAGCTTTCCGAAACTTTATGTAATCGTATGTGTAGAAAATGTGGTAACGTAAAGGAGGAAACACAAGCTAGCCCATGTAGCCTGTCCAGTGTAGCTATGATGGGCATCTTATCTTGCGAAGGTACAGTTGATGGGTCTTAAACATAAGATGGATTGTCTAAATAACGAATAGATTGCACTAGTCTACAGTAGTCTCTCCAGTTGTTGTCGGTGTGATGACAGTCATTTTGTATAATTGTAATTGACTTACATGCTTTTTTTTCTGACGATGTCTTGTCACGAATCGAGCAAAATGTGACTTAAATGTATGGGTCATTAGTCACAGACAGTGTTCGGAGGCTTAATGCCAATTAAAGGCCAATTTACAGTGCAGGCGACAAGTGCCCATTGACAGAACATGACGTAAAAGAGACAGCATTTCTGTCTGCTAGTGTGTCCTTTGTCGCGTACTTCAAAAAGAAAAAAATATTATTTATTTTTCCTTGTCACTGAACAATAGATTAGCATTTATAGTCCAGTTGACAAGTGTCGCTCGAAAAAAAAAAAACGTTGTCGATTGATGTCGCAGCGCTAGAGGCTGTCATAGTTCCGCGCCGGCGATATAAATCCGTTATGAAATAGAACACTTCTTCAACCCCATTTCAACAAGGACGCATGTTGCGCGTGTTCAAACAGCACTTCACCCAGAACTTTGAGTAGCTATCCAGTCAAGTAGGAGACAACGTCCGCACCGTTTCAAATGTTTTAATGTACGCAACAAGCTTTGTGACACTACTTTTTTAAATTCAAAAGTTAGATGAGAAAAGGCACAGGCCAGTATACCCCAACTATAAGCATCGTGTGCATACAAAACAGTATACGCCAGGAGAGGAAAAAATGAAATTACGTGAATACTTTGTAAAGCAAAAAAGAGTATGCGTTCTGATAGCCCTTAAAGATAAGACCGCCTAATTAGTTCTGCGACACACTAGCAGACCGAAATGTTGTCTCTTTAACGTCATATTCTATCGAGCGACATTTGTCGCCTGGACTATAAACTGGCCTTTAGTAAGACCCCAAAGACCCCATGATTTAACGCTATCTACTGTTTATTTGAAACAGATATGGAAAAGGTACCAAAGTTATTAAGGATAGCTGTGTTAAATACATTTAGCTATGATAGCGTAAATGATATTGTTTTTTTTTTTCATCTGCCGTCCATGATCCACTTGGTGCACAGCCATAGTTAAAAGAAATGTACAGCCCGAAAGAACTGGAGGAGGGGGTTGACCACTCCTTCTTTGACAGCGACTGTGAAGACGGACCAAGTCAGGACTGCGATAACGTGCAGAGTAAGCAGCACAGTTCAGGCAGTGATGTGGTTTCTCATGGTGATAGGTCTTCAACTGAGCTTTCAAGTACAAACAGCCAAAAACAGCATCACGAAGAGGATGAAAGAGTGGATGACAGTGCTCCGGTGCAGGATGCATTTATTGACCTAAAGGAGATCAAAGAGGCTGTATCAGAAGTGAAGGACTACAATAGAGAGAATGAGAAAAGGGATGCATCTGACCCAGACAGCAATGGGCAAAATGAGGACGAAGAAGGTGCAACAGGGCCAGCTGGGGGTCATGAGATGAGCAAGAGTAGTTCTTTGGTGGGGGCTAATGTTATATCAAGGACAACAGATGAGACTTCAGTAAATAATGGTTGTGAGGGAAAAGCATTCGAGATGGAAAAAAATGTTTTTGATGCACACGACAGGATAAAGAAACTTCAATCAGCTTTACAAACTACCAGTGATGAGGAAGATGGCTCCAGCATTAATAGGAAGGACAGTAGCCATGAGCGGAGCCAAAGTATATTATCAGTGGGCACTGGTAGCCGATGCTCCAGGGTGTCTCCATCTCCCTCTGGTGGGGAAAGCAACTCAGCGGAAGCCGAGTTCCCTCCTGAGTTGGAGTCCGAGGACACAGTGACTGACGTCACGCCGCTCTCCACCCCTGACATGAGCCCTGCCCAGTCCTTTGACTTACCTGTGTTTGCTTTGGAAGGCAAGAAGCCAAACGCAGCAGTGGCAGCATCGCCACCACCCATGGCACCAGCATTGACTAGTGAGGAGACAAAGCAACACAATGTCACCATTGACCTAAATGTGACTGTTGATGAGAACTCAACAAGGGATGATTCTGATGACGAAGGTGAGAGAATTTTCAAGATGAGAATTCTTAAGAACTGTGACGATGTTTTTGTCAGACTCCCCTCCACTCAGTGGACCCAGTGTTCTGATTCTGTACTTTATAGCTAGGCTATAACTATATATAGGCCCCACTGGATAAATGTGATCATTTATACTTGCTTTAATTAAGTTTTTTTAATGCACGTTATGTTAGTAGGTATGGCCAGTTTTCATCGCCATAAATGAGACAAGTAGGGTCTATGAAGTAGCCCTGAAGTATTTAATATATTGGAGTGTTGTTTCCTTATTATAACCTTTCCTATAATGCAAGAACTGCTTTTTATATGAATCAGAGCATTTCTGTACCATTCCAATGTTTGCAAACTAGTTCAGTATGTCTCACTGTGAGCTTTAGGAGGCCACGGTATCAACAATTATACCTTCGATATTTAAGAATACCCTGGTATATGATTATTTTCAAAATAACACCCAAGCCTAGTTATAAGTCTTTATCCTTTTTCTTCCTACTTGTGCCTTACCCAACTGAAGGTTCATAGTTTTATCCACAGACATTTTTGGCTTGAAGTCACAGGACAGTTCTCTGAACCCAGTTGTGAGGCTGGAAGACCCCATGCATAAACCCAGGAACTCTGACCAAGAAGGTGAACAGAAGGAGATACTTTTTGTGCTTAATTAAGTAATTTTTCTGCCCTTTTCTAGTACCTGCATTTACATGTAATACTGTAGGTGGAGCTGTTTTCCATGGCTTCAGATTTACATTAAAAAACACACATATCATCACAGTATACATACCACTTCAGGTATCTTATCTGTGGAAGTGCCTACATCAGTTTTGGAAGTGTCATGTGACCATGAGGACAAGTTGTATTTTTTTTCTGAAAAAATCAGAAAGATATCAGATTATGTGGGACACCTCTTATATTCAGTGTCACATTAGTGTCCTCTTTTTCAGTTTTAAAAAAGTATGTGTGTGTCTGTGTGCACAGAAATGTTTGTTTAGAATCCTTATGTACTTAACTCTGTGCTTTGACATTAGTTATGCTCTCTCTTCCCCCTCTCTCAGCAGGCCACTCCCGGGTGAGGTCAGCACGCGAGCGTAGCTCAGTTGGAGCAGGCAGCACACAGAGTGATATACCCAGTGGCCAACATCGGCGTAACTACACCTTTCGAGATGACGAGGTGTGGCGCATCGATCGCGAAAACCAGCGGCTGTTGCGGGAGCTATCGCGGCCTTCCTCACGCCCACGGTCTGGCAACACCGGCATCAACTCGGCCTACTCCGTGTCCAGCTGCAGCTCACACCGGTCCAGTGCACCTCAACCACATCGCCTCTACCACAGTGCCACCAACCGGCAGCGTGAGCAGAAACGCATTGAAAGAGAGAATCTGGTAAGTGCGACAGGAACACGGCAGCTTCTGCAAAAGGGTGTTTTACAGCAGTAGTGTTGTTTAAATCTATGTTACCAGATGTCACAAAGATCAGGGCTTTTAATGAAGACTTTTTACAGTATTCACACATTATCGTAATAAATGTAAAAAAAAAAAAAAATAATAATAATAATAATAAATAAATGTATGTATGTGAACACTGCAACCACCACTACATCATCCACAAGCACACACACACGCACACCTGTGTGACCAACACAGGGATACTGTGCCTCTTTAGTATCAGTTGTAGTATATTGACTGACATTTTCAGGAGACCAGCCAACAAAGCATTACAGTAGTCTAGCCGACTTGTGATTAATGCATACATCAGTTTGTTTGTGTTAGATTGTAGTACTCATATTAAAGTATGTAGAAGATACCTATATTCCAATTATGCTTAGAATTGAATTAAGAAAGAATAGAATTATGCTTAGTACTCGTTTGTTTTTTGTGTTTTAATGTAATGTTCAAAAGGGTATTGATTAGCTTTCAAAGTAAGTAAGTGTTTTGATTTACTCTTTACCATTAGCTGCCATGGCCTAACATAACATTTTCCTTTTATTGGAGGAGACCCAGTGTTTTTGACCTGTATTGGCTCATGATGTATACATTCTTATTGGCTCTAAAATGTCCTTTTCCTAAAAATAAGTTGTTTTAATGTCACGAACCCCCTCTATTTTAAGTACCCTCTAATGCTTGGGTTTAATCAGCTAGTAGTGTAATCAGTGAACTGGAATGAGTCATGATGGTGGCTGGCTTGACAGTCCTTTTTATTGGCCCCTGGCCAGTGCTTATGTTGAACCCTGGAGCAGCTCTCTCAACACTGACATTGATGTCAGTGATGACGACTGGCTGTGGCCAGGGGGCTCACACCGTCTCCCTGTTACAGTTCCTCATTTGGTGCATAGATAGGGTGGAGGGCTGTTGTGGGGTTGAATGTTCAATTCAATAACTGTACTGATTGTTTTCACTGAGGTTCTTAAAATCCAGTGTATCACATTTTTCTGTTGTTGTTTTTTTTTTTTTTACATTTATTTTTGTTTGTTTTGTTTATCAAAACAGCATTGAATATATTCTTGGTTGCATGGTTGCCTCTGGTATGTTCTCAGGAAAGCAGTTGTGCACAGACTGTCAGAAGATATGTAAGTTCTGTGGTGATCCTTTTTATCGTAATGCATTGATTAGGACCATAGTTTATGGTGTGAGTGATGTACTGAATGTTCAGCAAAAATAAGTAGTTGTCTCAGGGGAAATGTGTGTTGTCAAGAACCACTGCATAGATCCATCTCCAGGGGCATTTACTCTGCCTACACTGGCATTAAAGGACTAATTGGTGTTTAAAGGTGTCCATACTGTACAAGTAATAGAAAATACAGATAATGCAATTAGAAAAGCTTTGAATTTGCCATGACCTTCATAGCTAACATGCTGTACAGTACCTGGCTGTTTAGCCCAGTTGAGTGCCTAAGTAAGGGCAGTCAGTGGGGTGACATGGGACAGCAGAGCCTAGAGGGCAGAGCCGGGAGCAGGGAAAGTGACAAGAAGTGAAAGTAGAGATGGCAGCCAGTGAAGATGAAGCATAGCAGGTGGAGGGGAGGGTTGGACAGTGGGTGGGGTCGTGTAGACACTACAACACTCTGCTGGTGGCTTCACATTATGGAGACCTTACCCATACCCCACAAAGAAGAGGAAATTAATAGTTTTCCATTGCCAGTAGAAGTCTAAACCCTAAATCCAGCCAGTTCAACCAGCACGTCAAATTAATGGTATGGTCAGTTCCTAGGTGCCTGAGGCCGGTTGAGCCAGTTCAGCATTACAAATTAATCTCCCTGTTAAGACAATGTTGCATCTGCCTGAAACTGGACTGCACCATATTAAAAGTGTTTACACAACTCAGAACATTTCCTAATTGTGTAGTGCAGATTCTGTTCTTTAGTCAAGGACACAGTGTACCTTGTCTTGGGGGCTCACCCACCCCCCACAGACACACACTTTTCTGTCTCATGCACTCTCTCTCTCTCACTCTCTCTCTCTCTCACTCTCTCTCTCTTCTTCTTCTTCCCTTCCTCTCTATTCTTAGTCTTAAGGAGTAACCAAATCCTCTATGCGAGCATTTTATTCCTCCCTTCAGTCACTCACTCCACTCTACTCTGACTTCCACGTGAGGGCTGCTTCGGTAGAGCAGTGGGGGCGAGGTGGTGTCTGTTCTCCTGTCCAAACTCCCTTGTATATTATTCAAAAACTACCATTGAAAACTGTTATTATGCACACAGGCTTATACCAGGCTTAGTAAATGTTTTATGTTAAGTAAGTAAATGTTGGTCAACTGAACCATACTTGTTTCGTTTTATTTAAATATATATATAAATATCTACACTCCAGATTCATTTAAAAGTAAACCAATGACCTTTTTGTATGAGTTCAGGAGTAGTAATTCTGATAAAATCTAAAACTAGTATTTTGTTACTGACAATACACAAGTTTCATTGCTGGAAAAGTCAGTGTAGCTTTGGACCTACTGAGGAGAATATGTTCATGTTCACTGTGTTCCACTGTCTGTCCTTTGCATTGGGGTTTTGCTTACTTAGATGTTTCCACATTGCTGTCTCGGGCATTGCAAGGAGGCACAGACACTCGTGACATTTTGGTCTTTGGCCATTGGTTATTTTTACATGCAAGCTTATGGTTTTCAATCACTTCTAGTCTTGTCTACAGTTGTTTGAATGCATTTACTGGTAGGGTGCTGATTGTGCAGAGATTTCCAGTTGTATCTGATAACCAGACCCCAAAGTGAATGTGATCTAAAATGTCATTGTCAGTGGCTGCTGGTCATGACCGATTGTTTTTTTTTTTTTTTTTTTTTTTTAAGGTTTTTTACATATGGGTGGTATATCTCGTTAAAAAGACAGCAGGACAGTAGTTTTGGAATATTCTAATTGCTCCCTACACACAGTCAAAGGTATGGCTTTCAGTCACTATCGGGTTATGGATCTGTAGGAAACAAAATCAATATAGAAAAACATTGTTTTTAGGGTGAGGTATTGCATCATAAAATTAGTAATAGCAAAACACATTGTACATTATAAACACACACTGAACTCACCAATAGGCAGTTAGGATGACAAATTTAGCTACCTTTACAGTTCATTGCATAACACTGAAAAAATGTATGAATGTGTTGCCGTAATTTGTTAATATGTTTTGATGGTCTTGGTAATTGTTGTAGTGTATCTGTAAATAGTAATATATTTAAGACATTGTGATGTTACTCAATCATTACCTCTTTGCCAGTCTCATTATAGGTCTGATATGTGTTTCCATTTGTGAATGGAATTAGTGAATGACAGTTTGTTAAGTCTGTAATAATTCTCTGTAGTCCCAGTATCAGAGAGATGACATTTATTGTGGATTGGGTTAAAGGTAATGTGCACTATTATGAAAGGCAGGTAGCTCAGCCCCACACTCTGCTCTCCTAGAAACTTTTTTTGTACAGCATAGTAAAGGAATGGAGAGCTCATGGATTATAAAGAAATATTGACTAAATGTTTTTTAAAAAAGTCCTATTTTTACAGAACATTTTGAATCACAGACTATATCTTTGAAGATGGGGTGCACAATGAATTAAAAACTACCAAGAATAAGATGTTTTTTAAAGTATACAACAGAAAAACAATCCTGCCTCTTCCTTCTGAGATGAGTACTCGCAATACAACTCACAAAAAAGGAAGGTATTTTGACAGGCAGACTATCTTATAGTTGCAAGCTTTCAAGGGCAATGACTAGACAGGATTTTTTATCCTGTGGCAGCCACTTATTGTTTTTTGTAAGACAATCTAATGTGTGCATAGCTTTCAGGGCGTAATTTTGAGAATCCACAATGCTTCTGAAGTACATATACACCATCTTCACATCCTTGTAATAGTGATTTGTGAATCACTCACATACTTTTGTTGCTTGTGCTTGCAGGCACTCCTGAAGAGGATTGAGTCTGTGAAGCCCAGCATATCCCGAGCAGAGCAGTTGGCGGACTATCAGCGTCAATCCAGATACCGGTGTGCTCCTCCCATCATGGAGAACTACCGCACCGTATTAGACACATCTCTGTCAAGAAGCTCACAAGGTTTGCTTTGGAGAGTATGTTTGTGCTCCTGTTGAAGTGTATGCAACGCCATGTGAAAACCCGTGTCAATCCATAGTCTTTTTAGAGTCCTTATCTTATGCCTCTTTCCTCACAGGAAGAAGTTCCAGGCCTTGCAGTGCAAGTGTACGCCCCAGTTCCCGTCCTGGGTCTCGACCTTCCCCATCCCCGACCAAACCCAGCCGAGGCACTTTCCCTCGGCCTGCCTGGTCCTAAGAGGCAGCAGCTGAACTTCCACTGACATGAGTCCAACAACCCTTTACCATAGACCAGTCTCTGCTCAGAGAGTTGCCAAGAGAGGTGTAATTAAGTTCCACTGTTCATTAATGTTTTTACCACTTTGACATTCCTCATGGTTTACATTACTAGTTAGTCCACTTGACCTGTAATTGACCATTTTAAGAGTAGTCTGAAGGATGTGTATAGTAGTTGTGACATCAGTAGAGTAAACCCTGCCTTACGCCTTAAGAATTTAACACCAATGTAAAAGTCTTCATAAAGTCAAAATCTTTACTGTGAAATTTCTTGAAAAATTCCATCAGACTAATCCTCTGTATTTGAATCTGTTTACTCAAGTGACAGTAACCTTTTGTTGCAGCCCCATTGGTGATGCCCACACGCTACTCTAACAGCTGCTGTGTTTACATGTCAAAAGGTAGAAAGCCAAGTCATAGTTTTTTGTACAGATGTAATTTGGAAATAAATGTATATGTATAAATGTATATTTATGTATATGATGTTGGTAATAATGACCAACAAATCGATGATCATGTGTGGAAATGGAACCATAGATTTTATATTGTGGTCTTAAGTTGCATTGTTTTCCATCTTTATCAATAAAACTTCTTGTTGCTTTGCTTTAATGTGTACACAAAGATTGTCAAACCATTTAAACAGCTCTCACCTGCCATCTTTACTCCACTGTGATTGTGCCAGTGGTTATTAACGGTGTGTAAAATATCCTCTGCTGGCTGCCGCTCTCACATTTTTGCAATTGTCTTTGTAACCACTGCAGCCCCTGTGTTATCAGGTGTTACTCTTGTAATACTTTGCTGGTGAGCTGTTCTGCTGTTATTTGCTATGAGTCATGTTGCCAGAGTGAACACATTTGATACAAACGGCGTGCGCGCTTGTAAAGAAAAGATCAAAACAAGAGTGCGAAGGGTTTTTGTTTAGGTTTATTCTTATTAAAAGAACATTTATCAGGTGGAATATACCACAACAAAAATACTCGGCCTTCAATCCACTGTGTCGTTGTTTGAAGGAAACATTGTTTATGGGACAAAAGAACAACCAAGAAGAATTCAGTAAATCCTTCGTTGGAGCAAGGATTTGCGGTAACTTGGGGGAATATATAAATTAAATTTCCAGCCAGGACGTGTTGCGTCCTACACTGAAAGTTTGGCGGTGCTTTTTACAGACGGCTGGCAGGTAGGATATATATATACATGGAGGTTTTAGCGCAGACATGACACACTCGTAGCCGCGCCAATGTGACCCAAAGAACGTGTGGCCGGCTCAACAAAATACACATCTACCCCACAACCAAAGCCGGTTGGAGTCATTCAATCATACACGTAAGACATAGATGGCGTTACAAGGGTTTCCTTTTACATAAGGGTGCTTAGAATGTTTATACGACTTTCTTGATCTCATCGTACAGGACCAACACGAAAGCGCCGCCCATGCCTCTGAGCACGTTGGACCACGCGCCCTTGAAGAAGGCTTTGGGTCCCTCATCCTTGGCGATCTTCCTCCAGCAGTCGATTGTGCCCTTGTACATAATATCAGCTGATGGGATAAAGAAAGTGAAGTACAATAAATACAAGGAACAATAAGTTGGCATGTTCGTAATGTTAATGCGTAAATCCTATTCCAGACATACAGGCCTAGTTCACTATGATCACTGTTTTGAATTTAGCGGGTGCCTGTGATCACAACGTTGACGTTATGATATTAGAACCTACCTCCTTTACGTCCGGACTGCATCATCATACGACGTCTCACCGTGTCGAAGGGGTAAGAAATGATACCAGCGGCAGCGGTGACAGTCTGCGCAATCATCCAGCTGATGACGATGTGTGTGTTCTTGGGGTCTGGCAGCATACCTGCAAGAAAGTGTGGAGTGAAACAACTTAGCCACGTACATGTATTTGGATAATTAGTATATTATTGAGAGCCTAAAGAACAGTCAACGAAACAATGTATTTTGTGAGATGTGGCATGATGGTGCACTTGTTGCACACTTACCTTTAGCTGTGTCGAAGCAACCGAAATAGGCTGCTCTGTAGATGATAATGCCTTGCACGGACACATTGAATCCAAGGTAGAGACCTTTAATACCATCTGACCTGAAAATCTTGACAATGCAGTTGCCCAGACCGGTGAACTCTCTCTCAGCTGTGCCTTTGCCTATGTCGGCGGCGAGCCTGGTTCTGGCGAAGTCAAGGGGGTAGACGAAGCAAAGGGAGGTGGCACCGGCTGCACCTCCTGATGCAAGGTTACCAGCGAACCAGCGCCAGAACTGTGTCTTCTGATCTATGCCACCCAGAAAGATCTTCTTGTATTTGTCCTTGAAGGCAAAGTTGAGGGCTTGGGTGGGAAAGTATCTGATGACGTTGGCCAGGTTTCCTCTCCAGAAGGAAATGAAGCCCTGCTCCTTGGGGATTCTGACCACACAGTCGACAATGCCTTTGTACTGTGTCTCAGCTGTGATCTGTTTGCTGGCATGTTGTACCTGCACAGCAGTATAAAAACAAAGAGGGGTATAAATAATGAGAGAACTTGAACAGCTGTTATGATTTCACCGGCATTTACGCACAAACGTAACCGGCTCTATGCCCAATGCTTGGTAGTATGACATTTGAAAGAGGCGCCTGTATAGACCACGTGTGGCAAGCCCTAAACTGCACTTGTTCGTGAGGTGAAAGTATTGAATTGCACGCCTATGGTTATTTATAGGAACAAACTTACACCAGATATCACAGCTCTTTGCAAGCACATTTTACGGGCACATGGATGTCTGAACCTGGACATTTTAACACACCGTGACATATCAAAGTGCCTGAATTCAAACAATAATGTACTTCTAAGCAAACTAATAAGACAATTATTTGCACCGCCCCAATACTATTCGATTTTTACTTTTACATTTTAAAGTAAAATGAGTATATAAACCCCACCACACCTTGATCCCATTACACATGAAATCTAGTAACAATAGCACCTTGGATAGCGACCAGATTCAGCACCTCAAAAATGTCCAAACAAAGATGGAAAGAGCACTAGAAAGCTTTCATTGGCTTCATCTGTTTTTTATTAAATACACACGCACAACTACATGTTTATTGTTTTAATGGATCTACGCATGACTATAGATACTTTATTTTCCCGAGAATGTTAAATTTACCACTAGCTGACTTCACACACACACACACACACACACACACACACACACAATAATTATTTACATATATATATATAATTATTATTTATTTATTTTACTTCATTCTTACCTGAAGCAAAAGTTTCACTCTCTCAATAGGGGCAACGGCGGTCTTAGAGATGGCAGCAGCGATACCACCCGCCAAGAAATCCTTCATGAAACTAACCACAGCGTCCGACATGACTGCTGGATTCTCAGCACCTTAAGGTCAAAATTAGAATGTACTTCCACCAAAGAGTCCTTAAGGAAACCCAACGCCCCTTCAAGTGGACGACTGCTTGCTTTCGGCCCTAATATATATCCCTTTTCTATCGCGAGAGGATGGGGTGATGGATATGAGGACGACCAAACAGAAAGTCCAACTTAAATAAATATCCAGGGTCAGAGTTCAGGTCATTCGCCATGTTCAAAAACAGGGACTTGGGGAAAGGTATTAGGGGCATTTAAAGGACAAATGAACTTTTCCCCACTCATGTTTGCCATTAATCAAAGATTCATCTCTATCCATTGTACTGCTGAGTGACCTCTGCGCAACAATTTGTTTGCTTCGCAAAGTCAATTTCGCATTGGGAAACATCAATAAAATGCAACAATCTTAGATAACAGAAATTAATTCACGGCTTATATGAAATGAACAAGTTACACTCTTTGTATTAATATCAGCAATTAATTAACTTTCTGAATGACTGGATAGCAGTCAACCATGAACTGTCGGTAGTAGATATATATAAGAGGCCTACAAAAAGTAAGCAATTGTGGATTTTCTTATTGATAGCCTTCTAGTAGACGTAAGGTGCAACTGAAGCCTGTGTCAAAGGTTTTCATTAATTGTTCATACGTGAAGAACCAACATGTTCCTAACATTAGGAGTGGGTCCGGTTTTGTATGAGGCTCTATGATCAGGGATAGTCCATGAGGATTGTGGGTAGGTGAATTTAATACGCCATAATTGGTGTTCAGGCTAGCCTACTGTAGATCCTCCCCAGATTCTGGAAGTAGATCAGTATAATACTGCAAAATTCGCCCATCTGCAGGTGAGAATGTGACAGGTCATATGATTCTGGGTTGTAATATGCTATTGTTTGTTCCGCAAAGTTGTCTTTCCTGTTCTCCATAGTAATAGTTCGCCATCGCGCTGACACATTACGCGTTCATTAAATAGGTAAAAGTGATGTCTCTGTTGCCTGGCTACAGTAGTCCTTTCTCTTCACCCACTATAGCGTGCAATCGCCGTCTCTAAAACAGTTGATACCTGCACTGTCCACTAGCCTACTTGCCAAGACAGTAAAACGCTGAAACTGTCTACACACAGTGTCCTGGACTTGTACTATTGCACCAGACTTTTGAAAGGTAAATCTGAATTAACGTCCTAAAACTTATGTTATGGTAGTTAGGTCTACGTTTGCTCAATTTACCTTACCTTACGCTTTTTATATTGCAATACTGAAGTCTGAGTCGACATAGGCGCCGTCGCAGTTAATAGTGTTCGAAGCTGACCTTGACAAAGTTCATTGTTTCTATAGCCTAACAATATGGGCATACAGTGCACGTTATGGTGAGTCTACTCACTCAGTTTTGCTGTACATTCACTTTGGCAGCTGTCTTGCATTGCACTGTCCAGGCACATGAGCCCTCATAAAGGGCACTAGTTAAACTAGACTTTGTTGCCCTGTTTTTTTGTTTGTTTGTTGTTTTTTGTTCAGGCCTTTCTCATAAATTGCATTAATCCAATGTCAAGACCAACATTCTAACATGGCTTTGTAGGCCTACAGTGACGCTGAAAAATGTAAGATAGCCTACTATCAGATGCCAATTAGCTTAACTGTCTTAGTCGATTACATACATTTGGATACATTTGCCATAGCAGCGATATTCACAAAGGTAAGATTCTGGCTGGCTGTTTGACGTACCCACTAAATGCGGACAGCTAGACTTTATAATTTACCGCCGTCAAATGCCTCAGAACTGCTTTGTTAATCCGCACCAAAGCAACGCCTGGCAGCGCCGAGGCGCTTTTCGTTGCTAACGGGAACCTTTACAATGTTCGTGCAACAGTTGGGTTTTATGTCACATAAAAGTAGCCTAGCCAGTTTTTGACGAACTGACAGAATTGACATTTATTCATTTAACGGGGCCCACCAAAAGTAGCCTACTGCAGACGGTATACCCACTGGTGTGCCAGGTAGGCCTATCTTCTGCCCCGTGCTCAATCCTTTCACTTCTCCAATCCCTGTATCCGACTGCATCTCGCCGACAACATAAGGATGTCAACCAGAGCATCATCAGTTGCTTATCATTACCAGAGATACAGCATCCTTTTGCAAAGTTTGACGATCGCTGCACATTAGACTATGCATTAATGGCTGCTCCAACGTTCGTACCGCCGGTGATCAAAATCACCTGACGCTTAGCTGCCGACCAACGCACGAAAAAGAAAGCCTGGATTCTGCCTTTCGAAGTCAATCTTCGAGGGATATGAAAACTCTTACTGAAGAGAGGTCACAGCGACCACACTGAATCTCGCCTCTGCTCTGTGTTCCTGAAGGAGTGGAGGTGATCACAGAACCTGACAGCAACACACCAAAGCTGCCTCCAGTTGGAAAGTCGCTTATCTGTCTACACGTTCAGCTCTCAAACGAAATTGTATTTCTCAATCGTCACTAAAACTACACAATGATGGATTTTACTACATGTTTCTTTCAGTTCAACAAACTGACAGCACCTGGCTTTATATGCTCCTTCGCACTGGCAACGCCCCTTACCAGTACTGCCTCTCGGGGTTTATTGTTAAATTGTAATGGTAATTGAAACATATCTATGTTTTTTTTTCTTCCCGAAAATAGATAAGGGTTGCTATTTATCATCTCCTTTTTAATTTATTTCAGTGGAAATGTGTCGCATGACCGTTTATTGGGCTCAGAGTTAATGGCAACGGTCAAGTGAGCACCTGCCATTTCAAACATCTAATTTACAAGGACTTACAAAACGGCAGTAGGCTTAGCTACCGACAATTAGCAACTTCCAAAATCACTGACTGAAAAACGAGTAATATTGTTGGCCCATTTCCAAAATATCTCTTTTAAATATGCATTTAGCTTTACTGTGTTTGTGTTTGAACCTTTTCGCGTAAATTGTTTGATTGTTTGATATTGACTGATTCTTGGGGATGTGTCGTCGAAATCGTTGAATGTAGGCCTACCTATTATGCACCACCTGTTCTGTATTTCAAGCGAATAACACGGTCCAGTGACATCTTGGTTCAATCTCAATTGTGAGTGAGAGTCCTCACTGTGCAGGAGCAACTTTCTGTGAAGTGTTTTTATGTATATTTATTACATGAAGTTGTGCTGGATCAGGTCAGAGGGTGGCGCCAGAGAGCCGCTCGAAAAACTGTATGAGCCGAGCCCTAACTGAATCTTCGGTTATCTCATCAGGTCCTGGAGTCCAGTTAAGGATAGAGTCTACAGTTGGATGAGGTATAGAGCCTGTATGACATACAGAGACATTTTTATTCTCTCTTACTTTCTTATGTCGCTTCAATCCTTTCACTCATAATTACATCTTCAACCCAGAGAAGCAGGGAGGAGGGAGTGAGCAAAAGAAGAGAGGCATGAACAAACATGCTTTACCCATTGTGTCATACATTTATGAACAGACAGTCTAGCAAAATCAGTTTTGTTTAGGCTTAAGTAACAGAATTGCAGTAGATCCCCTAGGAATATTTCTCTTCCAAAGGGGAAAGCGTTCCATATGTTGCCATATAGTGTTTTTTTTTTTTTTTAAAACATCACCCAGTCTCTTCTCGTACTCTGCTTATTGACAAAACAGTTTTCTGTAGAGGACTATTGTGCAAATAACACAAACAATATAATCTCTTTACTACTACCATATTCAAAGAAATCTCAGCTAGCCTATTTTTTTCTCATTGATAGAGGTTGTTACACTATGCAGCTTTCGTTCACCACTTCAAAGGCAAATATCCCACAGTTTTCAGCATTAATGTGCTGTGTGCCACGTCTATTCATCAGTGGAGAGAGGGGGAGCCCAGGAGTCATGGCCCCAGCAGCCAGTAACGGTTGGCAGCAGAGAGGCAGGGGCCAGAAGGATTAGCCAGAGTGAGTGTGTGTACTGTGTGTGTGTGTGTGTGTGTGTGTGTGTGTGTGTGTGTGTGTGTGTGTGTGTGTGTGTGTGTGTGTGTGTGTGTATTTGTCTGTGTGTGTAAATGTGTGAGTGTGTGTGTTTATGTGTGTGAGAGAGAGAGAGAGTGAGAATAAATGAGAAATAGCAAGTAAGAGAAAGACATAGACAGACAGGGAGAGAGAGAGACAGAAAGAGAGTGTGTGTTTTACAAATACGGTCAGCAGGTGCATCTGTGAAGTGATGAGCTGGGGGATTTATGCCACCCTGCCTCTTACCCCTCCTTCTCTCTCTCCCTTTCTCTCTGAACAAACACACACACACACACACACACACACACACACACACACACACACACTTGTATATATGGCACATTGTCAGAGAGGATCTGTTGTTCTCATATCCACTTGAGACAAACACACCGTAGCACATATTTTGCATTTTTATTCTGCATACACTCCACCACTATCTCTCAGTCTCAACCCAAGCCCCTCTAACTTCCTTAGCAGTATAAAGTTTTTCTTTGAAGTTGTTGTACTCAATTTCCACTGTTGTATACTACTTCGATAGTGATTGATTGTATATAGGGTCTTTAATTCCTCCCTTTGTGGCTGTAAACTCCAGCTAGAGCATGAGGTCAGACAAAAGACACAAGATGCAGGGTCCCTCAACCTTCAGAAAATGTTAAACAGCAACAATCCAGAGGGGAAAGCCACAGTCAGCAGGTACACCTTTACAAATATACACATACAATCATTCGTGTGTACATGCAGCATTTATAGCACTAAAAAAATCACACAGCAATTAAACATATGCAGATCCATGCTTTGTATCTCAAGTATACAAATACAAATGCACATGTAACTATATACACAAGATGTGTAATTGTATGTTTTTAGGGATGTTCTGCTCATGGTGCTAACGAAGTTCCTGGGGAGATGTATCTCAGTGAAGCAGTTCAAACAGTTGCTTAAAGGTAAAGATAGACAAAAATGAGGGAGAGAGAGAGGTCTAATAATTTGTTTTTTTTTTCCTCCACAGTCATCCCTTGTAAGACTCTATTCTCACTTTTCTTGTCTTGGAGGCTGCACCTCTCAGAGAAGGCTGTGATCAATTTTGATGAGCTATGCAGTGCCATGTAAGAACCTGTACTCACCAGCCCTGCTACCCGGCTCTCCCCTGCTCAGCCGTCCAGCCCCAGATACCTGCTAGTTTGCTAGTTTTCTGATAGTGCCTCTACTAGTGTATATGTCCCTTATGCCTGTAAGTGTTCCGATAAATATTCTGGTAGTTTTTAATCTGGGCATCAGTCACTGTAGTTCATATGGTTTCCTTCCATATGCCATTGGTTATAGCTTAAATTACTGGAATGACTGAGGATGTGCTCCTAAAGTAAAACAATCTCAACAATGTGTGTGTGTGTGTGTTTGTGTGTGTGTGGGTATGTGAGTAAGTGAGTAAAAGAGAGGGTTGAAATCCAAGTATATGTTACATTTCCCTTCACTGCAGCCTGTTATCCACAGGGGACACTTGAAAATGAAAAGCAGCTTATTTAAGTGCTTCCCTATACGCCTCAGAGCCATTGTTGTGAACAATAATAGTGAAAGCTGTGTGTGTGTGTGTCTGTGCTTACATGCATGTGTATGTGTCTGTGTGTGAGTGTGTTACCTGCACTGTGTACCCCTTCATCTACATGAGACCAAACCTAATATTCATCTGGCCAGTGAGGAAAATGCTCTGCATCCAATCAGGAATATATATGTAAATTGACAGAGAGAGAGAGAGAGATAATGAAAAGAGTGAAAGGGGGGAAAAGTCCAGTGACTGTGAATTCTTTAATCTCATTATCATTCTCCACTGATGTTTTTGACTGGCAGGTTCTGTGCATATGTGTTTGCCTTTGTGTGTGTGTGTGAGAGAGAGACAGAGAGAGAGAGAGAGATTTGGTCTGAGCAGGATTTCTTGCATGGGGGGATGTTGTCTTTTGAAAATGTCCGTTAGTAACTCTGCAGGCACACACTCATCCATAGTCAGACAGAGTCTCCCTCTAGCTGTGAAGATAATAAGACTTCACATACAGAAAACACTGTCACTATGACCATAATTCACTTTTTTGGTGTGATTTCAGAAATCACAATGGATCTGGTTGAATATACAAACTTTACAAAAAAAGATACTTAAAACTGCCTACGATACTTTAAAATTCTTTTAAATATATTTTTTTGTTTTAAATTTCTGGCAGCTGTACAATCTATCTCTGTGCAAGAGCCAAAGGGAGCTGGCTGGATCGTAGCTGCAGAGCTGAGATGAGATACACTTAGGGGAGTCAGATGAGATACACTTAGGGGAGTCAGAGTTTGAAAAGTTGTGTGAAGAAGTGGGTTTCCTTAATAGTATTTTAAGTAATACAAACAGGCTTTGTAAGTAAAATATGTCAAACCTGTCTCCCTTTCTGTCTCTCTCTCTCTTAATCTTAATAGGTTTGATACTGATACACTTGAAACTGTGAAACTCAAGGTTTTACTGAAGAAACTTGGACTTGGCAAAAGACATGGAGTGGACACTAAAAACAATACCATTCCAAAAACCACAATACCATCCCACAGTGAAGATTTCAAAAGTATGCCAAAGGATGTATTGCCACAGAAAATACATGGATGTACAGTATAGCAGGCCAATTGGGTGTCTAGATCAGTACCACTTCCATCAGTTCAGTGGCGTAGTCTGTCCCATAGAGGGTGCTCAAACACTATATCCCTATTCCTACTACATCGACAGGTGCACAATCAAACTCCACTGAATTTCTCTCAGTCCACACAAACATGTTGACAACAAAAAATAAGAATTGCATGAGGAAAATGTTATCACAAATAGTGGTTGTACAAGTGAAGTCAATTTTCACATTTCACATGGCAAGTGCTGACCCAATGCACTTTTCAAGAAACACAAAACACACAACGTGGAAATGGACATGACCAAATACATTAGCATTTAGTCATATAAGGCAAATAACAAAATTAAGAAAAGGATTAAATGCAAAGTACAATTAAATGAAATGAAATAAGAATAAAATAAAGGAGACAATTAAAAATTTGTAAAATGAATGTAGGAAACAGTTGAATATATTAGTACAGTATCTACAACTTTTAGGAGCAATTGGTAAAAAAATGTGCACTTCTAGACACTACTCAATTTCACAAACAATAATTTGTTAACATTTCAGTCAATGGACTTTCATTTTCACATATACAAACTCAACACAGCCATTTACTGACAAAAACAATGATATTAAAATATGGCTTGCGAAATGGGCAGTATACAGGAGTTTACAATTGTACAAAATTGTAAACTGTCACCTTCAATGCACCTGTTTTTTAGAGGTGTGCAAAAGTTCATAGTTTGAGGGGAAATTGGTATATATAATCACAATAGCTTCCAATAGGTTCCATGAAATAAACCCATCCCTTCTTGTAGCTCCTGGGCAATCCAGGACCCTGTCCAAAGCTGAGGAGTCCCAAACAATTTTCCATCACTATGGAAACTTGACTTAAGGACAAGTTCTGTGAGGGTGCTGAGAAGATGAACGCAGAGTTTGAGCAGCTGGACCCTGAGCATTCTGGGAAGGTAAGGCTATTACTACAGATTGACTTCATTCATTCATTCTTTAACGTGTCTTAAGTGACCTGCGACTGAAGCAGGAGCGCCTGGGACTCTTCCTGGCATGCTGTGGCATGGAGCTGCGTAAGGACAGCATCAACTATTCCCAGTTCCTGCACCACTTCCAGGATCGCAATAAAGACAGCCTCATGCACAGCATCCTCTCCAACCCCAAATACAGGTCAGAGCTCAAATTCCAGTGGTCACATACGCAAGCAGACCAGGCTTGCATAACGAAAACTTTGCACACTGACTTACTGAGCACTCCTGAGGTCAGACTACCATCAGACTAGTCCTCATTCAGTCCTATAGTTGTTCATCAGTGGCTCTGATGGTTAGTGACTCCGGCAGCTGCGGCTGTTAGCTTGCATTCCCTTTGTGTCTCTGCCTATACAAACCCCATCTCCACTCCATCACCCCTCACCAGGCCTGGGCGACTTTACTCCATCCCGTCTCTTTTACAGGGGCTCATCATCCCTCTAACAGGCTTAGCCCCTGTAGTTTGCCATTGCCCTTCCCCAACACACACACATAGAGGCCACGGCCAACATCTCCACATTGCTCGATCTTTAGAGGGAGGTACACTGAGCTGGTGCTGCTGTGTTTGGGCTTCCCCAGATTAAGGGATTGGATTCTGGATCAGGAGGCGCAGGCAAACACAGGCGCTGTCCATGAGCCATGGCCTCCAAATCACACTACCTCAAACTTAACCCTTCCCCATAAGTCTAAATACATGTTGTGGAGTCTCTGGGATGATGGTCACCATGGATGTGGCCTACCTCATGATGAAGAAAAGGTGGGAAGTGGGGTGATGTAAGATTAGTGAACTGGGTTGCACGGTTTGGAGTTTTCCCTCCTGCAGACTTTCCAATGACCACACTGCATTATGTTCCTTGTTTCCTGAGCCTTCTGACTGTACATATTAAATCAACTCCAGTCAACTCTTATGTGTGCATGTATCTACATATATTTTAATATGTGTCTATCTATTTGTGTCTCTCCACCTGTCTGTATATCTACCACCTGTCATTAAGTGTATTAATCTACTAGTGGGGCGGCCTTTCTACTTTCATTGTTCTGCTTTTCAATACAAGCACCTGACAGCTGAAATTAATGAGTAAAAGGACACATAATGTGATTTTCCTCATGACACACAAGGTTGGAGAGTTCTCCTTTATGTGTATATTACCATCTCTCATGGGAGCAATCAGTCTCCACCCTGCTGAGTGTTATCGCCATCACAGCGGAGGCCTCTCACCATGTTGCTGGGGTCACAGGCCACTTGTGCCTCAAATGAGAGCATTTCATTCTTAAGATGCACCCCTGATTGCCTTGAGGCAGCCCCCCTAATTAGCTAGGCTCCTCCACTGAAGGAGCTGCCTTTCACATGTTCTAAGTTAACCTCCTTAGGACCAGGTTCCCTTCACTTCACACCACTCCACAGCCCAGCCCAGGTCATCCATAAGAGCAGCTTATTAACCACCTCAGGGCCTTTACTGGGGGATAAGGGCACTGTTCATGGCTCCCACCAACACAGAGTGCAACTGAGAGCCACAGTAGTAGCAAGATATATGAATGCATCTGCTATTCATGAAAAAATGGTGGTGGTTTCTGTGTATGTGTGTGTGTGTGTGTGTGGGCGCGCGTGCATCTGAAGGAGCATTGACAAATTCAATAAGAGGTCTATTAGCCAGGAGGAGTTTAGAGCAGCGGAGGAGAGCAGGTATTGTGTCCTTCTTTGTGCATAGAAGTGTGTTTTTTGTGTTCTTTACCAAGCCAACACATGAAATTCTACAACAGCATGTTAAGTTCCAATTTTATGCTCTTGTATATAATTTGTATGTTTATTGATATTTGTTCATATAATAATGATTTATTGAGATTATTAATTGACATATTTTTGTCAAAGTTCTTATTCTTTTGTCAGTCATCACTTTAATGACCTGACCTGTAATGTAGTTACAGTAGTACAGCACTAGGTGCAATAGCTAAAGTAGTTAGATGCAATAACAAACAAGTTATAAAACAGCAGTTGCATGCCATTTAATATTGATATTTGTATCTTAACGATACATATTTGTAGATTGTTTTTAAGATTCTTTTATTTCTTTTAATATATACACAACTCCTTGATGTGATTTAATTTTGGTTTCTTCAAGAATAATCCACTCTGCTCTTTGTAATGGTCACTCTCTTTATCAATGGAAAGCAAGTCTATTAGGTCTGATCGGCTTCCTGGCGAATTTCATCATCTTTGATAAGTTCATTTTGCCTTTATGTTTGATTCCTGGAGCGAGAGAAAGTGAGTTCTGTCCAGACTATATGTGAGTGTGTGCATTTCTTGATGTGTGTGTATGTGTGTGTGTGTATGTGTGTGTAAGAGAGAGAGAGAGAGTATGTATGCAAGTGGCCTAATCCTTTGATTGAGAGATTGGTTCTACCATGTCCATCTCGATGCGATGACCACTCAATGGAGAGGGTTGACCTTTGACCTGTTTGTGTGGGGGCCAGCGCCCTCAGTCACCTCCGTGCTGTCAGAGGGGTCAATGATCACCGTATGCTGGGGACATGGTGGGGTCCGGCTAACTGACGCCACCATATAAGGGGTGCCCAATGTGGCCCTGGCTGACCCATGAGTGACCTTCGTTGGCCTGCATCTGGCTCTTGGCTTCAGCCATGCAGTGTCTCTTCCGCAGGTTATCTCTGATCTGGAGTTCGAACAGCTGCTAGACAGGCTGCCACTGCATGCCCACAGGAATGTGCAGTACTCGATCTTTATGGCCAACTTCGATACAAGGTGCTAATCCTGCTGCCATCCACCTCCACCCATTAACCCCCCCCCCAACCACCCCCACCACACACACACACACACACTAATGCGCCACTTTGGCCACCCCAATCTTTTTCTCTGCTTGCTCTGCTTTTTATTTGACTGTATTCTACTCCTTTATTCTGTCTGAAATCTCTGGCTATATAATGTCACCTGCATTAACCCCTCACACACTCTCTCACTCCATCATTTTACATGTTCTCAAACATTACAATAGAAGTTTGTGAATACTGTAAAGAAATATATATTTATAGGTGTTCACAGTACCACCTACCTAAACCTACATGTAAATTTATTTTATCTAGTGGTTTACAAGCCCAAGGTTTTCTTGGTTTTATTTTACAATTTCCATATGCTGAACATATGCAATAATTGCAACAGAGACACAGATTCAGGTTCTGTAAAGTTACTCATTATGCAAGTTATTAATAATATAGTTTCAGGACTGTACTTAATTTAAGTAGTCAGCTGGAAAAAACGTGTGGATTCTCCTGTCACCCCCAAATTTGTGAATAGACAACAATAACACAGTTTAAACTTTTCCAAAATCTTCCAAATAGGACAGAGCAATGAATTTTAAAGCACTATAGTAACAGCTCACAGACATGTGGTCTTTGTGTGTGTGTGTGTGTGTGTGTGTGTGTAGTATTTGTATCTGTGTATCTGTTTTGGGGAAGTCTGTGTGTATGTAGGGGATAAAGACCTAGAAAACCAGCCTGGCTTAGTTGACAGGTGACAAGGGTTATACTGAATGGGGATTTTGTAATACCAACAGTGGGGGAAAAGCTTGGCCACTGAGGGACCTCTGAATGGGGAGAAAGGAAACTTTTATACTCTCACACAAGAACGGGAGAAAAGCCCTCTGAGACAGCACTGACACTGCAGGGACTTAGCATCTGACTAACCAAACTCTGTCTCTCTCTCTCTCTCTCTCTCTCTCTCTCTCTCTCTCTCTCTCTCTCTCTCTCTCTCTTTATTCAAACATGAGAAATGCTAAATCATTCCAATGCTAAATCGGATTGATCCCGATGTCAGTGCCTGTGTGGCATTTTCAGTCCCCCTCCACCCTCCAACATTTCCCCCCAAACATCCATTTGTCCAAAAGTTTGACATATTAGTCAAACAGAGGCGGTGCTGTCAGGCGTCAGACCAGTGCAGATTAACATTGCTCTTAGGCCTTAAATGAGTTTGCTCGACCAAAATAGCTTTCATTCAACCGGGTCTGCTACGTTTATGTGCCCTTAGCACCATATGAAAATGTAATTAGTCCAAAAAGGGCAGGCTTGGAAAACCATGTGCTCGTCCTCATGTATTTACTTGTCTTGTAACCACATCCTAAACAAAAACAAAAGAAATCTAATAATGAAGAATTTTAGAATAAAATACTTTTCTGCGAATATTTCCACATATTCATTTTGAGAAGACTGTACACTGTGAGACAGTGGGTACCATCCAGTAAAGTATTTAAGATAGTGATAAGAAAACATAGGAAACAAAATCATTGTGATCATTTGCATCCATAAGCTTAAAGTCATTCTGAGCAGAGTAGTTCTATGGGTGGTCTCAACTGGATTGTAAAAGCTGGTGAGTCTCATGGAGGCTTAACATCCCTTACTTAAAATGGCCTGTCTCATAGTTAGCATTCCCGCTGAATAGCAGGCCTGTCCCTAAGCCTGAGGCTTGGCTGAAATCTCCCTCCCCCATTTATCATCATCATAACCATCATGCTCAGGGTAGCCTACTGCTTTTTTCCACACCTGTAGATGGTCAAAATGCTGTTTTTTCCTCCACACCTGTTGATGGTCCTGAAGGGATTCAGTGCATCCTGTTTGGTCTGTATGTTTTGGTGAGACATGAGTAGGAAAGACAGAGACGAAGTTGAAAGGGAGAAGTAATGAGAAAGGGCGAGAGATAACTAACGAAAACAGAGAATGGGTAGCATTTGTGCATGTCTTTGTAGGGTGGTGAAAAAGACAGGGCGACAGAAAGAAAGAGGGAGGAAATAAATGGATGGAGATGCCGGAAGAGCCAGAGGGAGGAAGGGAGAATGATTCATCCCTGATATCTCTGTGGGAACCACAGTGGAAGAACTCTGAGGTTGATCTGCATTAAGACACTTTGTTTTTCTGCTACTTTTCTTTGTTGCTCTTTCAGTCGTTTTGCTTTTGCCATCGTTGGGGGTTTCATTTTTATTCATGGGGGTGATAGGGGTGTAAAGCCGGTGGGTGGGGGTGAGATGGAGGAAAAGAGAGGGAATCTGAGTCTGGGGAGATACTGGTTCAAGATGGGTGCAGGCCTCAAACCAAGCTCGCCATGGCAACAAAAGACGCAGTGTTGCTGAGGGGAGTTGCATCCAGGACTTTTGGACATTCTTCCCATGTGGGTATAAGCACTACTGGGAGGTAGCTCCATTAGGGATTACCATATCATTAATAGTATCCATGACTTTTGTTCAAAGGCTACTTGTGTAATGTTGCCTTGTGGATGACAGCTAATCCCCTGAGCTGCAGCTGTAAGGACTGGGTGTCTCTCTCTCTCTATTTCTCTCTCTCTCTCTCTCTCTCTCTCTCTCTCTCTCTCACACACACACACACACACACACACACACACACGCACACGCACACGCACACGCATGCACACACACACACGCACACACATTCACACGCACAATATGTGACTTCCCCACCCCAGCCCCATGTGGAGATCAGGCCTGTGAAAAACAGATAAAAACAACGTCCGCCCCATGACAAAAAAAGCAACATCTATTCTCCACTTCCACAATGATCCCTCCGTCCCATCCCACCCTACCCTCATCCGCACACACTACCAGACCCTGCCACCCACCCACAGATCCCCAAACTCTGCATCCAGCTCCCCCCACTGCCACCAGTCTGCCTTCATTCAGCAGAGCCTAGGCCGACATGCATGTCCAGCTCTCTCTGATGGTGGGCCAGATTAGACGCCAAACAATGCAATACTAAATGCCAAAATGTGCATGTCGTTATTTATCTCGTTCTTCTCACTTGTCCTGTCCTGTTCGCTCTTACTTGGCTGCATTTGTTTTCATGTTTTTGTTTTAATTGATCTCACACTGTCTGTGCAGCCTTTAGGGTCATCATATTACATAGAATTCAAGGAAATGGCAGTCAGAGACTGTATTTACAATTATGTCACAATGCTAAATTTAGAGAACATCAGCTGTGACAGAAATGTGACCTCAAATCTAGCCAGATATTTAATGACAAAATCTTGTGAATGGCTTGTTTATATATTATAAAGTCAGTTCTTTTGCATAGGATTTCTTGATGGGATTCACAGACTTCAAGTTAGCTAATTGTTCATTGAGGCTGTTTGAAATTCCATAATTATAAGGACTTAAGGAATATTTTTTGTGTGAATAACTTTGATAAAAGTTTATGTGGGTAAGCAATTGTGAATAGTATAAGCAGTTTTATATCAATATTATATTTTTCCCCATGAAGTATTACTGTTACATTTTACTTATATTTTACTTATATTTTACTTTTACTTATTTGAAATTACAAAATGTTTTTCTTTTAAATATATACCATAAAAAAGGTCAAAAAAGTGACCAGAACCAAACTTCAGTGGTACGTAGTGGTACTCACTCACATATCTGCCTGTCCTGCCCAGTTTAGAATTAATTAATTCTGCTTTGGGTGCTGACATTACTTCAGCTTCAGTCCCTTGTTTTTATTTGGCATGATAGGGCTGTGGGAGGGCCAAGCTCTGTTGTTGTGTTTCTAATGCTGACACTATTGCTCACTTCGTCTGCCATGATAACATAGTGCCATTGAGGGCCAGATTGGGGTGGTGGGGGTGTGCCTGGAGGATTGCAATCCCGTGACCAGACACTGCAACCCTGACACCCCGAGCCCCTACAACTCGAGCCCCTGTGGACCCGCTCTTTAGCTTCTCTTTGGTGGAGACACTCACCTTCTCTTGGTGCTCAAAGCAGTGTTACACCCCTGTCATCTCACCTTAGCGCTCACACTGCTGAGCTGTTTATCCAGACCCCAGCCAGAGCCTTGGCTATACTGACACAGACACAGACACACAGACACAGACACAGACACAGACACACACAGACACACGGACACAGACACACACACACACACACATACACACACACACACACACACACACACACACACACACACACTAATACATTCACTCACTAACTCACAGTAATACACTCACACAGAAACATTTGAACACACACACACACACACACACACACACACACACACACACACACACACACACACACACACACACACACACACACACACACACCACAATACAATTACTGTTTCATTATTCCATACAAACTAATTCAACTACATGTAAAGATTATTTAAATATAAACTGAGTGATTTCAGTGGGATGTATCATTTCTAAAAACAACACATGTATATCACACAGATATTAATACATTTACAGTTAGATACACATAGGAAACACTGTACTAAACACAAGAAGTACAAACAACTCATTGAATGAAATGTACAAAACACACCAATATGCAAACATACTCACCCCTCCCTTTGAGAGCTTCTGCACCTCCCATCTTGTGCCAAAGCTGCTTTGCATCATCACGTCAGACGACGTGCAGCAAAGCAATAGTGCCTTGGGAAGTGCTTTACCATGGCAAAAGCTTTTGTTTGGGGTATCTCCCTTCACAAGCCTCTGGTCTCCTCACTAGCCAGACTCAAGAACCCAGTTCTTTTACATGACCACATTATGCAAGCACATGATAAAAGATGTTATCTGACATACTTTGTGATTCTCTGTCTCATGGCTTGTAATAACTTTTTGTTCCAAAAAAGTAGCAGATGCAGTCAAAATTGTGTTGTTTTTATTACATGTATTAATAAAATGTTAGTAACCAGTGTAAACATAAACAGAACAGATTGATTTCACATGAAGGGGCTATGATCCCTAGACTATTTGGTATAAATTGATTAATCACCTTAAACTTCTGCCTTGCTCATGCATTAAACTCAGTTAAAGATAGTTTGTACATCAGTGTGCACCAATGTAATAGAAGTATTTAATGAAAAACAGCAGACATAATAACCTAAATGTCCAACCAATGTTCATGGCAATGTTTAGGAAACGTTTAGGTATTTAAACTCTCTGTATTACCTGACTAACTTGCCACTGCTCGCTCCTCGCTCAAAACAAACATGTCACCAGGCTCCTTTCCACTTTGGGAAAGAAACTGTTACAAAGTCAGCCTCTTTTGTGAGATGTGTGACCTCACCAGGCAAAGACAAACAGACCAGGAGGTTGGTGGCCCTGGCGTGACGCGACAGGGTCAGCCATTAGATAATGATAAGGGGGAAGAGAGTGAAAGAGGGAACATGTGAAAGACACAGAGGAAGAGAGAGAGAGACAGAGGAAGAAAGAAAAAAAGAAATTCATGGTTGCATTCCTTGCATATTGAATTGATCAATACAGAGGGGCGGAGGCAGTTTTAAGTTGGACAAAGAGCTTTCTCTAACGAACAAACAGGTCTCTGATGATGTTTACATATTTGCTTAGGACATTTGTTGTTAATATTTTATACAACTTCTTAAACTGTGTATGAACTATACATCTAATTCCATTTAAAAGGTGACTTTTTTGGTTGCAGGCGCAAGTAAGCTGTTTTGCCTGATCGGAGGTGTGTTTGAGACTGATGGTGACCCATGTGCTGCATTGTTGTGGTACCTTGAAGTGACTTTGTGGCCCACGTGTCTTGTCCTGCTGTGCTGGTGTGTGACCATAGCTGTTTAACACGGGAGTCCCGCTGAGATGGCCCTCTCCAGGTCACAAAGACCAGACAGAGCCTCCAGCCACTACTCACCCGCAGCTACCCAAGGGCTTGTTGGTCTGGATGGATTAGGATGGCTGTTTGTCCTGTTTATGTTCAGATGGACATCTCAGTGAATGCACACAGTGTCTTTCCAAATAATAATTTGCTGCTCATCATCCAACTGATACATTTTCCTATTCATTATTTTTTTAGAATGGTAAAACGTAAGCAGCACATTGTGTGTATGTGTGTGTGTGTGTGTGTGTGTGTGTGTGTGTGTTTTGGAGGTTTGGGAATTTCGTAACATATTCTATACATGTTTAATTTTGACCAGCTTTTATTTAAGAAAAATAAGGTAAAGCATCAAGAAACGCCCCTACAAAAGCAAGAGTTATTTCACCACTGAAATTCTGTCTCAAAACCCAGCTCAATAAAGCATTTTAAAAACATTCTTTTATTCTGTGAGGCCTCTCTGTACACAGTGTTTCTTTCAGTTTGAAATCTTTTTAGGAGGAGTATAGTCTTGCTTAGTAGTATGCCTCTAGTAACAATGTAGGGCGTTCCGTCCTCCGTGTCTCTCCCAATGGGTATAAACCACCACTGATAAATCCAAACCAATCCAGCTCTTAGCTTCCCTGAATCTAACTGACATTGTGAACAACATCTGAAGATGTCTTCAGCCCTTAGTTTGATTTGTCCTTTATTTGGTATTGTCTTGTTGTTTTTGCCTGATTGCATCACTATGACCTTCAAGGTCTGACCTTTAAAACCCACAGTCCTCCCACTCTGGCTCCTAGTTAGCCCTGGTTCGGCCCCATTTGTGGGGAAAAAAGGCTCTGGCCTCCTTCGGACAAAAAAATCTGGGGGCTGGCCACAGGGGCAGAGTACGGACCCCATTAGCCCACTGGAGTGCACAAAGAGCATATTAGCGCCTGTCTGGCGCTTAGTGGCCACCCCTACTTCTCCACTTCCCCACTCCAACACCCCATTGTTTACCCCCTACCACATTCCTCTGTGTGCCCATCACAGTCTTACAGGTGGCCACGCCGCAGCTCCGCTCTTTTGCTTCATTGAGGTTTTGGTGGCCATGTTGACCCCCGTGTGCTGCCACTCTTTCTGTTTCTCTGCCCTCCAGTCCGCCCCACCTCACCTTGCCTCACCCCACTGTCACTTCCTGTAAGTGTGCTCATGGGCCACTCAAGCGGAGACTCGTAATGCTGGACGTAGTGGGGAGTGGGATGGGCTTGGGGGCAGCGAGTGGACCAATCCATGGCAGCAAAAAGACTCAATGGAGGTTCTTTTTAGATTTCTTGGTTTTTGCTAAAACCTTCTCTTCGAGCCCTACCCAGATCCCTTTTTTCTTTCTTTCTGATTCTCTTCATCTCTACAAATGCTGAGAAAACAGTTGGATGTGAATATCTTCCCGTCTGTTGCTCCTTCATGTTCTTTATTTATTTAAGCTTTCTTTCTTCTCTCCTTCAATCAAAGCCAAAGTCTTCCCAGTCTTTTCCAAGCGCAGACTGCCAAGGATTGTGGGAACGGAGGTTGTGTCATGAAGGAGGGGGATCGGAGCGTGGGAGAGGACAAAGGAAGGCTGAGACAGTGTCGAACTGTCAGTCAGGTATAGGATAGTCAAAAGTATAATCCAATATCACAAACATTCCAATGTCCACATCCTAGTTTTAAGTCATTTCAGTGTTGCTCTCTGCAAGGGTAAATCAGGGTTATTAAATAAATAAATAAATAAATAATAATAATAATAAACTGTATTTGTACAGCACAATTCATACAAGATGTAGCTCAAAGTGCTTCAACAGTTTGGCAGAAAAAAACACAATACATTTGTTGCGGCTTGATAGCGCCTAGAGAGAGCGGGGTGTGACTGCGTAGAGCAGTATATGTAACTGCTGTCAGACTGTTTGTGGAGTGGAGTAGGTAATGTGACTTTTGTAAGTCTGTTTGGGTGGGGGGTGGGGGGGGGTCTTTGGTGGGGTCTTAGGTGAAGACAGGATTGACTAGGTAGGTCCTCAGCTGGACTGTTCGTGGAGTGAAACAGTTTGTGTGACTGTTGTAAGTAAGTCCATTTTGGGGGGGGGGGGTTTGGGGTCTGTTTTGTGACTGCTATCGGTCTGGCTGATTAGGGATTGGGGGGTCTTTGGTAGGGCTTTTAGGTAAAGGTGAGATTGAATAGGTAGATCTTCAGCTGCCGCTTGAAGGCGTCAATGGACTCAGCTTCTCTGATGTGTTGTGGTAGGGCATTCCATCTCAGGGACCCTCAGGAGGCCATCTTCGGCAGATCTGAGGGCTTGTGCAGGAATATAAACAAATAGTGTGTCAGAGATATAGCATGGGGCCATTTATGGCTTTGAATACTAGTAAGAGTATTTTAAAGTCAATTCTGTATGAGACAGGCAGCCTGTGGAGTTCAGCTAATATAGCAGTGATGTGATCCCTTCTTTTAGTTTTTGTTAGTAACCTTGCAGCCGAGTTTTGAATAAGCTGTAGTTTCTCAATTGACTTTTTTGGGAGGCATGCAAATAGGGCATTACAGTAATCTAATCTACTTGAGATAAATGCATGAACCAGTTTTTAATTTTAGAAAATTATTATTCATCCATTCTGTAATAGCTGTTAAGCAGGAGGTTAGAGCGTGTAGGGCAGTGGTGTGGTTTGGTTTGGTTTGACTGATATGTAGAGTTGTGTGTCAACAGCATAGCTTTGAAAATCGACATTATTTTCCTTGATGATGTTGCCCAGTGGTAGCATATATAATGAAAAGAGAAGGGGACCAAGACAGCTGCCTTTGGTGACCCCAAAAAGCATGTCATGTTTGTTGGACACATGATCTTCGATACTAACATAAAATTGCCTTCCTATAATATATGATTCACACCATTTTAGTGTATGACCTGACTGACTGACCCAGGTTTCGAGACGGTTAAGTAGTATGTTGTGGTCTATAGTGTCAAAGGCGCCGCTTAGGTCTAGGAAGACCAGGGCAGAGACTTTGTTTATGGCCATACTAAGTCTAAGATCACTAACTATTTTAGGGTGGTCTCTGTGCTGTGGTTTGTTCTATTGGCCTAGTTGTTGAGCGTGTTATGGTCCAGATCAGGTTTTTTTCAGAAGTGGCTTTACAACGGCAGTTTAAAGGCATTGGGAAAAACTCCTGTGAGAAAGGAGGTATTAATGGTCTGTAGTATAGATGATGAGACGCAGCTAAAAATGTTTTTCATAAGGATGGTAGGGATGGGATCAAGGCTAGAAGTTGATTGTTTGCTCTGTTTAACTATCTTGTATAGTTCTTCTTCTGAGATGGGGCTAAAGTTATTAAGGGTTGGTGGATCCACGCTGGGGGGGTTGTGGTGATAATTAGGGTCGTAAATTATACCAGTTCTAATTTAATAGCAGTTATTTTATTGGTGAAGAACATTGCAAATTCATCGCATTTAGACAGGGTGGCTAAGCTACGCATGTCACAGGCTGGTGTAGGTTTTAATAGCTTTTTAATACTGGAAAAAGTACTCTTGTGTTGCTGTGATTATCCGCGATAATTCTTGAGAAGTATGCTTTTCTTTCCATGCATATAGCATTATTGTAGGTGGAGATATGTTCTTTGAAGATGAAGCAGTAGACCTCTAATTTGGTTTTTGTTCCAGGTTGGCTCTGCTGCTCTACATTGTCTTTTAAGTTCTCTAACGCAGCCGTTTATCGAGGGTGAAGATTTGGCTCGTGTTCTACATTTTGACTGTAAGGGGGCGACTTTATCTAAGATTTATTTTAAATTGCTGTTAAAGCTGATCATTTCCTCAAGTGAGTTTTGCTCATTGAGGAGGTCATGGGTGGTAGCAAGGTTAGCAAGAGTTAAGAGTATAAACCATGTTGTTCTGTCAACTCAGCATATAAGCCAAGCTCTTCTAGTTTGTGGTGACGGTAATAATTTGTCACGAATAGTTGTTATGTTTGGATGAGTTTTAAAATTTTGGTTAAATGTTTGACCATTTTTCCTTATCACATGATTATATGGTAATCTGTGACTTCTAATTATATTGCATTCATAGGTCTGCAAAAACATGCACATTTTGTACATAATCCTGTATGTCACTGTTTTTCTTTACATATCAATAAACACACATCCAACTTATCCTTATCTGCTTGAATCTTCATCCATTCCATCTTGACTCTAGCTCTTCCACATTATCAAGCGCTTGGTGATAGAGCAGTATCAGGCCACTGAGAGAGTGTTCCACAAGCTGGATGTGAAAAATACATGACGCATGACTCAGGAGACAATCAGCTCCTTAAGATGTAGGTCCCCACAGAGTGTCACATGTCACCATTAATAAAGCAAGAACAAAAATGCATTTGTGTGTGTAAATGAGTTGTAATTAAAGGTCTGTACGTGCCTTTATGTTGAAAGGAATGTGGATAGATGGGCATAATATACACAGATATAGAATGTACACACATTTGGACAGATATAGACAGATTTTTATCAGTGTGATCCAAAGTGTTTGAACTCATAAAATGCATCTGAATTTTCTCTATGTTCAGGAATGTCTTTGGCGACATTGCATCCTAGGATCTGACAGGGCACTAAAGCAATTTTTGCCACAAAAATGAATAATTTATCACTGTTTAGGGAGTAATGCCATTATTGGCCCACAAAGGCAACGCTGGTCATTAATTAGTCCTTTCTATAGGGAGATTACCCTGTGGCCATGAGATGTCTGTCATTGGACCACCATCTCTATTGAGGCGTGTTCACAGGGGCAGGGGAATGCATAGCATCCCATTGTTTTTGCCACCATGTCAAATCTCCAGTGATTTCTTAAGTGTGAGCTCTTGTGCATGCGCACAACCAGACACACACACACACACACACACACACACACACACACACACACACACAGGCACACATGTATATGTATGTATACAAGCAAATCTAAACATTTTTTTCTCATATCTCTTTTACATACCCCACCCCCAACTACCCTCTTTTATCCTCTAAAACAATGCCTTCACAAAAGTAGATTGCTTGTCTTGGTGGATGACGCTTTAATTGTCTAACTGTGCAGGTTAACAAGTTAGATGACATCTCCTTGTGTGTGTGTGTTTTTCCCCATTCCCATGAATAACAATGTGCTTAGTGTCTTGTGCTGCCTGTCTTGTGTTGGTTTACTGCACGCCTATTTAGATGTTCCCATGCCTGTGCACTTTACCATACACTGGCCCTCTTCTCTATTTCTTTAGTGGAGAGACAGTTATAGAGATGGTGTGAAAACAAACAAAAAAATCTTTTCTTACCCCAGCAAACAAAACCAAAAATCCTCTATAGAAACATGCTGGAACCAATGAACAACTAGCTATCCATCCAGTCAGAGCCTTGGGAAACAGATTTATATTTGCTGTAAACCTATATAGCATTTATAAATTATGTATCTGTTTTTTTAAGTGTCTCCTGTGATTCTTTCAGTGCTCTGCTCATTCCTTCAGCCCTTTGTAGCTATATATTCTTTTTCCATTTCACCCTCCCTCTCTCCATCCCTCGTTTTCTATCTCTCATTCTCTTTTGAAATAGTCCTTTTCATCTGCCCATTCTCTCCCCGTTGGTTTGGAATATCATGGTAGCTGCCCTAAATAGGGTGTAAGTTGAATAGGGGCATCTCGGGTGTATTTGCATAATCCCGCACCGTGGCACAAGCTCCCAGTGCCTGTGCCGCCTCCCGCACGCCCGCCTTACGCCAGGCCATGCCAACCACACCAAAGGTAAGCTCTCAACCCTCGCCTCTTGCTGTGGGCACAGACTGCCAGAAGATTAGTGCCACTAACAGGCTTAATCGTGCAAGTTCACTGAGGTTGGCTGGTTGATTCATCAGGGCTGCTGGCTCAGCCATGTTGTGCCCGGTGTCGGGCATCTGGGCAGAATGCTGTTTCTCTGGGTTAGAGTTTACGTGTTGTTGATCGTGGTGGTGAAAAGGCAACCTTCTGTCTTCACTTGTGATTAAAACTGTTATGTAAAAGTTCCCTGTCACTTGCATCCTAATTAGCCCTTGTTAAAAAAACATTTTTTTCTTTTCATTTCATTTGACAAACAGTTTGAAATGCACATTTGGAACTCCATGCTGACATTTGTGCAACACCACACGCTGCAACGTGTTTATACTTCAAAGCATCTAACTCACCAAGCATCTCTGCTGGTGTAAATTTCTTTGAGTTTCCTGGCATGAACCAACTCATCACAGGGATGCGCGTTTTAAGATGGTGCGTGACACAGACATGGTTTTGTTTTTGTACCACGCTAACAGCCAAGCCATTCATGTCTGTCCTCTTACAGAGTGGCTCTGTCTCCAGGCTCTGCTGGTGCCAAGGATCTCAAGATGGTTTCTGTCTGTCTGATGGGAAACTGTTGCACATAGGCAGGGTTGGCTGCCAAGTTTTGGCATTGTAATTGGGGGTGGGGGATGGGGGGGGGGGTTGTAGGGGGGGCTGGGAGGTAGGGCGGGGGGTGGTGGTGGGTGGCGGGTTCACGGTGGTTGAATAGAGGCTTTTCTTAACTTAAGACAAAATCTTAGAGAGGAAAAAATCATGTGGGATCATTGCCCCCAGTGGTTACGTGAACACTTCTATCTCTTAAGCTGGGATTGAATGTCTTTCTCATCCACACTCTGATTCAGCACTCATGCTCTCTCCTCTTTCATTTTCTGTCTTCACCAAACCATATATCATCTTTCAGATTAGATTAGATTTTCACTTTTAGATATACACTTATAATAATCCTCTCTTTTTGTATTTTTTCCATGTTGTCTTAAACATTTTTATAACAAGATTTATAATTAAACCCACCCTGATTACTTTGTCTCATCCCTTTGTATCACTGTTGCCCTGCTCACCCTAGCTGCCTTCGTCTGTCTCGCTCAGGTTCCCGGTGCAATCTGAGGTGAGTCGTGGGCAAATTCGGCAGCTTTGGGTTAGCCTCATCGTGTAACAGGATGGCACATTGGACTTCCTGCAGTTCACCCGCCACTTTGGGCCCTCCCTCAGTTCCTCTTGCTTTTCACCAACACCAAGCATCAGCGCGGAGATGAGAACCTGCACCAACGCTCACGGCGGCTCACCTGTGTGTCTGACATTCTAGTCAACACTTTGCACGCCAAGGTACACATGGTGTACCTGTGTATCTGTTTTTTTTCTAACACTTAATTGCTTATTTTTCACAAAAAAATATAACAGAAAATATCATACAGGAGTGCTGTATTGTCTAAAATGATTTATAAGCCATTAGAAAAGTCTAGAGATAAATCAATTTTCCAAACCAGCCAGAAAATGCTAGAGAGCCCTCCTTTATGATAATTTATGTGTTTATATCAACCTCATCAAAATGATCTTCATTCCACAACAATATATGTGTATATGGTACCGTAGACAGGGTGATCTCCATCACCTGTCACCAGCTGTAGGAGCTTAAGTTGTAATCACACATCAGAAACACACTTACATGTTTCTCCTTTTCAGTGAAAACATGGTTATCCACAGAATACATAACCAGCTGCCACCTGCTATGAGTGTGTGCGTGCATGGGTGGGGGGTTGGGTGAGGGTGGAGGGGCATTGCTTGAGAACTATAGAAGCGAAGTGAGTTGGGAAAACACTGTAGAGACAGATAAAGGAGGAGGGAGGGAGGTCACGTTGCTTAGGCTCTCCCTCTGGAGAGGCCTCTTATCTCCTGGGCTCGTGAGAAATGGGTGAGAGCACCACTTCAGGCTGCCAACTGAGCCTGGGTCATGTGACCACTTCCCATCACTCACATGAGAGTAGGCAGACAGGCAGGCATCCTCACGTGGTTGGATTGCACATCAGAATGGTCAGAATGCCCCTCACCACTAGGACATACTCAAGGACAAACACTAAAGAACTGAACATTTACTGTCTACTAACTGAACAAATAATTTCAACAATTATAATATATCGATCATATATAGATATGTAGTAAGCATTGTTGTAAATGCCCTGGGTCTGTGTGTGTGTGTGTGTGTGTGTGTGTGTGTGTGTGGCTTAGTGAATACAAGTGGGCTTCTCTGTGTGAGTGGAACAGACCACTATCTGAGAATTTTATGTGTGTATTGCAACAGCATCACTGAACAAAACTGTTCTCTTGCACTGGATTATTGTAATGATCTGCAAGAGAGATCTTCAATAAGTTTACCTGTTTGTTTCTTAGTGCTATTGTGACATTTTAGACTATTACACTTTGCATTTGCACATGGTGAAATATATTATATGCATCTTGTAATAATCTTCATTAGGGCATTGGTGAGCTTTGTGCTCATTACATGTTCTTTCTAACTGTGACAGTCAAACTGGTCACAAATTGACATCTGTTAAGGGTTTCATAGATAACTATATTTAGATATACAGTGTACCTGTCCTATTTTACAATTATATACTGCATTCTGATTTTGTAGCAGTTCAAATAAAGACATCGTATTAATATCATAATGAAAATAAAGTTTCCTAATGTAACATTATTAAAAATATTTAAGAGTGCCTGCAATAAACCACAACAGAAGGTTAGGAAAAAAACAGCTACAGTTAACAAAGCTGAGCTGACTGGGCAAATGGTGAACTAGATTTATTCATCCTTGTCAAGGCTTACAGCCCAAGATGTTTCCATTGCTTTGAGTAAATTATATTAATAGAAGTTATAAGCTTAGGTTGGTTAATATCAACAAACATACATGCTTCAGCGAAAGTGTGTGCCCAGTTGCTGGCAAACTTTGCATATCAATAAACAGAAGCTTAAAAAACCCTGCTCTCTTTTCACTGTTGTAATTATTATTATTCATATTGTGTACTTTGGCTAAATCTCCCCCTTGTTCTGCCTAAAGATTTTTCCTCTCCCACTAAACGCTGTGTTAAGGGCAGGGATTTAAACCAATATTGGCCTGTTGGTAACTGCGTATTCTTTCAAAGCCTTCTTCTTTCATCTTATTATGTTCTTTCCATCTGCATGCTCACTTTGTCTGACTGCCCTTCTCCTTTCACTGGCATTTTCAGATATTGGCTGGCGAGGTGTTTAACAGTGTCCATCCATCCATCCATTTATCCGTTTATTCATCTATCCATCCATCCATGTCTCTGGCCACCATTCATGCTCTTCCCAAAGTTAGGGCCATGCAGGCACCTGCACTCTCTGTCAGATCTAAAAAATGCAAAGGGCATTTAGGTCCATTTGTGTGTGTGTGTGTGTGTGTGTGTGTGTGTGTGTGTGTGTGTGTGTGTGTAATCAAGTCGACTGTTTGCTCAATAACGCTTGGGAGCACAAGTGAGCTCTGTATTAAGGGGAGCCCCGAACCGTTGTGGCCCAGGAACGGGCTTGTCTCCCTGGGCTGGGGAGACGAGGGAGGCCCCAGGGGGGCTCAACCAGCAGCTTTAGTCCATCCCCTTCGCAGAGACCCTTTGATTTCATGGGGGTGATTATTTTACTTCAGACCCACTCAAGGATGAAGCCTAAGGAACCAGAGATTGTCCCCCATTCACCCACACCACAATGGAGGAGCACCCCCAAAAATCCCACTATGAGTTCTTTTGCTTTCTCTCTCTCCCACTTTCTCTCTCCCTCTCTCTCCACTTCTCTCTCTCTCTCTCTCTCTCTGCCCTTCTTTCTCTCTCTTTCCCTCTCTATCTCCTCAATTCTCTGTCTGCCCCCCCCTCTCTCTTTCACTTTCCAAGTTCTCATTTTGCAGCACTTTCATAGAAACTGATTCAGTACAACTCACTCAAAAACACAGTGAAGGGGTCAAATATCTGATGGAGGAAAAGTCAGCCATGTCAAGCAGAGGTTAAAAGTACACTTTGTTATACACACACAGAATCATCATCCCCACCATGTCAAAACTCATGGTCTCTGATAGTCACCCTCCTTGGGGAAATCACATCCTATATGTATGCATCATGGCCAGGAGTTGAACTGGGGCCATGGGAGTTAGGGGTTGGGAGGTTTCTGACAGTGGTGGTGGTGTTGGAGGTGGTGATGCAGGGGGTGGAAGCTGCAAGAGGAACTAAAGTAGACAAGGGGGTGTTGTGAATTCTCCCCTTAAGTCCCATTGTGGAGCCTAAGGCTGAGAAAGGACCAGGCTCGACCCCATACAGTTTAAAAGGCTGAAGCATGAATCCCAACATTAGGTAAACAATGGGCGTCATGGGCCAGTGGGGCTTGGTAAAATTATATGTAAATGACCCTTTTTTACATGGAGGAAGACAGAGCCAAGGTGGCCCTCAGACTTCCCATCTTTAATCCTGACTGCAGTAAAGAATAGTCCTTGGCCTAATTTGCCTAAATAGATGGAGAAGGCAACACTTTGCCAAAAATTAGGCACACAAAGAACAAAACAAACTTTCTTAATGTGACTTCCTTAAAGTTGTTATGGATCATCTGGTCATGTTTCACATCAAATAAATATGTAGACATTTTCACTGTATTATGTTTGGATTCAATCAGTAGTCAGAACAGGGAGATAAGAATATGATTTAAGTAGAGACAGAACAAATATATAAAACTGATGATAATGATTAGGTAAACGAGATGAGTAGATGACATTGACAAAGATAAAGAATGATGGAAGAGGGAGTGTGTGTGTGTGTGTGTGTGTGTGTGTGTGTGTGTGTGTGTGTGTGTGTGTGTGTGTGTGTGTGTGTGTGTGTGTGTGTGTGTGTTTGGAACTGCACAGAGCAAGCTTGTTTAAGTTTGCAGCAGGGGTATTAGTGTGTAAGTGACCTCTGCAAACATTGTCTCCCATCACCTCCAAGCTGAATTGCACAAGGATTAGCCCTGTGCTCTGGCTGGGTGTGCTGATCGGTCTTATTTGTTATTTGCATTCTATTTAAATATAGGTGGAGAAACACTATGTTAGGATGTGTGTGTGTGTGTGTGTGTGTGTGGGTGTGTGTGTGTGGGTGTGTGTGTGTGTGGGTGTGTGTGTGTGTGTGTAGCTGGTGAAAGTGGAGCCCGTTGTGTACTCACAGAGAAAAAATGCATGAATGGATCACCCTGGAAAGAAGCTTATTGTCAATCAAGAGGGCTGAGACCACCAGACCATTACACAAAATGTTAATTGCCGCCATACATCACACCAACTCTGTCAAGATGCAATGTTGATGATGATCATACTAAAACAGAGAATAAAGTGGAGGAAAGTTATCAAAAAGTGAACCTTATCTGTTTTGGTGATGGTGGACCTTGACTGTGTTTACATGTGCATGCCCCCATGTTTCTGTCATATGTAGTGTTCATATTTTGGCATGTCAGTATCTTCAACATATCACCCTTATTCAGTTCTCTCTTAGACGTGTTAGTATATTTCCTCCCATGGTAAGATATGTTCATACACTATGAATAGATTTATGAAGAAGGTGTTTTTTGTAACTTACAAACTGATGACAAAAAACAGCCTGTCTTTCAGATAAATGAATGGTCTTGTCAGTTATACACTACCGGTCAAAAGTTTTAGTACACCATACTTTTTCCAGTTTTTTCCTGAAAATCATTCAGTTTATTGTGTCTTGCATTCTAAAAATGAAAGCACAGGACAAATATGAAATTTAGGTTGAAAAAAAATCATGTAATCCATTTATAAACCAAAATGTATTCAAAACTTTTGACTTATCAAAGTAGTCACCTTTGGCAGATATAACAGCTGAGCATACTCATGGCATTCTTCCTACAAGAGAAATCAAATATTCTTCAGAAAGTTATTCCCAAGTTTGTGGCAGAAGTTCCCATAAATGTGTGGCCCTTGTAGGTTTCTTGACTTTCACTCTATTGTCCAGTTCATCCTAAACTAGCTCAGTGGTGTTTAAGTCTGGAGATTGTCCTGGCCACTCCATGTTTTTAAGCTTACCATCTTGTTCTTTTTTCCTGAGGTAGTTTTGGTATAGTTTGGAGTAGTGTTTTGGGTCATTATCTTGCTATAGAATGAACCTCTGACCAACTGGGCGCATACCAGAGGGTATTGCATGGCACTGCAGAATGCTGTAGTAGCCATGTTGTTTCAGGATGCCACTCACTCTGTACAAGTCACCGACCCTGGATCCAGCAAAACAGCCCCAGACCATCACACTTCCTCCTCCATGTTTGACAGTTGATTTTATACACTGTGGAACCATCCTCTTGCCTACTTGACGGTGTACAGAGGTCTTGCGTGATGAACCAATAATTAGAAATTTTGATTCATCAGTTCATAATACCTTGTTCCAGGCTTCAGTAGTCCAATGGCTGTGTTCCATGGCCCAGGAGAGACTCTTTGTCCTATTGTGATGCCTTAGCAATGGCTTTCTTGCTGCAAATGGTCCTGTCAAACCTGCAGCTCGAAGTCTCCTCTTCACAGTTGAAACTGAAACTTGCTTACTACGACCATTATTAAGCTGTGCTTGAAGTTGTTGTTCTGTGAGCTGCCTATCACACAAGCTGTTAACTCTTAGAAACATGTTCTCTGATTAACTTGTGACTTCCACTTCCTGACAGAGTTTCCCCCACTTTCTAAGTGATATTTGATGGTGAAGAAAGCTGTACCCACTGACACCTTGACTTTCTTTGCAATTTCAAAGTGTTGTGATGGTCTGTCTCTCTCCCAATGTTATTTGCCTTTTCCTTGCCATTTTTGTAGCATTACACTACTTTCTGCAGTACAACACTCTTCACCTGATGCTCCTGAAGGTCTGGTACCACACTGTGCGTTTCACTGCTTTTATACCAACATTGGGTGTTGTAAGTAATCAAGAAAAGTTGGAACACCTATAGGAATTAGTAGCACTATCTGTCAAGGCTGATTTAACCTTCATTGCTGCTGATCAGGTGACCCACTTCGTGTTCCCTGAAAAAGGCCTTTTTGTATAATTCTAAAATGTATACTATTTTTCGGTTTTGGGTAACCAAATCTTTTTTTTTAACCTCTGGCTGTTCAGTACTTACCTTTGGACCATTTCAGGGTATTCATTGAACTTTCACTACTTGAATTGCAATAAATAACTGGAAAAATTAGGGTGTTCTAAAGCTATAGTAGTGTGTATAATTTGTTATATTATAAAACTGCATCCTAAACAAAGTAATCATCAATTGGCAATATTCTAGCTCTTTCATTTGTAACAGGTTCTCTTGTAAGTTGTAAGTTAAAAAATTACTGTCTATTACATGCCACATAACATAATGGGCTAAAAATATTTGGACACATCCGCATATTAACTTCACATAGTGTAAGGTAGTGCATGCTGGGCCTACTGTTGTACTGGTGTGGGCCAAGTAACCAGTAACTATATATATATATATGTGTGTATATATATATGTGTGTATGTGTGTGTGTGTGTGTGTGTGTGTGTGTGTGTGTGTGTGTGTGTGTGTGCGTGCGTGCGTGCGTGCGTGCGTGCGTGTGTGTGTGTTAAAGCATTAAATGTTGTTTAAATTAATAATAATCCCATCTCTGAGAACTTCCTGTCTATGGGTAGTATGCCAGACCACGCTCTGTCTACAAGCTTGGTGTGACAGCCAGGCTAGGGCCCCACCACTCACAGGAACATAATTATCATCATTATCAGCTCAAAAGCAATGTATGTACTTGCCATTGCTTTATTAATTCATAATTCACTGACATATCAGTGGCATCCACTGTGTGATGTATCGCTACTTAATCAATTCACAAAGGTGTTTAATAAAAAAATGTGTGCCATATGTACACAATTTTGAATTTCCTCAAACTCTGTTTCCTCAACATTTACCCTTTTACCAAAAGGCTATTAGTAGTAAGTGTCTGCTTTGTGTATGTATTTGTGATCCTATGTGAAAAAGGGTTGCACTGAGGCCACACTCCGTGATGGGAGTGAAGAAAAATTCACTAATTATTCATATACAAAAAACAACCTTTCAATGTGATTTAGAGCGAGGGCTTTGATGTTCAAGTGTTTGATTTGTACTTTATTTTAAGCCACATTAAAGTATTTAAAGAATGAACCATTCAAAATATGAGTCATTCTTGGTAAGTATTGCATGTTGCATTGAATAATAGCTTATGTGCTAAGAAAAATAGCTGAGCTACTTAGGTAGACCTACAACTATGTTTCAGCCAGAAACTACTGGAATAGGTTAAGATGTAGGAGAAGGTCCATCTTTGGTGTGCACATTGCAGCGCCATAGGGAACAACATCATGAAAACCAAGATGTAGGGCACCACTTAAGGCTTGTATAAACTGCAAATCTATGCAGCACATATATGTGAGCTGACACCTATATGGTGGAAATCAAAATGTAACTTCAATAAGGTCTGAAGGATTTATTTGTATTTACCCAGTTATTTATTTAATATCTACATATTTGCAAAATAAACACACATACTCCAAATGCCCCCACGCACATAAATACGCAATATATACAAAATATTTACAAAGCAGCATGTTGCGCTGTGTGCAAACTGAATGCATTGGGATGAGAGTGACCGATGAAGTTGATATAATGGTGATCAAGTCCTTGCACTGGCGACAAGTATCCGGTGTGTTGCTGTGGTGGGGTGGATAAAGACACTGACGAATAACCGATGGTTGGACTCCGTGCCGAACTGTGCCATGAGAAGTGTCCGGTGGGGCTCTGCTGGAACATGGACTCAGTGGGACTGGGGCTCTGGTACTCTGGGGAAGAGTGCAATTGGCACAAATAGTCTGCGGTATCTGGCAATGCGCCCAAAGAGCTGAACAGGGGGTCTGTAATGACGCGGGACTTGGATTGCAAGAACGCCAAAATCCTTGCGTACTTGTTGTCTTTGGTCTCCATTCGCTCCACCGTGGTGAGGTAGTGAACAAGGTTTTTCATGCACTCATGGTATCCATAGTGGAAATAGTTCGCGAACTCTGCAAATAGCTCCCCTGCAATGAAATGGCATAATAACTATATGGGCTGAAAAACGGCACATAGTATCAGTAAAAATAACGCTGACTAGTTTCAGTGACAGTTACTAACTGGATGACAATTGGCCAAATTAACGAAGACTAAACATTTTTGCGTAAACCATACAATCAATCTTTGATGTAATCATGTATTTGCTTAACTGTGATTGCGAGAAAAAAGTTCAGATTGCCTCACTGTTCGCACGCGAGTCCGGCGCGCGCGTTATGTAAGTTGCGTCAAAGAGATACTAGTACGTACCTTTCTCTCTGCCCCGGGGGAAATCAGCAGAATGTAGGGCTCTCAGGTACTGAACCGTCATCTCCAGAATCTCTGCTTTCTCCAACTTGCCAGAGTTCTGTGAATGAGGGAATAAACTTCATCATTGCGTGCACAAATGGTTATATGCTACATTGCAGCACTGACGATTGGCGGTTCGTCTATTGCCAAATATATGTCCTTTTACTATTGTATATAGTATGTCAGTGCGTAATGGAGATAAAATATGGCAATCATCTGGTATGCAGCCGCATTTGTGGCGGAGGGCAATAAAACACATTATGTTTTTATACGCCCTGTCCGCCTGTGTCTTGTCCCCTTTACTTCAATGTGTATCTCAGAACAAATAGAATTAGTGCAAAATATTGTAGGGCTAGTTGAGCTCTACATACCTGTTTTGCGAGCGCCATTGGAACTGTTTTTCCGAGTTCATTCAAACAGCGGTTTATACGGTCCCGTCTTCGCTTCTCAATCACCTTATGTGAAACTGGAGTTCTCTGTAAATAATATATTAGAAATTTTTGGAAAACATTAATAACATGAAAGATGAGCCTTTTGTGGAGAACGGACAACGTTCGTTTAACAAAATTTGATATAATAAAGTTTTTCCGGCCATTTAAGTCATGGGCCCCCTTTTTTAACCAAGCGCAAAACTGTCTGTGCAGGACGCTTCTTACAATCAAAAAGCGACGTTTTATGGCACAAATACTGTAATACAAATACAATTTCAAAACAAATCGAAGATTTTAAAGTACAGACATCGCTGAACTGTATAGAAGTACATTTGGAATTGACTGCGGTTTGGCAAACTTGCGCGCGCAAACGATCCATAATGGTAACCTGAATAATTACCATAAATCCCTAAGTATTGTGTGATGGTGTAATGTACATACATGTAAACAGTATAAATATTTCAGAAATGAAAACAGAATATAAAGTAAGGCACATGAAAACATACACAATATTTAAAGACGACAGGCTCAGATAACACATAAGGCTACTTACTTTGCGGTCCTTCATCTTGGACGCCATTAGTTGGTAAACAAGTAAACAGAAATACAGATTTCTCCAGGACAGTCTTGCCACAGTGCTGCTAGCAGTTAACTGGTTGGACTGAGGTGTCTGACTCAACTCTGGCCCTTATAAAGCGATCATGCAAGGGGACTCAAGCATTCATTGCCATAAATTATTCCATAGGATTAAAAGCAGGGCGTTGGGTAAATGTGTGCATTTAGGATCAGTTAAAGAAATAGTAAAAATCTGAAGCAGTGGGGTAGCAGGGGGCAGACCTGCTTTGTTAATCCACGTGGCTGTTCAAAAGACACGTGATTACTTTAAGAATATTATTTGCATAGTAACAACCCAGGCGGGAAATGCGAACTGAGCGGCGAGTCCTCCTGATCCTCCAGGGCGCAGTGCGCGCGAGGAAAACAAAGCAGCGGAGAAAAGAGCTCTCTTTCTCCCAACCTCGCGTTTCTCACACGATCTCCTGTTTACAAATCCCAGCAAGCTATCTTAACTTCCATCCAGGCACCGTCTGGGAGTTAAGGCCTGTCCAGTAACATTAGAGTAATTAAGTAAGCCTTTAATAGGCTGTTCCGCCGAGTTCAAGGGAGATCTTTTGGAGATGGAGTCCCCCCGTTTGTTCTCAGCGTTTCTCACACGACTTGGTGACACGTCCATCTTTTATGGGAGATGGCAAGCTTTTTGTTTACATTCTCTATTTTTGTTCCAGGCCTCGGCAGGTGTGGGATTGAGGCTGGCACACGGGCTTCGCCTCTGTCCAAGCCAGAGACTCCAGGCGTCTTTGGCACACGAGGGTTACCCACCACTGGATTCTTTTGGAGAGGCTCAATTTGTATCCTATTATCCTATAAGAAAATGTCTATTGAAATGAATGAATAGTTTCATTGGCCTAAATTTTAATAATGCTGTGAAAGAAAGGAGGAGAAATAAAGAAGAATGCAGCTGGCTCTAATGCGCATTATTCTCCGTCACCTGCGAAAGGGGTAGCCTGGAGACCTCTATTCATTTGCCTAATTTTGGTCAACTTAACAAACTTTGGGAGAAATTATTCTGGTATTGTTGTGAAGGATGAAGCTTTCTGATCGAATTAACAGCATGTTTTGATGCGGTAAATGTCATTAGAAAGAAAGAAACAATCGCGTTTAAAGGGGTCTGGGTAATGCGCCAAGTGGAGACGCCAAAGCGCGAAGTCCACAAAGGGAGCACGCAAATGCCACAGGGGACTTTTGTACCCTCACATTGCTCAAGTTTCCCTCAACAAAGGGCATTATTTTATACTTGAATACATTTCATACAACAATTGGCTGTTTTCTTCAAACATATTTTCACAGCAAGGTTAACAACAGGTTTATTGTGTGCGCTCCGTTCCACAGTCTCAAACGCGGTTTCGTGCGCCAAAATGGTTTGCTTGTCTTTTTTAACTGGAAACGTTTTAATCTTAAAAGGCTCGCCGTGTATAAATATAACGGATACTGAGGACAATTGGGAAGAGTACGAGAAGAAGAAATTAAGATTTTAAAAAGAGGTGTAGATTAAAAAATACTCCAAAGACGTCTGAAAGAGCGGAGATTTATTCATCACCACGAAAAGAAAAGCTAGTGAAAAAACTCATCCATTCCCTAGTTTAGTTTATTTCACCATCACATATATATGTATGTATATATATATAATTATGTATGTATGTATATATATATATATATATATATATATATATATATATATATATATATGTGTGTGTGTGTGTGTATGTGTGTGTGTGTGTGTGTGTGTGTGTGTGTATGTATGTATGTATGTGCGTACGTATGTATGTATGTATTGAAAGGCGCCCAATAGTCTACCCTTACGTTTCCTAAAATTATATAATGTGGCAAGATTCTTGAAACCTTTGCAATCATGCATCAACTACGAGAAACACCAAGAGGCAGTCCGTTTATCCAGTCTACCCGCGAACTTATTACATTACTCACTATAATTATTTGTTACAAGTCACACTCTAATGATTTTTCTTGTTTTGTCAATGCATGTCATATTGGGCGTACCATTTGACCTGTTTTTATTGATACAATTGTTCTTTTACTGTTTGGAAACCTCGTGCGTCTTCGTGCGTCACAGTTAGTGCAACACATTTCAACTAAAGTAGACTTATACGGAAACGTGGTTTATAAACATAATAATGTGTATTTCATGGCATTTCATCAACATTAATAAACATGAAAGCCCCTTAATTCATGTTTTACATTAAGGCACGATGCGATGACCGCTTTGTTTCACTCTTAAACCAGTCTCAATTATTTGGATTCACAAGCATAACAGATTATCATAATAACCTCAACAATTTGTGCATATACGTCTACAATAGCCTATTTTCGCAAACTGCAGCATTTTAAACTCTAAAGAGATGTACAAGTATACACACTACATGTAGCCTGCTACAACATTCTAATAGTCGATTCAATGGACATGCATTTAAATCATTTGTCTGCAGTGCAATTATAGGAACAATTGTGAAAATTCTAAATATTAAAACAGTAGGTGGCATTATTAGACGCATTCATTAGGATAACAAGAAATTACTTATTCTTTTTAAGACCTCAAATGAACCTCATGAAAGTGTTTCCCAAAGTGCTTAAATATATACGTGGGAAATATATCCTCTGATTAACGTTTAGTATCCTGCGCCATTTAAATGTAATCCTTTTTGTTTTATATGTTGTCCTGTTTGATGTTGTTTCCTTTATTAGTATGTCATGAAAACTTTATAAATAGAATATCGTAGGTCTATACACATGGCCTTAACATAAAAGGTTGACAGACAAAGCAGACCAGCTACCTGAACGTTTAATAGGATCTGTAAAGAGTTACCATGTGAAAGAGAATTACTCTGGCAGGCCTCAGCGACAGTGCAGTCATGCATGTCACCTTGATTACACTAGTACAGTTCGCCTTATTCGCTTGTAAAATAAGAGGGATTCCAAGTAACCCTCACTCTTTCGCACGTCATCTGTTCATATGGAGAAAAGGGCTAAATGAAGGACCTTTAAATATTTAAAACAGTGTCGGAAAACAGTCTATTTACTTTTTTAGACTAAATCCGGCATTTGTTTAGAGAATGGCCTGGTTCGGAGGGTTACGAAGGGAGCTGTAATTGTGGCACAGAAAACGTATTTTTGCCCAAGTTAAACTTTCCCGTGTCTTTTCTAGAAACTAGTGAAGTCTTTTTAGAGGGTTTTTGTCGGCTCCATGTAGCCTATGTCTAAACATTTTAACACAGGTCTTCAATCACGTCTGTTTGAAAAGTATTTTAAACCTAATGACGGATTTCGACAATGGGTATGTGTCTGAGGCTGCAGCATGTCCAAATCATTCGTTTATATACATATCTACATCAGTTTGGTGCGTTGTCAGGCTCCGCTTAATGACCCGCAGTGACCTCGGGCAGTCGCCAGCGCCGTCGTTTAGCTTTGTGCGCCATCGTGAGTCTGTCTTGCATAATTTCACATGGCTCTCATTGTGTCCCCGCCAGCCCGAAAGCATATTTTCACACACATTTTGTAGGTCTGCTCAGGCGGCCGTCGATGATACCGAGTTGCAAATATAGGCTATTAAAACTGATCGTTTAAACCTTGTTGCACCCTGACACCAAGACAAAGTCAAAACAAATGTTTGTACAGCCTTGGCAATAAAACACACCGTTGATTCTAAATTCTAGTTATATATTGGATTGTTCTAGAAAAAAAATATCCCATTCTTTATATATATATATATATATATATATATATATATATATATAAAGAATGGGCATTCATATATATAGAAAGGGGGAATGTTATAAAGTATATATGTATATATGTTATAAAGTTGTATAGTCTACAGGTTGTTCGAGAATAAAGTGTATAAAATAGGGGTGTGACGCCTCAGATGAGTCTATTCAAACTTCACATCACAGGACCGTTAGGTTGATTACGAGTGATGATTTGGACTTGGCAGTAGAGGATGCTGTTGTGCAATTTCAGGGGTAGGTTTAGCCTACGACATGCCACCCAAAACTAGGACCATTCAAATTTACCCGCTTTACTGTGTATGTAGTGTGTATGTCTTACGTGGTATTATCTGTCGTAGTTACTTGCTACACATTCAGAGGCTAAATAAGGAATGGCTCTGATTTAGCAAGTGGTTAATCTATTTTATTGTCACGCAATTACAGCGGGCATTGAGAACCGATAATAAAGGACATCGAAGCGTTATCCTTCGGAGTGGCTGGTATTTTGACTATTTTCTTCTAATGCCACATAGTATTACTTTTTCTATTTGATTAAGTCTCGCAGTTATTCATCTCTCCCCTTACCTCTTGGGTCTGTATCTAATGGCATTGTCTGCAGGCTACTCCAAGGAAATAACGTGTCCCATCCATGTGAAAAAAAAGTTCCTGAGACTAAACGACCAAGGTGATCCCTCTGAAAGAAAATATTAAGGCATTCGTTGGCAAACCGCGTGTTTTGCCACAGGGTGTGTTCAGGGTGTAGGCTAAAGTTACTCATAAACGCTCCTAATTGAGTGAGTGATGCATCGTGTAGGCTAAGTTCATCTTTAAGTGTATTCATTTTTTTTCTAACGCCGTCCAATGATAACTCTTCTCACAATGTCTAACGTCAAAAATATTTCACAACAGCTCCTATTGGCCAAATAGGCTACCCGGTTTACGAATTGGAGAACACTAAGCGCCACATCCTCTTCAAGATTTCTGCATGGTTCATCCTGGGAGCTATTCTTCAGGTTTGTGAAATAGTACACATTCGTTGTCTTTACTGGATTTAATTTAACTTACCGATTCGCATTTACATTCCGAGCCACAGTGCTATTAGTGTTGATTAAACTAGAGATGAGTGAAGAAGCTGTGTACGACTGGTGAAAAACCAGGAACCAGACGCATTGTTGCAGTTTTCTTAAGATTCTTAGGTGGTGTCGATTGATAATTTGATCATTTTGTAGCATTCCCTCTCCTAAGTGGTATACCTCGGCATATAATTACGTACGTCGCGGTTATTGAGGCAAATAGCGGGACTTCACCAAACAAATTTAGCAACCACTGCTTGCATAAGGCGTTCTCGTTTTTGTGGCACTGGTGCGCCGAGAGTTTCCTTTCTCATCGTCGTAGTCTGCGGACATAAAACTAAAATCATGCACACAGCGAGGAACAGGCATTATTCTCCCATTCGTCGCCATTGTTGCTTTTTTCTGTAATGTGTAGTTGTGGAGTTATGTGTTGTCTTACATTCATGATTGCACACTTGAGCTTTGGCCGTGCCGACTGGCGCTGCCATCATACAAAGCCTGTAAGAAGAAGCTGAGAGAGCAAGGGGTGGCGACATTGTTGTTGTGTGACACTCAACTTTGTTTGGGAACGGTTGTCAGCGTGCTGGGCTCGCAGCACGCCCTGAAAAGAGCGGTCTAGTGACACCATTGTTAGTTAATTAGCTAATATTGCAACGAGTTTAAAACGGGTTACAATGTGTTCATTGTTGCAAGAGTATGTTGTGGCATCCCGCCTTGTCGTTTCACGAGGGCTGCGTGCTGCTCGCCTGCTTGTCGCACGACTGTTGTAATTGACAGGGGACAAGCTATAACTAAATTAATGGATCAGGGTTCCTTCTATATTCAGAGAATATTACAGTCTTTCAGTCTGCACATACAATTGTTCATATGAAGAGACTAGATAGGGGGGAATGCTGTCCCTACCGCTAATTTCAAAAGGGGGGAAATTGTTCGATGGTGTCTTCTAATGGTAAAACACGTGAACGTAATATCTTTGTAGATTGTTTTTAGACTGAAGACGACCTCAAAACGCACTTTCATCAAGGTCCTGGCTCTGTGCTTATATCCTTTAGGGATGCACGGATTATGAAATCCTGGTGTGATACTGATGTATCATATAAGAACATGGCAGATAACAAACAAACAAACACACACACACACACACATACCATTCAGTTTGTACAGAACTAATCTGAATACCCAGAAGAACATCTGACACTCGCCATAGGCACCTTGCCATAATATTTGACAAAATTCAAAAGGGGACAAAAGGGCTGATATCAGATGATACCAGTGTTAGTTGATCTGTCAATGGACCTCTAGACTAGTCATAGGATTACCACGGTCTTGTGTCCTGGTGTGCTTTTCGCAGCAAAGTGATGCTCCAAGACCATCAGAAATCTTAAGTGTTTTATTGTGGGCTTTACTTTGAAATGAGACATACTTTGAAGCCTGAAGTGCCCATATGCCGCCGATAATCCTGTATGTAGTGACTCTTTTTCGTTTATTAGGTTTTGTTTGGTTGATTGTGTTCTATGGCAGCAAACTAGATGGAAGCACTTAGGGGCCATCATTGCCTGTTCCTGAACACATTTGCTTGGTCTGGAATCTCCCAGCTAGCTCTGCTGTGTCAGTCAGGGAACAGGAATGTAGAGAATGTAGGTTGCGTAGTGGTTTTGAGCTAGGCCTCTTTTTTTCCCTCTTCTTCAGAAAGTGTACATCCTGTCAATGTGTATTACCTTGTCAATGCTCTCTTCCTCTGTTGGTGTAGTTGGGGTAGATGTAAAAGGCTATATACAAGTAATCATTTACTCGTGGACTATACATACATTTCATAACCTTGCACAACTGGTTATAATTTCTGATGTCCCTGTACATGCTCACCAAGATTTATTCTTGTATGTCTTCTTGCTTTGTTTACTGACTTTTAAAGGTAGGTTTGTTAAACTAACAGTCTCTTTGTGGTAAATGCAGTAATGCATGTGTTTTATTTGTCATAGTGGCCCTGGCTTATTCCAAGTGTAGAGATGATGCCCCTTACATGTATGTTGTTCACACATAAGAAACTGTCTAATTTGCTGTTAATGCCAGCTAGTTTCAAGTAGCATCACCCCCAGCAAGGTCACTCAGTATAGGCTTTTCCAGCATCTGCCAGTACTGCTGAAATTGGCCGCAGGCATTCAGGTGAAAGGTTAGCATCATCCATGGCCCTGCCCCAAATGTCACCTATTAGCCCAGCACCCAATCTTGGTGTAGGATAAAGGTGACAACAAGCTCTATCTGGACATTTCCCCATATGATGTGCACATTTCCTGTCACTTGATGCAAGAGAGAGTTTAATGGAAACTCTGCCATTTGACACCTCCTGTTCTTAAAAGGAACAAAAAGTGGATCATAGGATAGGAGGCACGAGGTGAAGTTGAGGCTGACAAAATAATTTCAGTGTGTTTGAAGTGTGAAATAAATCAAAGCGTTTCTTTCTCTCGCTTTAAAAAAAGCCTCCCCTCCTCCATCCGCTCTACCTAAAGCCAGGGATGTGAGGCCTAGCTGGGGGCTTTACCACAAGAGGCTCATCTGGTTGCTTCCACCACAAAAGAAACAGGAAGTAGCCTGGAGGATGATTCCAGCAAGCCCTGCTTTTTCCTTATCTGAAGACTGGATTTTTCTGCTCCAGAGTCACAGGAAAGCCACTGAGATCACAGATTTGTTCCACAGGCATTTTGTGTGTAGTGGTTCAAGACCTCAGAATGTCGCTAACAGATGGCATGTACATGTGTGTGTGTGTGTTTGTGTGTCTTTTCATAGGACATTAGACTATGTAAGAAGGGGACATGGGGACACACCCTGTGAAACATTCCTATCTGGATAGACTTGTCAGCACGGGCAGTGGTGTCTTCCTACACATCTCTTTCTGCACATCCTCCTATGGGTGACTGAGCACTGTAATTTCCACGATGACATCTGATGTAACTGTAAAGACTCTGTGGTAGTCTGAAAAACAGCAGTCCAAGGTAGCTCCTCCTGACTTGAGTGTTTGTTGGTAGTGTAATGGAGGGGAAGCACAGCATGGTTATGGCAACTGGGGTCAGACAGTGGGGGTGAGGTCTCAGCAACACATTGAATTTGACCATTTTCTGTACAGATTTTCCCTCTGTCCTTCTTACTGGTTTGCTCTGTCTCATCTATTTCTTCTCCTTTTTCGCCTCTTTTCTCCATTTCCCTTTCTGTCTCTGTCTCTCTCTCTCTCTCTCTTTCTCTCTCTCGTTTCCTTCTCTCCTTTCATCCTCTCCTTCCCTTCTCTTTCTGTGGGTCTGGGCTAAAGCCAGCAGGCAGCTGACAGACCGCTGTTTGTTATGGAGAAGGAAGGGAGGTTACTGTCGGCCAGAGTCCCCAGCCCTGCCCTTAGGTCAGACCATCACAGCCTTATTTACTAAACATCACCCCATATTAATGTGTGTGTGTGTGTGTGTGTGTGTGTGTGTGTGTGTGTGTGTGTGTGTGTGTGTGTGTGTGTGTGTGAGAGAGAGAGAGAGAGAGAGAGAGAGAGAGAGAGAGAGAGAGAGAGAGAGACAGAGAGAGAGACAGAGAGAGACAGACAGAGGCAGAGAGAGAGAAAGATGCCATGTGTAAATGTAAATGTATAAGTGATCTGTATGAGATGATTTGTACATTTGTACATCTCGGTTCTTTTGTAGGAAGTGATGGCAGCTCTGTGTGGTGAGAGATTCTTGTGTGTCTATGTGCATGTGTTCATGTGTGTGTGTGGTGTGTAAGTTTATGAGTGAGTATGGAAGACAAACAAACAGGAAGTTGACCCCATGTCATACAGTAGGAGGCAATGGCTATTCAAGCAGATCACATTCACATGAAATCCAGAAAAGAGAGATAGAGAGGGCCAACTAAGTAGGTCAAGGAACACCATAACACCAAGATATTTTACCACAATAGAGGTGCAGAATTGTTGAGGTGTGGATTTGTAGTGAAAACATATCATGTGTCTTGCAGAGAGGGATGTTTGTAATTTAGTCAAATCGGTCTGTTTTTTGCAGGAAAAATAATGTACTCAATTTTCACACAATAGCCCCTTGCTCTCTCTGTCAATCTATCTGTGCTTGCCTTCCATTATTTCTCTTTTCTAGTCTGAGATCACCTTGACTTTCATTGGAAATTACAGATGGGTATTAGTGGTTGGAAATGGGCCACTGGAAATGTCCTTTGGTTGAAGCCATCCAGCAAGTATGGGAGGTGAAGGATGGCATATTTCTAAAGAGAACAATACAAGATCATAGGAATTCTAGTAGATCGTTTGACAGTCTGGCAAAAGTTGGTGGTTGAGATCTTGTCTAGGTCATGAGGCATTGGATCTAACCACAGCAGGAAGAAAATCTCATATTCTTGCTGCTCTACTGATGTCTGTTATGCATGTATGTGCAAGTTTGGTTTATTGTGAAACTGTCTTAATGCATCACTTTTGGCATGTTACGTTATGTTTGTCTGCTCATCAGTGGTGATGGCGCTTGTGTGTCACTGGTAAGACGACACTTGTAACCTTTACCCCATATTCCTTCTGTCTACACACTCACTCAGCACGCACACAGACCACAGGCACCCTCCGCCCCACCCCCAGCATTGGATGCCACATGCAAGTAGTATTTGACCTTATCACACGGGTCAACGGGTGCGTTAGCCAAAGCCGCTAGTCCAGACAATGCCAGTAATGCTAACGGCCCTTCTGTCCAGAAAGGGGATGGGAGAGAAATAGAGGGAGTGGGAAGATATATGATAAAAAGAAATGGCAACAAGATATGGAGAAGGTCATGGTAATGAGGAGAAATTGGAAAACGTGGAAAAAAGTCATTTTGGGGTCATGAAGGGATGTTGGTATTCTAGGCAGAGGTCTACAGACATACATGAATTGTAAAATTATAAGGAAAAAACCTAATGGTGAGCAAGAAAGGCTAACATGAATATTTTCTGCCACACAAAGAGATTGAGAAAAAGGTTTTGTGAAGGAAAGGAACTGATGAGAGAGTGATGTAAATGTTGAATGTGAAATAGAAAGAAACTGCCAGGTCATGTGGCACATTCTTCCATTGAGAGCTCCTGTCCACTCACACTTTCTTCCTTGCACCTGTCTGGGGTCTTTGTAAACGAACACTGATATGCGAGTTTTTTCTGCATGTGTGTGCTCACATATGCCAGCCTGTGCAACCAAGCCATGATATTATACTGAGCATATCAGACACACACATAAGCACACACATATGTATGTACACACACACACACACACACACCATGAATGTTCACTTACTAGTCATTAGCTCTATTCCCTGTACACAGTAGTATGATGCCAAAGTCGATATTTTGTCAATAACACAAGTGTCTGTGTCATGAGACCATAACACTCTCATCTGGTCAATCAGTCATGCCTATCTGACCTCTGATTGCATTGCTTCATCAATACTTACATAGAGACTCAAAATAGAACGGAAAGCCAATGTGGTAGGAGTAAACACTTACTGCATTGTTGTACATTGTTACCCCAGCACAACAGTGGAGTGGTTGGATGGCTCTTGTCTTGTGTATGGAAACACTTTTCTTGGCACTGGGTTTATGTACACTATTTGGCAGCCTCGTGGTTTAACAAGGCATAGTCTTTTTATTTACATTAAATTGAAATGTACCTCAGAAGTAATTCAGTGTTCATTCTTCATAATTTGGAAAGCATTAAGGGGCTACTTTGGAATTAATTTCAGAGGCTCTGGATCCATCATGTTGCCCAAGGTATTCACAGATAATATTCATCCTTTATGTAGTAAAGCTGGAAATCTTTTAGAAACAGGTGTTAATATCCAGTTTCCTAAATATCTGTCAATACTCTTAAGAGAGGTCTATGACCTTGACATGGCCATGTTTCTATTTTCAGATCAATAGCCCTACTCAATAAAAAGCTAGCAAAGATCAATGGGTCAGTCAGTGCTAATGTTTAAGCAGGGATTTAAGCATTGAAGTCAGCAGTGGAGGCAGCTTAGAGGTTGATGATAGTGAGGTTAAAAGGCCTGCTGTGTATAGGATTAGGAGTGGGTAAAGTTGGTCAGGGCCATATCAGAATGTCATAGCTAAGCTATCCGGCTCAGAGTACTGCTAATGAGTTAGTAAGACCAGAAGGCGGGCAGCCCACCTCTTAACACCCCCCACCATAACAAGCCTACAGACAGTCCCACCACCGTCAAGTCACAGGTAGAGACTGTGAGGACGTAGATTACTGTAAGCATTGACAATATCAGTTTGATTTCTTCATTACCCAGCACTGGTGCTGGAGTGGTGGTGGAGGGTTTTTGGAGCAACAGAATACATACAGTTACACATATTTATAATACATAATTCTGTGTCGGCCATAAAAAACTAGCTGTGGCAATGAAAATGTAAAAATCTTTGATACTAAGTTCAGTTTTTAATTAAAATGTTCTCATCACATCCATGTGTGTGATGGGAGCACAGTGGAACAGGAGGCTACCACCTCTGTCCTGTGGCCTCTGCCATGTGTCATAAAAACAGCTGGGCAGTTTACCCACACTGCACAACTTCTACTCCCTTCCCCTCCCTCTCATTTTTCCAAAGCATTCTGTTTGAAGGGAATCTGGTTTTTTTTTCAGCTGGCCACTTTCTACAACTCTGTTAGGATGTTCCTTCTGTGTTTTCCTTATTTTTCTAATGTTATTTTTGACATTTTCTATAATAACTGTTTTGATTCCTAAATCTTGTTGAGTGTTTTTTTCTTGCGATATATCCCATGCTAGCCCCAGTCATATATTTAACTTTGCCAGGCTCTCTACTTCACAATCCATTGGGTGTCCATTTCTGTGCAGCTAGCTTTACTACCTCTTTTCTCTTTTTCTGCACCCTCCCCCTCCCTCCTGTGTGTGTGTGTGTGTGTGTGTGTGTGTGTGTGTGTGTGTGTGTGTGTGTGTGTGTGTGTGTGCGCGCAGACACTTACTTGGCTGACCAGTGTGGGGTGACTGGTAGGGCAGCTCTGTCATTGGCTCATCCTTGGAGCAAGCCAAGTATGGAGGGTCTCGGCAGCAGGCTTGGGGGCTGTAGAGGGGGGTTACCTTTAGCCTGGAAACCTCCAAGAGTCAACCCATGTGACTCATGTGGCATGTCTCTCTGAGGACCAGCTGACTCTTACACACAACAAACACACACACACACACGCGCATGCACACACATACACATGAACACTCTCACAGTGACACACGAACACGCCGTCTTGCGCAGTCATGGTTGCAGTGGTGGGAATTAAGGCTGGACACATTGAAAAAAAGCCTGACAGAGAGAGGAGGAAATGTGAATGATCAGGGCATGCCCCCCGCAGCCCATTTCTCTCATTTAACCCATGTGGTGTACGCCCCCCCATGTTTGCACATATGAGTGTGGCCATTAGACCATGGGTGGAGTTGGGCAAACAACGGTGGTCTGACTCCTCGCCACGTCTCCTCGTTACTATCACATAACGTGCAGCATTGCTGGAATGAGCGGGTGTTATCACAGATAGAGGCAGAGCAGCTCGCCTGTGGTTGTGTTTGACTGAGATTACAGGTGTAGTTCATTAACCTGTCTGAAACTGAGTTCCGCTTAGGTCAGATAGTAGAGGCTGCTGGCATTGTGGCCATGTCACCCAGATGCCTTTGAATTCAGGGTCCAGCTAGGTTTACTCCTTGGCTAATACTAACACAGTGTGCAATTCATGCAGAAAAAATAAACGCCTACAAATCACTGTCATTCCCTCCCTCTTGCATTCTTTGTCCCTCCCATTTCATTTACAGAGGGAGACCAGAGGCAAAATAAGAGGGAGGGAGAGAGAGGAGAGAGAGGGAAAGGGAGAGAGAGAGAGACTCACATGCTCATGTTGCTGTTTGGGGGGGTGTGCCTTGCTATTCATAGTCGTGAGAAACAGAGTGGGCTCTACTGCCGGTCATTTGGCACTGCTCTCCTGCTTCTACTGTTGGGGCTGACACCATTCCTTCATCCCACAGCCATTACACACTCAAGCTTAGGATCTGAGTTTTTATTCCATTTTCTCTCACTGGATGTACACTAGGTCACTCGACATCTAAAGTAAGAATGTGGTTTCTTCACGTTGTGGTTTCTTCAGTTCTGCTTCCTTGGCGCATTCTTTATGGTTTGCCTTGCCCAGCACAACAGTGTCTGAACGTGGTTATCATAACCAAGACTCCCTCTCTTAAGTGGGTCTGCTTTGACTCATGGTGCTTAATGGACACGGCTTGATGGCTAGAATTGTGTACCTAAAATGAGGCTGTTATTTTAATCAGCTCCCCTAAATTGTTCTAAGGAGCTTGTGATGCGTTTTGTTATAGTTATATTGAGCTGTGTAACTGTGCGTTTTTGGGTGAGGACAATGTAGAGTTTACAGTCTTAACAGTCTGGGAATGAGATTAATAGTGTATGCCTTTAATGTTGTCTAAATATTCATATATGGCTAATTTTTTGAGAGAGATGATTGTTTGACAAAGTCTTACGAAGAAATAATAGATTGAATGTGGAAGTATCCTGTCTGGTAGACACAATTCTCTGAAATTTTTTTGAGTGAAATCTTTCTTAGTGGCCTAGCAGGACTGTAAGAATCTTAAAGGAGGTAATTATGTCTAACCCTGTTATTTTACATTCTTGAAGGGAAGACCTGAGTACTTAATAGGCTCAAAGTAAGTGTGTGTATACTATTAATGGACTCATCAATTATGCCACTTACCCCACTGTTTCTTAAGTCTTAGAGGAGTGGTGTAGTTTATTTCAGTCAAAAATAGGTTTGAATATAGACATGGGTAAGATGGCAGTTGGGTAAATATTTAATTGGTTGTCATTTGCTTTCAGAACCAAAACAGCAGCACCTATTATTCAGTGGTAGACAATACTATGAAACAAAAGTAAGATCTGTACAAAAGCAGCATCTGTACTGAATTTCAGTTTGCTGGCACATCAGTTCCAAGTGTAATAAAAAAAATCTGAGTGACTGAGATACACATTGTTCTAGCGATCGGCTCTGCTGACCAGTAAAGTTAGTCAGGGCTCAGCCATTTTTCCTCTTTTCTCTCTGAGACATGGCAGAGGTAGAAAAAGGCTGTCGTTTTTGTAATGAAAGGAAACCGGAGCAAACTCTAGCAACTTACTCAGCAGCACTGAGTTAAGCACAGCTGATAGTATCAGGAAATGGAGCCCCAGAGCAGTTTCCTCAGTGATGCCCCTGTGAGTGGCTCATCCCCAGCTCCAGCTGCCTCTCTACTCTGCTCTGCTCTGTCCTCCTTCCCATGTCCCACAGGTCTCACTGTTTGCTTACAGCTGTGGTGTGCAAAGGAACAACTTTGTACTTTCTGTCTGGACTTTCTAGATAGATCAATATGGTAGGGTCTGGGTAATAGGTAATACTTCTGTCATAGCTCCTATATGTATATCCACGCTCTCTTTCTTTGTCTCGCTTTTGAATGTTTCTCATTTCCATTTCCATTTCTCTACTCTCAGATAGTGCAAAACATCATGCAGGCCCAGGATCTCTTGAGACAGCTGCGGATGCCCGAGATCAGCGATGTTCGGCAGTATGTGCGTGGCTTGCCCACCAATACACTCATGGGCATGGGAGCCCTGGCAGCCGTCACCACCTACTGGTATGCCACACGACCTAAGGCCCTCAAGCCACCCTGCGACCTCACCATGCAGTCCACCGAGGTAAAGGTAAGGAGCAAGAGAGGCAATGGGATTGTCACAATCCAATAAATGTCTAAGTACATGTTTTATTTTTTAATTTTAATTTGCCATAGGTTTACTTCTAGCCATGTTAATTTTAGTAAATATACCAAATTCCTTAGTAACCAAATTTCTTATGACCTGTTGTTTGCATCTTTTTACCCTTAACCATTATTAAGGTTGGCACATTAAGCTGTTATTAGCATCTATATTTGGCAGGTGCACTGCTCTTTTAGTAGTGGAGTTTTCTGACCTTCCAAAGTACATACAAGAAAGACGTTTTGCCCACTGTAAAGCAACTCACAATGGGACATAAATAAGGGAAATGAATGGCCTGATTAACATTAATGACAGAGTGTGTACTGCCATGAAAATGAGAGGCTTTTATTGTTTTGCCAACTTCTTCTTTCTTGTCACTTAGTTGGCTTTAGTAATCTAATCAAGTGCTATTATGGAGACATTGTAGTAGATGTTGGAAAACAGTGATAAAGTCATAAAGACATTTACACACAGTTAGGCCTGTGTGTCATCCTTACTTGGCCATTAATGTTTAGGCCTTGAGGATCGTCTTGAGACAGCGAGATTGTTTTTATTTATAATTCCTCATTGACAGTGATTACAGGATTGATCTGAACATGTTTGTTAATGAACACTGCTGTCTGCCTGAGGGAAATGGTGAAAGCCCGTGTGCATTGAATTCTGCTGTCAAATTAGATCAGGGTTCAGTGTGAGTCTGTCTGGCACTTGTGTTTTGTTGAAGGCTGCCTCTTTCCCTGGAGGTTACCACTATATAAAGCTACAACTGAGGAAACAGCCTTGTCTGTCTCCTCTTTGGTTTACACCCCAGGGTGTAAAGGTTGACTCTGGTATTAGTCAGCCCACGCGTAATCTCAACAGGATGAGAATACACTGGCAACCACCTCATGTGATACCTGTCTCTTTTCCAGCATCAATGCTGTTTGATTTGCAAAGGGAACATTTCAGATAGGACCTTTAGGCTACACAAGTGAAACAAGTAATGGCAAGTAGGTTAAGAATACTCAAAAGCTGTGAGGTTATTATAATTTACAAATGTAGGGTTTAGTGTGCCTGAATGCAATCCTTACACATTCACAGCCTTGGGGTAGTCTGTTGGAGCTGTTTGGATCAAGGCTGGACAGACCGGAACAACCAGTGTATCAAAAGTCTGTCACAGTTTTTGATCATGGAATAAGACTCTTTAATGACAGATGCAGTCCTACAGCACCTCACATATACCCTGCTCCCAGTGGTGGTCCAAATTTAAAATGTAAGGAAGTGAAATAATGATTGTATTTCATTAGCAGAAGCTTTTCAGTGACATAGGGTCAGTCATATAGTTCAGTCTGAAATGTTAAACCTCTAAATGCTTTAGTCTTCGAATTAGTAACTCCATAATATTAAGAGGAAATAGATTAATAAGAGCAACATTACTACTCTTATAATCCTTATATTACTGATTACTGAGGAATGACTCAATTACAGTATTTTCTCACTAAGTCTTTTACTGCATACCACTACACACAAAGCATGATTTTCATTATGACATAAAGAAGGTACTTCAAACCTTGATCTGTTTGTTGTAAAAGGTAGACCATGTGCATTGTAGTTATAATACTTGTGCAATACTATTAGTTATAATACTTGTGGACACTGAAATAAATGTGTAAATATTGATTTATGGACATACAAGAGACAAGGTTAAATGTGTTCATCATTTCAAGTATGAGTTGGGCATGGTTATCATACAACATACTTGCAATGTACTATATATGGAGTTGCTAGAATCCTTCCAAGTATTTACCCAGTTCATTGCAAGTTGAAGTCATCCGTTAAAATATTCCACAACTGTTGACTTCAGCACTGTGATCCTGGCTTTGCGGTGTCTTTTATATTTGTTTTCACTGCTCAGTATGTTTTGCCAGTTTAGTCTAGATTTTCCAGACTTATCTCGTATAGAATCTGCTCTGTACTATACTAGTCTGTACACAAGTTTTGGTTAGTAGCTTCTGCTCATAGTAGACCTTCAAAACATACAGGCTCATCTGGTCCTCAATCAGCCTGATGCTCTCCACACTACCACACTATCTCTGTTGCCAAGGGAACAGCTGTGTGCCTCAAGATCTCCTTCAATATCGCTGTGTGAGACATTGTTGTACAGTATTTGTTCTGAATATCACACATGAGGTAAGAGTGTGTGTATGCCTGCATGTGTGTGTGTGTTTCTGTGTATTTCTGTGTATGAAAGAAACAGTAGGTAAAAGATATACATATGCTATACCTACAGGCTTGATACAGCTGTTCCTGCCATTGAGTCTCTGGCCTACTTTTAACAACAGTCTGCTCTCTGAGCCAACAGCACATTCCTACATACCGCATCTGCTATGTGCCTGGACTTGAAACTGGTGTGTGTGTGTGTTTGTGTGTGTGTGTGTGTGTGTGTGTGTGTGTGTGTGTGTGTGTGTGTGTGTGTGTGTGTGTGTGTGTGTGTGTGTGTGTGTGTGTGTGTGTGTGTGTGTGTGTGTGTGTGTGTGTGTGTGTGTGTGTGTTTGTCTGTGTTTTCTATGCATGTTGGTGCTGATGTGTGGGTGTCTGTGAAAGCCTAGGAAAAGCTTGGATGAAGATCTGGAGTCTGGGTCTGTGTCTGCGGTTGTGTACATGTATGCTTTTAAAGCGGCACATTTTTGGGTGTCTTACTACTATGTTTTGTGAGTGTGTAGACACAGTCCTGTTGTTCATGTGTCTTGTTTGTCAACTGCTTCCTCACAACAAAGGAAGTCTGTTGTTGTAGATGAGTGTAATGTAAGCTTAGTAAGATTTGTTCCCTTCAAACAAACACACTCAGATCTCTGTGCTCCTTTTGTTCCGGTTTGTCTTTCGTGTGTATCAGGCCACAGTACAATCACAGACAACTTTGGTCAAGTCCTCTCAAGACTGATTTTCTGTTTGCTGGGTTTAGTTAGTTTCTCTGTCTCTGTCTCTGCCCCCCCCCTCTCTCTATCTCTCTCTTTCTCTCTGCTTCTGTCTGTCTGTCTCTGTGTCTCTCCCTATCTTTCCCTTTCCCTCTCGCCCTCTCTCTCCTTCTTTATTTTAGATTAAGTTCTAACATTTAATGATTTTATATTAAGTAAATTAAGTTATTTTAGATCTCAGTCTTGTCAGACTTAGATCTCAGATTTGTTTGTTTGGTGTTGTAGAAAGGAATGTTTAATGGAATGACTTTAACAGCCAACAGAGGTGTGTGCTTTTAAAATTGTGTGCTGTGTGGTGCAGAGGCCTCAGGATGTTGGGTGTGGGGAGTTTTTTGGCAGCAATCTCAGAAGTGCTCAGTGGTGACCAAGGAGGAGCACAGTCAGCTGCTGTGGTGCTGACCTGATGCTCAGGGACTTGGGGGGAGTCACACACAGTGACACATGGACAAGCTGTGAGAACACAGCTAGCCTGGAGATGGAGCGCAGGAGTGCAGCCACAGACAGATATAGATTTAAAAACACACCCACACCCTGACTGATCTATATGTATAAGATTGCAGGCACACATGCACACAAGCTGAAGCAACCTTTGGCACACAGACACATGGTTAACCTCAGTCACTAACAAGAGGTGTTTAAAATGGGATGTGCATAAAAACTTACATTTTTGTAATGTGCTCCAGAGAGCAATATCACACATACGCCAGACGCCATTGCGCCAGGCGCATTGTTCAAAACGGTTGGTCTTAAATTACTTCATTAGTCATGGGTGTGTTTTGGGCGTAACATACAATTAACCAATGAGAATGTATACTCTCATTCCCTTTAAGAGCCAGCGGGCGCATTGTCCATGGCCTGTTGCTATTACGATGGCGGATTTACCCGGACGGGAGGAGCTTTTCAGTGGAGGAGACCGATCTGGTCGTGCATGAAGTAAAAGCGTGTGACGGTTAATATTCGGGGATGGAAAGAATCCCCCCAAACCTCTGCGGGTCAAAGAAGTATGGGAGGAAATATCTTCAGCAATTGTGTCCTCCTTTGGCAAGAAGAGAACTTTCGAACAGTGCCGAAAGCGGTACAACAACGTTAGAAGACGGGAAACAAAAGCTTTAAACTCAAAGGAAACATCACAAATAAACGGAAGTTGGAGGTCCATCAAACCATTAGTCCACTAGTTTTCTTTTTGATGATTTGTCCTTTTCATTTCTTACAACTTGCCACGCTGTTTATTTAAAACGAAAAAAGAAATTGTAAATAAACTGCAGAACATTACAATTGCTGTTTATTTAAAACAACAAAAGAAATCGTAAATAAACTACAGAACATTGCTATAAACTGCAAAACATTGCTATACTTTCGACTGACGAAAAACCATGGTTTACGCTGGTCAAATGACGATATGGTTTTTGCGTCCTCATAATAGCATCTGGTGCGCTTTGCGCCAGACCACACATCTTCTTTTCGCTGACACACCCGTGAGGGCACAGTGTCATTTGCTATCTAGACAACGGGATTTTTTGCCTGAAAAAATGAACGATGTGCTTGCACAGAATAGCAATGACAGCATGCTCATGCCGTGAATGCACAATGTGCCACGGCATGATAGGGCCCCTAGTCTTTTTATAGAGCCTGCATGTAATTTTCAACTTGACTTATTGAGTTTTGCTAACACCACAGGGGAAAAGCCATCTGTGTTGTTTCTTCAGGGTCGTGGATTGATTCCTCTGCCCCCCAGGCACTGAGTACATGACCCGAGTACAGTACCCACCCCATGCTGAAAACAAATGGATGATTGAAGTAATCTGGACCTCTGCAAGCCAGAATATCCCCCCAAATAGGCGATCAGCAAAGTCCCATCACAGACTGCAGCCATCAGCCACAGCTGAAGATCCTCCTGTGCTATCACAAGACCTACTAAAATCACAGTTGTCATGGAGATAGACACTCTCTATCCTTCAGGGTGGTGGTGGTAGGGAGTGGTGACATGGCAACAGCTTGTCTATCAGAGGGCAGTGGCCTGTGGTGAGGTCTGTGGCAGGGTAGGCAGTTGGAATTCAGAAATGTTTTGATTGGTTACTGCCAAACTGCATCATAGGTCATTACCATGAATTTAACTATATTTTAACTTATCCCGTTTCATTTACACTTGCTGCCAAAGAAACATTAGAATGCTTGACTTCAATGCTATTCATGATGACAGTTCACAACTGATATTGTGAAATACCAGAGAGTTCTGTTAAAGAAATAGTGATGAAGCAACAGAAAGAGACCTAATTGTGACATAGACAGCATCCATATTAGGTGGCAGTCAGTGCTAGTGTGAGGGAAACTCCTACCAGCAGTCTCCTACCAGAGATTTTCAATTTCATATAATCATATTTTGTCTTGTTTGTTTATTTATGTGTTTTTTTGCCCTCACAGAAGATCCACAGCACTGTAAGGAAGATTTTCCCCATAATTGGTGTCATCAGTGATATATGTGTGTTTGTGCTGACAGGGAAGCGACTATGTCAGAGGCTCAGTTCTACTGGAGGAGGGCCAAGACTTGATGACTCATTTCTATGATGATGCACGCACAATGTATGAAGTATTTACACGAGGAGTGCGGGTGTCTAGTAAGTACATTTTGCCATGTGAACCATTAAGAATAATTCCCTCATTAAAGGACAAGGACAAGCCAATTATTGTGGTGATTTACAATCATACCAAGCTATCCTTAATCAAAGATTAGAAATGTTCATAGATAAATTACTCAGGTTCCTACCAGGTGTCTCCCTAAAAATAATTCTGTTTTTCCACAGATGATGGGCCTTGCCTTGGCTCCAGAAAACCCAACCAGCCTTATGAATGGCTGTCCTATAAGGAGGTACCTCCTGCCCCCCTTTTTAAATTTGTCCTGAACATTCATCCATGTGCCTAAAAGGCTTTAATTGCTGACCTGTAATGATTAGGTGTTTTGGAAGATAAATACATACATTCCAACTTTATCCTAACTTTAACTTTTCAATGTTATCCTAACGTATGCATCTTGTTTTGATATGTATGATCATGATATGATCATGATTGAGCCATTTAGGTTAAGGATGATGCCATTTTGCAAGGATTGACATGGCCATGTGAGTGAGTGTGCCTCACACTGTGTCTTACCATGTTTCACCTGCACAGGTACAAGAGATGGCAGAGAACATAGGCTCTGCTCTTCTCCACAGAGGTCACTCCCAGAGTGGTGATAAGTTCATCGGTATCTTCGCCCAGAATCGACCAGAGGTGAGGACAATCAGTTCCACAGGTGTTCCCCTGGGCATATTTATATGTGCTGTTTAGATTAGTCTGTGTATAGCCATGCCGGACATTTGCATCACTAACAGTGGAAAATTTGAATACACTGTAGCTAACAAAAAGTCTGGACCTCAATGGGTGAATATATTAAAGCTAGAACCATAGAATAATAGACATGCATACCAGACATGTTGCCTAAGATCATAGTGGTTGATAGTGGTGGCCTATGATTTAGTTGTCATCTTAAGCTCAAGACTCTGATGTGTCCACTGTCAGCTGCTGTGTCATTTGATTAGCATATGAAAACAATGGGATAGGCTTTATTGTCATGCCATGTTTCCTGGTTTTGTTGCTATGCAGTGGACAGTTTCAGAGCTGGCGTGTTACACATACTCCCTGGTGGCTGTTCCCCTCTATGACACACTCGGTACAGAAGCCATCGACTACATCATCGAGAAGGGTAGGATGGCGGAGAGGCGCTGGCCCACTACCAGTACCTGATACATACAGTATATTTATTTTGTAAGATGTCCTGCATGATAAGGCCCCTAGATAATTAGGACATGGGGAACTCGGAGAGAAATTACATAAACTTACAAACACCAAAAACAACTGTCTACTCAAGGTAAATTTACTTAAAGTAGTTAATTCAGACTAAATAGAGCACACACATTACATTCAAAGCAGCACATTAATATAAGTAAGCATTACAGATGCACTGAAGAAGGCACTTATATGCACATATACACATAAAACACACAGAAAATAGTCTAGATAGAGTAAATAGTGGAAGTAGCTGTGGGGTCTGTGTAGGGTGCAAATACAACTTTCTAATTGGCAGTGGTATGATGTGCTGTTGGAATCTTTTTGAAACATGTACATATTTTGATTAAATGTATTATAATCTGATATCATTTCTACAACCAAGGTGATGGTATAAGCAATTCTAGAAGCGAAGCTCACAAATAATAGTATAGAATGGTGATAATCAGATTAGAAAAGGTCAGAACTACCACATCTGCAATGTTAAAATGAATAAAAAGACTTAAATTACAGCCACAATACTTTGTCTAACTAATTAACTAATGTCTAATTAATATCTCATATGCCACTTTTGCAGCTTCCATCAGCACAATCATCTGCGATGTGGTCAATAAGGCACAGCTGATCCTCGACTGTGTGTCAGGCCGCAAGCACACCATCCACACAATCGCCTTGATGGAGGCCTTTGACAGTGACCTGGTGACCCATGCACAGACCTGTGGCATTGAGATCATCAGCCTCAAGGACCTGGAGGTAAGGCCCAGGCCCATACCAGCTGCTGGACCGCTCTGAGGCCATCTGACAAGTTGTGTATGGCCCAGCCTTACCAAGCCAACATGTGTTGCTCAGTGCTAGAGTTGGATTACTTACTGGAAAACAACAATGGATTTTACCAGTGGCCTTCAATTTACCAATTCTGTTCATTTACTAAGACGTTATTTTTTTAAAGCATTGTCCTTTCCTTTACTTGGCCATTAACTTAAAGACAAACTCAATAGTTGTCACTGGTATGATGCCTATATCCCCAGAAATACTCCTCAGTACTGATTCCAGGTAAAGTGTACACAACAGAAAGCATGGTTGTGCATTTATAGCTGCTGCACAAAGACACCTTCTTGCTGGTAATGGTCAGCAGTACATTACAACCACAGGTTTCTCTGAGACAGCCATCCCCAAAATAACCAAAACCGTCCCAAAGAGAACACGACAGTTACTTAGCAACCACTATTAGTCAATAGCAGTTCCAAATGTGTTTGTTGTGGACACAGTCAGGTAATTGATTGTTCTAACTGGGAGCCATTTCAAGTTTCTGGTGCAGGACCTAAAATGTGTTTTTCATGTTTTTGTGTCGTCTTTCTTTGTGAACTCTATTTTAAGTGACATCCACTTCTTTTTCCTAACCAATTTTACATGTCCACCCTCCCTCTGCTGTGTTTCCTCAGGCGCAAGGCAAGGCTAACCACAAGGAGCCATTGGTGAGTACTGTAGGCAACCCAGCACAAGTTAGATTGGAGCTGAAGGTCATGTTGTAACTTCTCTTAATGTCTTGCCCATCTCCAGCCCCCCAAACCACAAGATCTGGCCATTATCTGCTTTACCAGTGGAACCACAGGTAATACAGCCAGAGTGCACTCTAATTTATTCCCCCTCCTCTCTCTTTCTCTCTCTCTCTCTTTCTCTCTCTCTCTCTCTCTCTCTCTCTCTCTCTCTCTCTCTCTCTCTCTCTCTGTCTCTCTCTCTCTGTCTCTCTCTCTCTGTGTCATGGTGTGTGAGTGGAAGATATGTGAAATGAAAGGAAGACATTCATGTTGGAGCTGGGCAGCAACCAGGACACTAAAAGCCCTTTGTAGCCAGTCACATGATTGGTGTCTAATAGCCTCCTAACCCCCCCCCCACACACACACACACACACAATACACACACATGTGTGCACAATCAAAAGTTCTTCGAGACACACACACACACAAACACAACAACGTGATCCTGTTTCTGTCTGTCATGTTGAGCCTGTAGGATGCTTTCCCTGATTGTTTCATCAGGGTCCAGTTCAGATGTGGTAACTGAAACACTGCTTATCTCCTCTTGACAGGAAACCCAAAGGGCGCAATGCTCACACATGGAAACGTGGTGTCCAACTGCGCTGCTTTCATCAAAGTAACAGAGGTGAGCTGAACTCAGTACACGTACTAGTATTGGCACACATGCCCTTTTATGTAATAATGGCCCACATGCATTTTCATTTATTTCAATTCAGATTCAATATAGAGATGATTTATGAAATACTATATAATACATACAGTTTTCCATATTTTGTGTAATAGTTTGGAAAGCTCCGAAGGCTGCATACATTTTCAAATGCAGTAACTGAAAAAAAAAATAGTGAATCTTAACCCAGCTAGGAAAACCATACTGGCCTTAGCTGCATCTGTAAATTTTACAAATTTATATCAAATCAGAGGAATGTATGCCAATATTTTTGCAAACCACACATGTAAATCTCTCAATAGCAGTTTATATAGCGAAACTGCCTCAAACTGACCCAAGGACTTAACTGATTATGTCGATAAGTTAAAAACGATTCCTTCTTTCTGAAACCGTCATCTGTGGGCTGGGCTGAGTGGGGTTATTGTACATTATGCACAGACCAGGCCTCCTCTAATCACATCTCCGTGCATCCTCTCAAGTCATTACCCGCTCACTGCAGACTACTGAAAACATGCACTATCACAGACACATTCATACATGCACCCAGCTTCACCCATGCACACACAGACACACACATAAAGACCAGTCAGACCTTCCCTGTGGCTATGTGCACTGTGGCTATCTGTACCTTGTAGAGTCCCTGTCTTGCTGAGCAGGAAAACAAACAAAACATTAAGTGGCTGCAGCAAAGGTCAAACAAGCATAATGGCCAGGAAGTGGGGGCAGCCGGGGGGGGGGGGGGGGGGGGGTGCAGATGGAGACTGATGGGGTGGAGCCTATCACAATCTGTACTGACATTTGTGACATTAATACTGCACACCCTCATCAACCTGATGGCAATGATTCATCCAAACAGTATTTGCATGTTTGGGTGCAAATATAATCAAGTTACATCCTCAGTTGGAAATGTTTATCTTTGTCAAAGTAGCTTTTGTAGTACATGTGGAAAGATAAAGAATGGGAGCTATTTTATATTATTTTGTCTGCTTGCTGTTTGCTTCAAATTTGTTTTTATCATTGTTCACTTCTGCTTAGGTTTCATCAATTCTCTCTGATATGTCTCTCTTTCCCCTCCTCCTTTTTTCTTGCGGCAGTCAGGACCTAAATACCATGTCCCCTTCCATGCCCAGTCCACATTCGCTGTTTTCCTTTCAGCATGTTGTTGACCCTACCGTGTCTGTCTCCTCTCCATTTCCTCTTTCTCTGTGTTTCACTTAATGTCTACTTCCTGGTTCTGCTGTGCACCCTCTGGGCGGGCTGGTAGGGTATATTGAGGCCCAACTGTCAGGATGTTCTCATCTCCTTCCTGCCCCTGGCTCACATGTTTGAGAGGGTGGTGGAGGTAGGACTTTGGTTTGACGGCATGTTTGTGCCTGTGTGTATGTGTGTGTATGTGTGTGTGTGTGTGTGTGTGTGTGTGTGTGTGTGTGTGTGTGTGTGTGTGTGTGTGTGTGTGTCTGTCTGTCTGTCTGTCTGTCTGTCTGTCTGTCTGTCTTTTCAGGTGCACTGCATGCTGGACCAGAGTGACATTCATATGTCATATTTGCCTCTAGCTCACATGTTTGAGAGAGTAGTAGAGGTATGTGCTATAACATAAATATGACATTTACAGAAATTTGATGTAGTTTATATGGGTAGGCGTGCTTGTTCTCCAAGTATTAATGGAGATCCACAATTGGACCGTGTTTCATGTGATGTGAACAGATCTGAGTGTTTGCAGATGCCTAACAAATTGAGTTAAGAGACAACAACTGTTTCTAATTTTGACAGTAACTTAACAGCAATAAAACGGCTACAGCAATAAACAGCTATTTGTATGCTATTGGCCTTTTCTCATTCTTCTGTCTAGCATACTATCTTGGCCAGAGAATCATTTATTTCACAATTATATCTAGCAGGATACTTGATTACATTTTGTTGCACAGTTGCACACACTGCATGTTCAAATCAAAACTGAGGCTGTAGACATCCCTTTTGCTCACTGTCCTTTTTTCAATGGCCAGGGAGTCATCCTTATCCATGGAGCACGGATTGGTTATTTCCAGGGGGACATTCGGCTGCTGATGGATGACCTGAAGACTCTGCAGCCAACCGTCTTCCCTGTAGTGCCCCGTCTGCTTAACAGGATGTTTGACAAGGTGCGTTACCCCTAAACTTTTGTAGACCTATGATTCAGATATTGTAAATACAGGATAACACCTCTAAAATCAGTTGTGCCCAAGTCCTGCTGAGATGGAAAGATTGTCATTATTTATTTGTTATTGTCATTGTCATTGTTATTATTTATACAACATAAGTTGTATTTAAACATTGTGTAACATCTCCACATAAGAACTATGTATGTCCAATCCTGGTATTTTTTTATTTCTGTAGCCTTTTGTGTGGTCATGGATTTTGCGCGTCTGTGTGTGTGTGTGTGTGTGTGTGTGTGTGTGTGTGTGTGTGTGTATGTGTCCATTAGATATTTGGGCAAGCCAACACTCCACTGAAGAGATGGCTCCTGGACTTTGCCTCCAGAAGGAAGGAGGCAGAGATGAAGAGTGGAGTGGTGAGGAAAGACAGCATGTGGGATAAACTCATCTTCAGCAAAGTACAGGTATACAGGTGGTTATACTAGTTCGCAATCATGTCACAGAAAGACAGTTATTAGTCGTAAAGCAAGCAAAACATCTCAATTTAAACATTATGATTTCTGTAATATTATTATTTCTGAAGCTGGGAGCAGTTAAATGTATTGCAAAACCTGTTGAAATGTCATATGTGCACCTCTCTGCTGCCCCCCTCAGGCCAGTCTGGGTGGCCGTGTTCGGCTCATGATCACTGGTGCCGCTCCGGTCTCTCCCACGGTCCTCACATTCCTACGTGCCGCCCTTGGCTGCCAGGTGAGCTTGTCCCAGCCCTCGCACTCCCAGAGAATTCTGGGAAACCACACAATAGGACCTGCATTTCTCATTGTTCACCAGGGGATATGGTATACCAGATTACTGAAAATTAGACCAGTTAAATTATCTGTGCTTGCCCCCGGCCTTTACAAATTCTTTGTCTTTTTAAATTGTGGACCATAATAAGCACTTCTTGATGCTTGCTTCACACTAATATTTGCGTGTGTATAAATATGGTTGGCATCTTTTCTGAAATTAAAGAAGGGATTCTGTTTGTAAGTCTGTGATACTTTTGAGGGTACAGTCAAAAAAATTATACCTCTACATTCTTATACTAGTTGTCCAGGCTCTTAGATTTCAAAGTTAATCTTTCAATGCCATGGACCAATATGGAAGGATAGAAAATATGAAGTATAACCATGTCTAAAAATACTGAGTAATCTAAACCTTTGTTGAAAATGACCACATTCTTTGAAGCTCCATTGTCAGCAGTAAAGCTGTGCTTGAGGTTTCTAATGGTATGTGTGCTTCCTCTACCAGTTCTATGAAGGTTACGGCCAGACTGAATGCACTGCAGGTTGCTCCATGTCCCTGCCTGGTGACTGGACAGCAGGTACAGATACTCAAACTGTGTGTGTGTGTGTGTGTGTGTGTGTGTGTGTGTGTGTGTGTGTGTGTGTGTGTGTGTGTGTGTGTGTGTGTGTGTGTGTGTGTGTGTGTGTGTGTGTGTGTGTGTGTGTGTGTGTGTGACCAAATACATGTCTGACATGTATTTGGTCACATCACCATCACCATCATATTCTCATACTCACAGTGGCATCTCCAGTGATTGAAAGAAAACCCTGTTTGTTATCACAATTCTGGCAGGTCATGTAGGTGCACCTCTGCCATGCAACGTCATTAAGCTAGTAGATGTTGCTGAGATGAACTACCTAGCAGCCAATGGAGAGGGAGAGGTGAGTCTTTATCACTATGACACCTTTGAAGGGCTCCTCATGTGTGTGTACAGTAACCTACAATTATTGATATATATATACATATCTGTATGTGTTTGTGCCTTTAGGTATGTGTTAAAGGACCAAACGTATTCCAGGGTTACCTAAAAGACCCTGAGAAGACTGCTGAGGCAATAGATAAAGATGGCTGGCTTCATACAGGCGATATTGGCAAATGGCTACCGGTAAGGCAAATAGGGTGAAAAATCTCACTAATATGTTATCTGTATAGCACAACCTCCACTTAACCTATACTTTTCCTTCCCTGTAAATATCAGTGATGTTTATGAGTGAATGTGTTTTTTTGCAGTCTTTGAAAATGGCAGTAACTTGCCCCTCCATTCATTTAATACATTAACACATATAATAGTGCAAATCTAACAGCTTGTCCCTTGGTTGATCTTACTCCTGTGCATCAGAATGGAACCCTGAAAATCATTGATAGGAAGAAGCACATCTTCAAGCTGGCCCAGGGTGAGTACATCGCCCCAGAGAAGATTGAAAACATCTACACCCGCAGCGACCCAGTGGCCCAAATTTTTGTGCATGGAGACAGCCTTCAGGTGAGCATCCTCAGTGAGTGGAAGGACTGGAGCAGTGAGATGAGTCCCTTCTTCTTGGTCTTAAAAGACAACTAAAGCTGTTTGTTTTTCACACAGGCCTGTCTTGTGGGCATCGTAGTTCCAGATCCTGATTTTCTGCCTGGGTGGGCAAAAAAGAGGGGAATCGAGGGCTCCTACATTGAGCTGTGCAAAAACAAGGTAAACCACCAAGGACACAATATTGTTTATGATTACCACTGGTATTTACACTGGCATTTTAAGCAGTATCACTAGAAAGTTCTTTTTTCATATTACAATTTGCACTCGTCTTACACCTTCCTGGCATTTTTCCAGAAGGTATACTATGTTTTGTGAACCTTACTTACTAAATAAGTATAATTAAATTATGTGTCCAATTCCTCAGACTCTCAGAGGCTAGGTAGGCAATCAGAGTTTTGATATTTGAAATTTGTTTTATTCAGGATCTTAAGAACGCCATACTTGAGGACATCATCCGGCTGGGCAGAGAGGGTGGCCTTAAGTCTTTCGAGCAGGTGATTGTTTTGCCTAAGACATGGCGGGACAGATGTCATTTCCTAACATAATTGTACAATTTTGGGAATGCCCTCAGGCAAGAGGCACACTGAATATGATATGACATTCTTTGCCTCGTCTTTACCCCTCTTGATATGAGGTATGTTCTGAGATGTGAGCTGGTACCTGTTCTGTCTGAAACCATGTTTGGATACATGTATGTATGTTTTTAAGTGTGCCCCTGTGTGTCTGCTTGTGTCCAGGTGCGGGACATTGTGCTGCACCCACAGATGTTTTCTGTCCAAAATGGCCTACTGACCCCAACACTGAAGGCCAAGAGGACGGAGCTGAGGAACCACTTCAGGGAGCAGATCGACCAACTCTATGCCCGGATCAAAATGTGATGCACCACCACTACCACCATCATTAACACACAAGGGAAGAAAAGACGAGTTGGAAAAGAGAAGTGTGCAACCAAGACAAACAAGAAGGGCCTCACTCATACAGAAGCCAGAGCCTGACTCCTGTTTTATGTCGATCATATGGACACCAATGATCGAGCAGCCGATGACCTCCAGTGTCTCAATTAATACTGTAATGCTAATCATGATCATGTCCATCAAAGTAACACAGAGAGCTGTTATAACTGTTTTAACTGAGAGATGATGGATAACAACCATATGCCTTATTTAAGAGTGACAAAGCTCCTCACATGTCCAAAAGTCAGTGGCAAACTTTTCACACTCAGAGAGGCCATGGCAACCCTCTGCCTCTTACTCATTCCTGCCAAGAGTATTTGTGACCTAGCCGATGCAGCCGTGACCTAGCAGATGCAGCTATTGGCTGAAGACACTCTACAGAATGTGACATGTAGGTGGGGCTGCAGAGACAAATATCTGTTAGTACATGAAACATGTAAAATTTCAGTTGGAAACTTGTAGTGTACATAGCTATCTATTTAAATGTTATTTGTTTCGGACATATTGATGAGAGATCTGCATGTAAGGATGTGAGACACAAACTGAACAAACACATGGTAACCTTGGAGTAGGTGTCATGTTGAGACTTCTACACTGTGTCCTCAGATTACGTGCTGAGGTTCTAATGACTGTTTAAAAAAACAGGAAATCCAGAAATTGTTATACCATCCAGTTTCCCAAGCTCATGTGTTTACAGTTTCTACTTCCAAGGAAATTTCAGGGGGTTAATTTGTGTACATCAGAATCAATACTGTCAATAATAAATAAGTTAAGAGTATGTGGAATTTCAGGAGCAACAGATATGTGAAAGACTTGTATGTTGTGGACATAGATACACTGCTCTATTTAGAGAGAACCACAACATATACCCTTAAATAGTAATTTTGCTTCAGTGGACATATCTACTAGACTGTAAATGTAACAATCAATTTCAGGTGCCTGCTTATCAATTTTAGCAGTATCTGTTCTAATGTGCCTGTGATATATAGTCTCCAAGTGACCTTCAAAGGGTATCTGAATTATGGAGGCCTGAGTGGGTCAGAAAGCACAAAGGGATCTTGCAACAATATGTGGGTGTCCCCATCAAAAACATCTCAGGCAAACATCTCACCAAATTAAAGCCATTCTGGATGAGCATCTTATACACTTGTATGAGGGATGGCATGATTTGTACAGCCTTATGCACACAGTAAGCAAAATGGACACCAATTCTGACTGCTAACAATCAACTAGCCTTTCGCTAAATTATTTACATACATACAGAAGAAAATCAGGAACATAGGATAGTCATTAAGTCATAAGGCAAGAACTGTGCTTTGAGTACAACATTTTTAAATGTAGCTATGACAACTGGAAAAATGTGAGAAGTGCAGTATGATATGATAGGAGCTGGTGTTTGTAGTCAGAAGAGGGATTAGTCAGTATGGTGTAGATGGAAACCTGAATTTGTCTCCTGTAACAAGGAAATGCTTGTCCTAATGTCTTGGTGTTTCACATTTTTGTACAAATGTAAGATGCATATATTTCCATATTTGAAGTTATACCAAATAAAGACTATTTTGTGTGTATTTGACATCAGCTTAGCCTCATGTCACTTATCCTTTATTATAACTCACCAAGAATGTACATAGAGGACAATTCCACAATTATTTACACAATACAAGTTAAAGCAGTGCAAAAAGTGCACTGCAAAGTGCAAAAATGCCACAGGGTGTAATGTTTTCCCCTCAAGCCATATATTTTAAAACCACTGCAATGGAAAACATCTTTACACACATTTTGTAGAAATTACCAAACTAACTGTAAATTACGTACTCATATCAGCACAAAGTAAGTGTTTTCCGGTTACACTGACAGTTTTTTTTTTTACGCAAATAATGCCAAATGTCCTTGTAGTACTATGGGCCCATGGCCTTTTTTTTTCATCATCACTTGTTCTCAAACTCATCTGCTGCCATCAGCATCAGCTCATCAGAGACCTCTTCTGCACTCCTCTCCACCTCCTCCAGGGCCTCCAGGTAGCAGGGGTCATCTGCAGCACAGTCTCCCCAGCCCTCGGTGCCTCCTGCTTGGGTATGACTCTCTGCAGTGCCCCCTTCTGGTGATGTCTCAGGGTGTGACCTCTGGCTGAGCTCAATGTTCCCTGCATGATCCATTAGATAGAGCTGGTCCTCCTCATCCTAAACAACATGTGTTGCACAAAACAAATTGGTCAAAGTTGTGTTAGCGCAGAATCACTATAGAAAGGGTGGTGACAGCCATTGAAATTGATTTGTAATGTTATTTTTGGCTTCAGGTCTTACCTGTTTTAGCAGGTGACTAATGCAGATATTCTCTGGCAGAGGGTAATCTGAGAGAAAGAAAGGAGGTATTTCACAGTTACAGTGGAACAAGTGGAAGGGGAGTTACAAATGAAAATACACAACTTCTCCATTCCTTAAATCAACTGGCTGGGTGCCGGCCTTACTGGAGGATCGGTAGTTGAGTCTCCTGCACTCTGGGTCGTGGCACTTCTGATACCACACCTCCTCCCTCAGGTCCACGAGGATCCTACAGAGGTCAAACCAAGGTTGGAGGACTAAAGCTACACACTTAAAAAGGAAGTGATGCTTTAAAATTACATTGAAATCTTAGATTGTTTCTAACAACATGTGTGCAGTGAATAACAAAAAAAAAATGTATCTTGTAGTCAGAAACAACTTTATGAAATGATATAGAGTGGGATTGGCCCAAAAGATAATCTTACATGATGTTGTTGCTTTTGTGGAAGCGGCCCACATTGTGGCACCAACGGTAATGCAGAATGTCATAGACGAGTAGCTGCTCCGACACAAAGTAATTCCACCGCCGTATGCCTGACCAAAAAGATGCCATTACAATCAAACTATTACATGGCACTCTGATCAGTAGTGTATGGTGCAGCTCGTCAAAAATATGTGTGCACAAATATGAACAGAACAGCACAGCTGCTATGTGGTACACCCAATTTAAACCAACCCAGTTATTCATGGACTGACACATTCAGCCCGACCAGTTATTCCCCTCAATGTACTTACTTCCTCTGATATCATCTTTGCATACCAGCGTCAACACAAAGTCATCTACTTCCCTGTAGGGGGAGTACTGGTGACCTCCAAGACAATCTGGTTAAACACAAAAAGATCATTTACAAGACATGCATTATTTAGTGGTATGTTACCAATCTAAGCAAACAAGAAGACAGGCATGCAAAGTGACACCTTAGTGATTTTTTACAGACTTACTAGGCTTGGTCATACTGACTTGTACTTGTATGTGTATTTTGATGCAAGATGGACAATGCATATTTAATGTTTTCTTAAGGAATGAGAATCTAGCATCTAACTGATGACAGTGAAGCTGTGGCTATAGTTATTGCTAATGCATTTCAGTTTCAGGAGTGTTAAGTTTACACCCCTCTCCCTTCATAATGACTAGGTTCAATGCATTCATGCTCATGACTCTATTTTCACTACCTGTGCTGGTGTGAGCTCCGGAGGAGACCTCTGGCGCCGTCCCTTTAGTGTTTCTAAACTCTGGGGCATCACACGTCAGAATCCTCTGACTTGTGTAACTACAGACACAAAGGGGGTGGGGACACAATATACATTAGTGGGGACAATAACTAACAGTTTAATTGTATATAATTTACTGCTTCCCACTGCTGTTACACCCTAAAGTACATCTGTAACAGAGGGTGATGAGGCAGTACTGTCTGAGTGTGTTTCCACTCTAGTCGCCTGTGCAGGATTTAATGGAATCCAAGCGGAAGGAATGCCAGTCTGTCACATGCTCCTTCCAAATAAACACAGCAGACTTGCAGTAACTTGCTTAGCGTCGACACACCCAGACAGCCATCCTGTCAGTACATATAAACACACTAAGACTGAGAGAGAAAGAAAGAGAGAGCTATGAGCAGAAGTGGATGCAGGATTGTGTGTGGTTTTTTTTTTACTTCAGACAAACTGTGGGACTCACTATGTTGAGAATAGTCAGGGTCCTTAAGGTACACAGGTATAAGTATAGTGCAGTCTCTCAGTCAAGGATCCAGTCAAGGGTCCACTATTAAAAACCATATATCTATGAGAAAAAGGCCTGGAAATTACTAGAAATGTCATTCATTGCTGTCTGTTGACAAAAGTGTTCTTTTTACTCTGGAATCCAAATTGTGATGCAGAAACATGTGGTGTAAAGGGCAGCACTAAGCAGACTTCTTGCACATAAAATACTGCAGAACCACCTGAAAAAACACAGGTTTTAAAGCTGACCAACAGGGAGGATTGCACAGATTGATCTCAAATTGGGATCAGCAGATTCAAATGTTTCCTGTCATAAAAAAACAGAGAACACATATATGTGACTGTATCCAAAACCCATGCCTTGGTGCAGGCAGACTACTATGTGTATAGGTGGACTTTAGAAAACTGGCCTGGGTGCTGGATAGGCTGCTTTAGCCAAACACTTTCACCTTGCGTGCTATAACAGCTCTGACAGAGTGATAGCTAAATTCAGATACTGGAAGTATATGAAATGGGGCAAGTACCTCACATTGCTGATTAAAGACGCCAAAAACATATTCTCCTCCATGCTGACATGCTTGTCAGGTTTAGGGGAAAACTGGTTGTCCTGGGCAACCATGAAGGCAGCATTCTTCCCCAGCTTCGATGACTTGTAGAGTCGAAAGTTTCTATTCTTAGTGTAGACCCCTATAACCCGATTAGCAAAACAGCTGGTAAAGTGAACCTGTATGTGTGATCAACTAGCATTATAACATGTGACAGCAACCAAAATGTGTGATATGTATGTATGATATACATACATGTTTATGTGGAATATGATATGTGATCATATATTGAATAATGAATATACAAGTATAGTGATCTCTATAGTGATCTCAATGTTACTCTACTGTCAATCTCTAAAAAACCTGCTTTTCAGGAACTAAATGCTTTAGGGGTAAAACAACGAAGTACTTTCTAAAAAATGTAAAATACACATTAACGTGAAGGAAAAATACAAACCAAAGTCAACAAACAGCTGAGTCTGCCCTTCTGTGTTTTTCACCAACAGCAAGCTGAGGTCATCCTCCTCGATTTTTTGTCTTTTGGGAAGTGGACTTCCCAGCATGCCTCTGTCCCCAATGGGAATATGCTCCATGGAAGCAAGTGGTTCTGTGCTGAAGTAAACAGATCACGTGTCAATCTCTGTAACCGTACACAGGCGCAAATAAGCTCACTTCATTATTTATAGTCTATGTGCAACCATGGGTCATGAAATTGTAAATGCAGTTCAGTGGCACAATAGTACAACAGGTGCACAATAAAATGGGCTTAAGGACAATGCATCGCGCTGGGTAGAAAAAAATCAAAACAGGAAAAGAAAGAAGAGGGGGAAAATTAAAGAAGCAACAACAGGCAGTTTCCTGGTATTTGCAGCTGTTGCAAATATGATTGGTGAGGGCACAACAAAAACCATGCCTGGGCCACAGATTTGTACTGACATATAAAAAAGTGTACACAGGTTATTGTAAGGCATGAAAAATACCACTATCCTGTATTGTACAACAGCATCCAAATGTCTGAGTGTTATAACAACACTATCCGGGCCTCTACTGTGAACCTATTGTATATGCTGAGGCTTCAATTTACATATAAAACAATGTGATTACAGTAAATGACCAACATAAAGATAAAAATACAAGGAATAGTTGAAAGCTACTGAATAGCTGAGGAAAAATGAAAAACCTTTGTTGATCACTGATACAAGCAGCCAAGTTCTCTTCAAGATGACTGCTTTTGCTTGCCAGGTTCGGGACTGGTCTTAGGATAGTATGGACAAAACTGCCTGTGGTTAAACACAATGAAACTTTAAGTTCACACATAAGGACATTGATTACTAACTGTGATGCTTTTCTTGCCTTGAGGGTAGCACAGAGAGGTGGTGAAGGCTCTTATATGAGCGCAACAACCCCAGTATTCTCAAATGTATGACGCATGTATTCTACTGTCTAAGACTAGCTTTCTGCAATTACTATGTTATTTGCATTACCTTGAGCCAAGGTGTTTTTGTCAGTAGGTATGCTTTGAAATGTCAATTAGGATGGCAATTAAAATGCCCCTACCAACGTGACTGTTGTCCTTGAATGCTGCGTTAGGTAGCATGAAGATCAAATGGCGGCTGAACTTGTCCTCTGTGCTGGAGTCCAAATTCAGCACGTCCCTGCTGGAACACTTTAACCCAAAGACCTCATCCAACTTCTTACACACATACTGTTAAGAAAGCAAAACAAGTACAGACATTGGTGTAAAGCAAACCCATCTTGTGCAAACTTTTAACTAAGCTGTCCTTGCACTGGTAATGATGTTCTGCCATCTTTTCTTCTTCAGTGCTGATGACTGTGCTGCTAAAAGGATTCTCCCACATTTCCCACATATTGTGTACAGAGCCTAGGTCTGATTTGTCTAATATTTGTGGAGTTTTATCAGACTCAGTCTTGCAGTCAGGCCACTGAAGACTTTGATAAATCAAGAACACATTCCATAGTACTCCATAGTTTTTGTTCTTTGCACAGGCCAATAATTCTTGCAAATCTTACAAAGCAGCACACTGCCTAGTCCTCTTGTATATTTTAGGATATTTTTGATACAACGTGTGAGAACTTGACCACGGGCTATTGCAGAGTCTAGAGCAGAAAACAAAGAATGTATACCACCAAACAATATTAAATCAGTGCTATTAGAAGCAATGGTACTAACTGTGGTTAAAGCATAAGTAGGAGTAACAGTAGTGGAAATAGTAGTGGCAATAGTTGTCACAATGTTTACTAGATAAAATGTACTAGGAGAATATTGCCCTTAGTGTATCTTCATTCCTTATTCAACCTTCCAAAAGCCACATAGCCTTATTTAGTTGCATGGGTAACACCTGGATAACCTGGTGCATGTACCTGAATAAGAAGAGCCACCATTTTATGCCCATCCAGGCTAGGGTTACACACCCTCTGGAACTCCAGGTCAAAGTAAAGCTTACATACAGCTCCCTCTGGAATAACTTCATAGCAATGCATGAGGGACTCTTTGTAGGTTCTGTTTGAAAGGAAAGATAACACAGGATTTACATGGTGTGTCATGGTAAGTGTAGAATTCTGCATGATTTTCTTTGAATTCTGTCAAATGAATAGCCTTCAACTGTACCCTACTTTTCTCTCTGTGCAGTAAGAGTCTGTGCTAGGCTGTTGTCAGCAGAATAGCCACGACTAAACTGAGCTGGCGCCAGGGCAGTAAGTGATATCATGATCGAACGCAGGTGCAGGGCCTAGTAGATGTACATATTTGGGTTATTAGAATGTTTACTCTATCCTAAACTGAGCACTACGAGTGTCTGTGAACCATGTTCATACAAGGTATGTCCTCCCCGATAAAGAAACGGTTTAAGTTATTTACCACTGTTTAGACAGATTGTCATTTTGAGTATATCTACCTCCTGTTGTCTTGTCCCGAGAGAGACAGATCGAACCAGCAGAGAGATGACATCTTACTGAAAGCTTAGCCTACCTGAACTTTGCAATGAGGGTGGGAGAGTGGTGTAAGAGATAGACTCTTCTAAACTTTGTTCTGTTACTTCAGTTTATTTCCTTTCATTTATACGTCATCCATTTGAGTAAGAAAGTAAATCAAATCAAGTTTTAAAAATCAAAACAAAACCAGTCAGTGTTTAAAAGTTAAAAGTCAAAGCATCTGAAAATCTCCACAATTCACTGTGATCTTTACCTATAGTAGTGCCACAGCTCAGTGTAGCTAGTCACCAGAAAGATCCTCTGGCCAGTGCAACCACCCTCTCTTTCCAGAGCAAACACATGAACATCCTTCATAACAGGAACAAGAAGTGTTAAGAAGCCAGGAACAGACATGCCAAACCTCTTAAATATATGGCACTGTAATTGAATACTATTCAGCAGTAGAATAATAATGATATTAGGTAAATAATACATTAATGAATGAATTTACAATTTAGGAACAAGGCCTACTAGTGTACATGATAAACGTATCACAATAAACAGGTTTAGGTTTGACTGTCATTTTGAGCTAACTTCAGTTACTGTAAGTTCTCTGCCTTAGGCACATCCGATGTAATGATGATACGTTTATTGGGCATATACCCAGGATATATTAAATTGTGCACTGAGAGGAAACATGGACACAAAAGTGTGTTCTACATGCTTGCATTTTAACTACACCAACCTCTTTGCAGGTCTGAGCAAAGACCAGGGCGGGGCCCTGTTTGGGAAACAGACGCCACACTGAGGAGGGCTGGGTTGGCTGAGCCAGTCGAGGTTGGTATTTGGAGCAAATAGGAGTCTTTTCATAGGATTGAGCCAGATTCTCCACCTGCTTCACTCTGTCTCTCCAGTTCCTCTTTCTCATCCTTTCACAATGTAGGTGGTAAACTCCGGTCTACAAAACATACATCCAGGGTTAAAGGATTTGAAACATATATATTGTAGTGAGACTGAGGCTCTTCTGGCTTCTAACATTTTATTTTTCTACCATCTAATTTAATGCACAATGGGACACCAGAAGGGTAGCCTGCATCTTACTTCATTAACATTTACACTGATGGTGGTGGTTAGACTAACACAGGGCATCAAACAGCATAAACAAAAATGATACTGGTTAGCTTACATACTGAAACATCAAACATTACACATTGCCTGCACTTTCACTGAACACTGGACATTGGACAACTGGCAACTAAATGGAAAAACACAGTGCTTGATGCATACTGGGAGGCTACACAACAGTCTCTTGCTCAAAAACTCCACTAACCCTAACCCCAAGCATGCTATGCAGAAGTGCAGACACCCGCTGGATAGTGGCCCTGCATCCACCAGGATGTCATTACATTCATGCTGTAGTCCAAGTTGAATCCATGTGTCCTGTCCAGACAACCGGGCTGCAGATGTGACTCCTACAAGTGGGCCACAAAGCTTCATAGGTGCCATAATGGCAGTGGTATACATGGACCAGCTCTCTGGAGCTGTAAAACACTTGCTTAGCTGTTCCTCTGGGTACCTGTGGTCACGTGATTACAGGGATGGTTCAGCTCAATGTGTTCCCCTCAATGTGGTGCATTTGAATTCTACAGGGGAAACAAGAGCACACTCTCGCCACACTCTGCTCCAGTCAGGTCTACCATCAGGGCTCAGACAGAGGTGTTCCCAAAGTCGCTCAGGCCACAAGAGACTGCTGAGTGTGAAGGTGAACGTTGATGGCCGTCATGGGCACCCAGGCTCCCTACACACATATTGCAGCCAACCAGTACTTGCAGGCATATTCAGCAACAACTGGTTGGCCAAACGGTTGCTGCAGTACCCTCTCAGTGGCCAGGTAGCTGTACTACTCCACTTTCGGAGTACATGAGGGCTCATCTTGCCTTTAAACTTTAATTGCTGTGTCTCCTGACAGTCATACGTTGACACATAAGGGGTCTAACACAAAGGAAATGTTTACACACTTCAGAAATGTTGGCATTTGGCATTGCCATGTCATAGAGGCAATGCTATTTTAATGAACGAAACGTATAAAACACCACATATTTTAAATAAATCCTCCATTTCACATTAGATCTGGTGAAAACTGCACTATCAATAAATTTATGGCAACATACACCTACCTTGGAAAACAGCCTTCCAACTAACTAACGAGGTATGATAGCCACAGGGCTAATGAATGAGCCTAATGATATCTTGTAGGATATGGGCCAAATTGACGTAGGCCTTCGGGAGTATACGCCAGTATTACTAATATCATACGAAAGAACAAAGCTGCGACTTTGTATCTTATAACAACATTTTGCTGCAGTCATGTACAAAACCACACCAGGCGGCAAGAGTATGAAAGTCACATAAGTTGTCGCCGCCCACGGCCCGCCAAGCATGTAAATAAAACAGAGCATTCTGGGAAATGAAGTGCTTGGTGCTTCCTGAATGATAAATGCTGTCTTTTGTGGTCCGTGAGGTTATTTTCCTGCTGGTTTCTTGGTTTTAATCGCTTAACTATCATTTTGTAAGGTTTGTTAACTCTTATACTCTTACACCTCGATGATGTTTCATGTAGCATAAACTGTAGATGCGTTTGCATGTTCAATTCGGTGGCAATGCGTTGATGCACGCTGATCGACAGCTATCCAAAGAAACTTTTGCATGGTCGACTACTAGACAGTGATCTTATTTTGAACGTTTTTTTAAAGGCATTGTTTTTGCTATGTTAAATTTGCAATTTCGTGTTTATATCTTTGGCAAAGAAACCCCAAACTCGCGCAAACACGAGCCCAATGCTATTGCTATCGCATTGTTGACTGCCCTATGTAAAACTGCATGTTACTTCAATTGTGTTTATTCTGTGCTACTCAGCTCGAAAGAAAGTACACTTATCTGTGCATTGCACATCGTTTGTGTCAGGAATGATGCAACGTCAATCCTGTATTCCCCTTTACTAAATTAATTACAGAATTTAATGTTTAAGTAAGAACATTGGATATTTTGTGCAGTTCTAGTAAAATGTGTGACATCATCGAGTTGTTTTTCTCAACGACCGCTCCCATTGGTTAACAACACCGGTCAGCAACAAAGAAACACACATGTGCGGGATCAGAGAGACATTGCTCATCGTTTGAGTCTGGCGCTTGGGTTTATGCTGTAAACACATAATTTCTTTTCATTATAGTTTCACACTGGTCTGCTGCGGCACTGTTCGATCACAGATTATGTCTGGCACAGAAACAAACGGAGCGAATGGGGATTTCGTTGACGCAAGACGTGAGGATGAAGCAGGGTAAGATGATCTTAGCTACAGTTACCATGCAGGTTTATCAGCTGATGCAATTCTCGGCATCTTTCTTTTTATACAAACATGCTTTTCTGCACTTAGTATTAAATATGTTACCGATCCTTCGGTTATGCTATCTGTTCAGCGTTTAAGTCAATGCAAGCATTGTGTTCATAGCCTGAAAACAGACAAATGGAACCAAACACAGTCTTTCTTGTGTTAATAATATACTGCCTATTGAGAGTTAACAGAAAAGAGCCGTGGATTGTGTATGTAAGGAACAACATGTCTTCTGTTTATGGCTGTCCTGCATGCACAGTGGTAATTACCACTTAGTACATGAAACTCCAGCACCAGTGTTTATTTCATGCAGCTGGCTGTTTTGAGCACTCATTTTATATTTGTAAATAACTTGGTCTTTGTGAATGTACGTGATCATAATATGGTCAAGATGCTGTTGTCTGTGTATCTTGACCTGACCATGCCATGTGCTGTAAGTAAATGTACATTTTCCCATACACAGTAACTGTTAGCCTTTGTCTCTGACCAAAACTGAAATCTTTCTAGAAGTGGTCAGGCATCAGCTAGCTCTTCAGAGCCCATGCAGGTGGATGCGAAGGCAACATCTCACTCCTTCCGCTACAGTCTCAGCTTCCCCAGTATGGGACACTGCATCATTATCAACAACAAGAACTTTGATCGCAGCACAGGTAGGCAAGTTTTGTTCTAAGCCACTTAAAGACACATCTGAAAATGTTGCACAGCTAACATTACAAGTCACACACACAAGAATTCACATTCACATAATTAAATAAGGTAATGATCAGATAAAGGGAGGAGGTCACCCTTAAAATGCACACTTAGAGAGAATAATTTTTTAACTAGATGCAGTACTTATAGAAACACAGAAGTATTTAAATCAATATCTCATGTAAAGGTGCTTTTCTAGCTCCTTAACACAACACAGTTTCTTGAGACCCCTACATACACAGTTTTCTTATTTCAAATCTTATTTAAACGCACTCATGTGTCTGTCAGCAGTCCTGAGTTACTGGAAAAAGGCAGGTTAACTATAGTGACAAACACACAGGGGCGAGTACAGCAACAAGCTGTACAAAAAAGCAACAAGCTGTTGATAGTACAGTGAAAATATCAAGTGATTGCATGTGAGTAAGAATAAGTGCACACATGCCTTTGTGTTTGAGGGATCAACTGTGTGATGTGAAATTCTTGTTTATTTTTTCCCTAAAGGCATGAATGTGCGGAATGGCACTGATGTGGATGCAGGAAATGTCATGAAGGTGTTTGGGAAGCTCGGTTATAAAGTGAAGGTCTTTAATGACCAGAGTGTCGATCAGATTTTACAGATATTAACTGCAGGTAATCACACAAAGTTACTTTCTTTTGTAATGAAATATTCACATTACCTCTATTTCTGATAAACAAATTATATTTAAAGACTTTGTCTACAACCATAGCAGTTCAGATATACTGGCTGTACCACTACATCTGAGGAAGCTCATAAATTGTCCACGTAATAGGATATCTATAAAATATGGAGAATTGCACATCATGACTTCTGGCTGTCTACATAATCTGAAAACCTTTAGCAGGAACCAGTTAGTTGAGTTTTAAGAAGGATAGTAATTACTGCTAAAAAGAGTCTGCGTGTCTCTTTAATTCAATAGTTAGCTCAACTTTCAGTGATTTCTCTTTGCTGGACATTTTGGAATTTTGCTTTATGATTTTAATTTATATTCTTAGCCATGATAGCATAGTGGTGAAAATAGAGATAAAGCATGCCATTTTGATCGACAGCTGCAAGGGACGACCACAGTCGCTGTGCCTCATTTGTGTGTGTGCTCCTGAGCCACGGGGATGAGGGGGTGTTTTTCGGCACTGATCGCTCCATAGAGCTGAAGGTTCTCACCAGCCTCTTCAGGGGGGACCGATGCACCTCTCTAGTGGGCAAGCCCAAGCTCTTCTTTATCCAGGTAACAGCACGACCACAACACTGCCTCTCCCATTGTCTCTTAACACCTAGGGCTGTCTCCTCTTTCCCACTGGTGTCTAACCAGACCTTGATGGGAGGGGTACAGAATAAAAATAAATGCTGATTTTGTTTTAGTATTGAGATAAATAGGTCGATGAGTACACATGCCATGCCTATTGCCTAGTTGCTGGTACGTATTCTTTTTGTTTTGCACCAACCTTGATTGTGTGCACATTTAATAAATGCCAGCTGTGCATTTATGCATTTGTATTTGTATACCCAATTTATGTGTGTGCTCATATTCATATGCTGATCTATGACTAAAATGAATAGCAAGAAAAGCATATTTAAAAGTGAGTCAGGTTAGAAACTAATAATTTATTCATGTCTGTGCTTTTGTCTTGCAGGCATGCCGAGGAACTGATCTGGATGGAGGCATCGAGGTTGACAGTAACCCTGACTCCTCTCCTGAGAGAATCCCAGTGGAAGCTGACTTTCTTTATGCCTACTCCACTGCACCAGGTACACACCTCCACTTCCCACATCTTTCTAGTGACACAGCTATGCCCATTATTTGCACATCACCATCTCAGGCTGCCTCAAAAATGTGTAAATAGAATGAGCAAAGATCAGGATGTTAAAAAAATGGTGCATAACTTTTAAGTCACTATGAGATGTGCCATACTTCTCTGCAAAAGATGACAGCATTGCAACATTTTGAGTCAAGACCCACAATCCCTGCCTGTGTGTGGTCAAGGCTATGGACTTTTCTTTTTCACGTACACAATTGCTTGCCTGACTTTTTCTCAAACACTCTTTCGTTTTCTCACGTACCTCCTGCTGTTCTGGTCATAGGCTACTACTCCTGGAGGAACACCACAACAGGCTCCTGGTTCATCCAGTCTCTTTGTGAGATGTTCACCAAGTACGGCAGGGAGCTGGAGCTGATGCAGATCATGACACGTGTCAACTTCAAGGTGTCACGGGACTTCGAGTCCGTGTCCAACATGCCTGGCTTTGATGCCAAAAAGCAGATCCCCTGCATTGTGTCTATGCTAACCAAAGAGATGTACTTCACATCTTAAAGGGATAAGACTCGACTCCTTTACTTCAGGTGTTTTTATTATACATTTGTTTTGAGTTGTTTGGTTGTGGATGTCTGTCAGATTTCCTCTGCAGTTCTGAAACGTTAAATATCACAACTTGGTAAAGAGCTAGAGAAGCCATTTTGTACAGTGAATGCTCTGCATTACTTGGTTTCAGGTTCACATTGCAATATAAATTTTAGAGTGCTAGCAACTTTGACATTTAAAGTCAAATGCTCTTTCTACAAACCACTCTTTAAAAAACAGGTGGAACCACTGCAGTTTTTTACATTGTTAAAAAATCTCTTTTCTGTACAATCGTTTTTATTATGTCTTTGAATCACAGCAAAGTGTATGTAAAAATTAGTGCAAGAGGGACAAAACATTTTGGATTACCCATTTATACAATTTTTGTCAACAATGAAACACTCTTTTCATACTATTCTGAAAATCTATGGTCTGTCATTAATTGGGAGTAAAGATGTAGGATACCATCTTTTTCTTATGAGAGCCGAGCCCATGCTTGAACCTTATAGGCTAACCTTGCGCCCTGAAATCTAAATTTGAATTGCTGCTATTGCTTTTGGCTCAACAGCCATGTGTGACAGCAGGGATTTAATATTTATTAATAGAAAGGTTGGAAGTTTTACAACTGTGCAGCTTAAGTTTTTGGTGCTGTTAGGATGCTTCAGCAGTGTTTGAGGAATAGAAGACTCCAAGAACATATAGTCACATCTCTGAGAGGTCCTCTGATCACTAAATAACATGTTGGTGTACAAGTAAAACAGTGAGTCTGCCTAGTCTGTTTGTAGAGTAATACTGTTGGTTCCCGACATGCAGGATGTCATTTCAAATGAATGAGCAGGAAGTCAAAGTGTTTCTTACCAAGCTTTATGCTAGTGACATCCCTAACAAATGCAGGCACTAGTATGAAATCAGGACAATCAGTCCAGTGAATAGGGAATGGTGCGGCTGAAATTGATGATTTTAAATGACCACAGTCAAATCCCGTATGTCCCTTTCTATTCTGTTATTTGTCTGACTGTCTAGAGCCATAATACCAAATGGATATGATTTATGTTAGACATGCTATTAAATGTTTTGTTGTGAGCCTCTCAACAACACAATAAAGGGACTCTGAAAAGGCTGAAATGTCTTACCATCTACCATGCAACATGGTCATATTGTTGCAGTTCAGCCAGAAATGCGATGTTCTCTTGATTTTCATACAGACATAAACTATTTACAGTAAAAGTCATTGTAAGGGGTGCTGTATTTTTATGTCCTCAATGTAGTTTTCATTTCATGTGGAAAAGATAGCCAATGCATGTCTCAGAGCGTCTTACAAAACACCTATTTTTTAAAAAGATGTTTCAAAATGTAATTTGTTCCCACAATATATTTTGTAATGGAATGCAAAAATGTTTGTTAATTTTAAAAACGATAAACTGTCATGCTTAGGTCAACTTTTTATTTAATGCAGTTGTTAAATGTCATTACTTTCATGGGACATTGATCAGGCACATTCTTATTTAAAATATATGAGAAATGTGTTTGCTGAAGAATAAACAATCAGAAACAACTGTTTGAACTGTGTTGTACAGCATACACTCAGTGTATGGCCTACTGCACTGTAGTCTTAAGAAATTATTTCAGATAACTGATAATGAAAAATGGATTACAGCAATCGTGTTGTGTGATGCTTTTCTACAGCAGAAGGATCAGTCTTGAGTTATCAGTCTTTTTCTTAACACCACAGTTCCAGTGTAGCAGAGTCAGTCTATCTAACTGATCCATGGCGGACATGTCATAAGCAGGGTTGGTGTGCATAAATGAGCCTTTAAATATGCATTCGTCTTTAGATAACAAACAGTGGACTAAATACACTGACAGCATGCTTGCTGGCAGTGCAATTGCAGTTCTCTGTTACATATTAACCAGAGTTGTAATAGTGAGGTTTTTATTGGGTGAAGCGAATGAGCAAAATCTGCTTGTCATGTAATCAAACCGAAAGTATAATTTCGTGGCAGAATTCAGAAGTGAAGTTTTTCTAGTCTTCAGAAACTACAGAAACCTTGGCCAATAAAAGGTACCAACAGATGGTGTGTGTGTGTGTGTGTGTGTATGTGTGTGTTTGTATGTGTAAAAAATGGAAAGATAGTGCTAATAACTGGTTGATCTAAGGTAACTTGTGATTTAGCAATAAAGAATCCTTGCAAGTTGTGGCAGGCTCTTGATGTAGAGGCTACCCAAAAGAATGTACTGTGCTTTGTGTCCAGAAAGATATTTGATACTAAGTAGGTTGGTTCACATGAGAAAACACAGGCAGGCTATCACCTTGCAACTTATTCATATATTCACTGGATTTACTATCCTCAACCAGCTACTATTAACTACTTATATGAGTGTCTTTTCTTGAGTGCACCATTAAATATATAAGAATTTATCAATCTATCTGTATATATTCACAGTCATTAAATAATGGACCTGTCCTTCGAGTACAGCAGAGAACACAAACACATTGGAAGATGCCTCATAATAAACAATGAAAATTTTAATGGTACGTAGACATTCTTTTCTGTCATTTAACAGAATAACGTTTATCAGAAGCATCCATAAATATTCATCCAAGAGATAAAGGAGTATACATAGTTTGGCTAGATAAGTCCATGCTTTAAGATATGGCAGGGCTGGGTTGGTATCAACTACAGTTACACAGCAGCACAACACTACACTTAATATTGTGAGCAAAACAAAAAAGAGTCAGAGGAACAATCAAAACAAAGTATGCATTTTGTTCTTTCCTTTAAGGTCAGCCTCATCTTCGGAGATTTGGAACAGAGGTGGATGGTGATAAACTGAGGGTCACATTTCGAATGCTGGGCTTCAATGTGCGGATGGAGAAAGATCTATGTGCAGCAGACATGACACGCATTCTTCATGAGGGTAACCTCTCTGACATAGCCATTACACAGTCTGCTTGTAAAGATGGTACATACTGGAACCTTGGATACTGCTTGATTGTAGACCCATAGCCATGTCAAATACACATTCACTCTTTTAAAACTGTAATTATGCTCTGACAATGCTTCACTGGGATCTACAGCCATATATGGAGTCAGTAATATGCATGTATTTGTCTAAAGTGATTGCATCAAACTGTGTGTGTGTGTGTGTGTGTGTGTGTGTGTGTGCGTGCGTGCGTGCGTGCGTGTGTGTGTGTGCCACATGTTATTTGTGTGGTCCTACAGTGTCTGAAGAGGATCATAGCAACATGTCTTGCTTTGTGTGTGTGCTCCTGAGTCACGGGAAGCTGGGGCTGTTGATGGGGGCTGATGGAGCTTATGTCCCCATCAGAAGCCTAGTCTCGCCCCTCTCCCCCCACCACTGCCACAGCCTCAGAGGCAAACCCAAACTCTTCTTTATACAGGTAGGAATAGAGAGACTCTGAGGTAGATATCATTTTTATGTAGATGTACAAGAACAGAGAACAAAACAAAAAAATATTTACACCATTTTTATTGTAAATAGACACAAGAATGATAATATTAAAGTCCAAACTAATGTTTGAAATGTATAGATAACTATTTGACAGATTATTACTACTACTATTAACTACAACAACAGCAGCAGCAGAAGCAGCAGCAACAATGTATAGACTACCTTTCAGGAGATGGCATTACAGATCGCATGGGAGAAGGGGGAAAGGGGAAAGCAGGTTTAAGAGAGTGGTGGCAGAGGCACGAAATGCCCTGACCCTAAAGGACCCCAGTCTGGTCTGTGAGTAGGCCTTTGTTTATGGACTGGAGTGTGTAGGATGGGGTTTATAGGAGGCAAGGGTCCAAGTTTAACACAGCAGTTTAGGATGCTAGGGTACTGATGGGTTTGTAAGTGAGGAGAAAGAGGATCTTGTATAAGACCAGGTTTTAGTGGAGGTGAGAACTCTGGCAGCTGAGTTCTGGGCATATCAAATCTCGCTCAAGGCTTTTGTTTGGTTAACGAAACAGGACAACACTGCAGGGGTGAGTTGCAGAGTAGGTGGTAAGCCACTGGAGGGCCCCATATTCCTGTAGGCACAGAACAAGAACAGAAAACATATGTAGGTGCTAAAAATACTAATCATCTTGGGCAGATCTCTCCACACCTTTTAACTCAACTTCAGCTCACACCTGCACTATCAGTTGGTTCAAATCAATTGTTATTTACAATTATTGCTAATGGACAAAGCCTAACTGGTATCCTAAAATAGGGCGCAGGAGATTAACTTTTTTCATCCACTAATTGTGTGCTTGCAAAAACTGTTCTTCTGAAGTGGGGTGTATTATTATTATTATTATTGTTTTTTTGTTTATTCCATTCACCCATTTTTTTCTGACACTACTTGGTCTTAGGGCTTGCCAGATAGAGACCACCACTGGCCAAATGTGATATTTCATTAATGCTTTCGCAACCAAACTTGGTATATGGACTCAACACCCTGTTCTGACCATGCAGAATCATTTACTTATAACTCTCTAGTGCCACCACTGGCAAAACTGATATCTCCTTAATACTTTGACGTAGTGTAACCAAACTTGGTATGCAGACTCAAGACCCACTTCTGACCACGCAAAGTCATTTACTTCGACTGGTCAAAAGTCATATCTCATCCTTTCTCTCTCTTACTTACTTACATACCGCTCTGCTCCACTCTAGTTGTTAGAGTAAGAGCTGTAGAGAAAAAACACCTAGCATACAGTCATGTGACGTTTCTTGCAGTTGTAGGAGAAACAAAAACAGTCTGAGCAACATTGCGTGTGCTGATGGAAGTTTTGTGTATGAGTAAAAGTACAAGGACTGCAAGACACCTGCAACACTCACTATGTCCAACAATCGCAAACCTTGGCACATGCAATTATACTTTTAGCATTTTCTGCAGAAATGCAGTCTAGTTTCAAGATTAATGTTTCTATTCTGAAATGGCAGAACATGACCATTCCCGAGGTCCCCATAATTGACAGTAATGAGTAAGGATAACAAGAAGCAACAAAAGATACCATCTGGAACTCACCTGTTTGTAAAACATACAAAATTGATAAGTTGTTTGTCTACACACAAACTTGATGCATATGCTAACTTAATTTTAGATATACAGTATACTAGGGAATGCCCTTATGGTCACTGCCCAGCCTGATCCCTCCAGGCTTACATACACATTACGTGTCATGTCTCGAATACTAATGACCTGACATGTATCTGTTCATTCTGCTTCCTTGAATGTACAGCATTGCGTGTTGCCTCGAGTCAAGCTAATATTGCATATATAAAGTGTTGCATGAGTTCTGTTGGTGAGACACTAAGTCAGTTGGTAAGCCGACATAGAATGTGGGCATACTGTAGATCCTGTCCCTGTGCTCCTGGCCCATTAGTAGGAAGCCCAGCACCTTCCTTTTTAAAAAATGCCCTAAACTGTTCTTGCCTACGTGGTTAAAAGGAAGGCTCTGTTAGAGGAAACACACATGCCAAAGAACAGACTTTGTTAAAAAAAATAAGCCCACTTAATAAGCACAGTAAAACAGGTCTGGTTTTTATCTGATGACCCCTCTGAAATATCTGTGCTGGACCTCCCTTCTTGTGGATGAGCATACAAATGTTGACTATACTTTCACATGGCAAGATTCTGTGTTTCTTATGGAAGGCTTGCAGGGGACAGCAGATGGACTCTGGTGTGGAGACAGACTCTGACCAGCCTGATAATGACTTGGAAGAGGAGTTTGCAGGGGTGTCAGAGATCCCAGAAGAGGATTTTCTCTGCTGCCACTCTACAGGCCCAAGTAAACCTTACAGCCCTACTCCAGTATTATATATATGTGATGATTAAAAAATAGTTGCAGTTAGTTTAATTCTACTACAATGCATTTCCTAAAAACATCATTGTATTATGGCTAAGGTTTTGTACATAAAACATCAAAGCAAGCATTTTCTGGAAATATGTTTATGTTTCCAGGAAGTATTATTATACTATGGTCACACTATGCTACGTGATCTCTCTCTCTCTCTCTCTCTCTCTCTCTCTCTCTCTCTCTCTCTCTCTCTCTTCCTCACACAGTCACACACACACACACATGCACATACACACACAGTCACACACACACACAAGTTCAATTGCTGAAAACAGTCTTCAATTCCACAGATGTACTTTTAAAGAGTGTCATTAAGCTGTACTACTATTTTGATTTTAACATGTATTTTGTTGTCAATGTTGTGTTCCTGTTTGTAAAAAAAATCCTACTAAATGTTTCTCCTCATAGGCTACTACTCCTGGAGAAATCAGCAGACTGGATCTGTCTTCATCGACTCTTTGTGTAATATGCTGACTCACCACAGACGACAGGCATTAACCAGGATACTGACCAGGGTCAGTTGTCAAGTAGCGACAACCTTCCATTCTCAAACTGGTCAGAAGGAGAGTCATGGAAAAAGACAAATGCCCTGCATTATCTCCAGACTTACCAGGGAGTTTTATCTACAAAAATAAGGCACAATTCTTCTTCATTGAACTGCATACTGCTAGAGCATACTCATATTGAATTATTAAATCATAATAAAAAAGTGGTGCCGATATTGAGATATCTGATATAGTGAAATAGGTAATGTTAAATCAGCAGGTGAAATCCTACAAAAGCAGCATAAAAAAGCAAGATGCTCATGTCATTATGGGGTGATTGTAAAAGCCATAAACTGTGCAAGAAATCAATTACATATTTTTGTACAACAAAAATCTGGAAAGTACTGTAAAAATAAGCATAAACGTCAGAAACATGCATTTCAATAAGTAAAAAATAATTATGACCAATCCTATACACTTCTAGTGTAGCAGCTTTTTAGGGTGTGCATTGCTGGGGCAGCTGTTTTAAATAAGGATATTGACAAGTTTAGAAGGACATGGTACCTCAGTGGCCTTCACATGGTCATCCACAGCTTTGTATCATGAGCATGTGAATAAGAATAGTTTAATCCTGCAAGTTGAACTTCACTCTGTGATTAGTGGAGTGCTCTTGCATGTTATCAGCGCTGGACAGCATTCAATAACAGGTATGTGGTAATTCCTGTCCCCCAACTCCCTTTGCCAGGAAGACCCAGTGTCAGGTTAACACAACCTTGTCTGGAACATGACAGTACAAATATTTTTGCAGTTTCGCATAAAATTACATGTTGACTCATATTTGGTTATGTTAACACCTCTGTTATAAAAAAATTTAAACATTCAGATCTGTTGTGGGTTTTGCTTAAACTGATTTGTATAAAGCTAGAGCTAATAGGGCTTTAGTTATTAATAATTTTAATTTTTTTCTCTCAGTTCCTCACGCAGACGTGGATTTAGTTTGTCTGTCCTGTACCCTTTACCCTTTACCCACACAGACTATTATTGAATTCACATCTGGAAATAAGCTTTCAATTTGTGCGTATCTCACTTTTCCATGTGACCTACATATTTTTTATGCATTTAATGTAGGGGTTGTAGTGGCCTTTAAAACCATACAAACAAAGAACTCCTGTGGGAGGAAATACTGCCACATTAGCTATTTTGCCTAGCTATTTGTCTTTGCCAAGAGGTTCAGCATGTGACATGAGGGCATGTATCGGAAACAGTCAAAGTGACCCACATGAAATGTCAAACAAACACGTTCACACTATCTTCAATTTCAATAAAGACCAATAAAGACATTCCTTCACCTAAAAGAACAAATGTGTCCTTTTTATATATATCTTTCTATTTCTTTTTTTCCTCATCTCTTCCCTTACATCCCAGAAATTGGGCATGCTTGGGCTATAAGACTTGAAAGATAAAAGTGCAAAGAATAATAAACTTTAGATACATATGAGATTAAAATGAGTAGAAGAAAAAGATCAAATACATACACTCATTATCTACCCATTTTCTACCTGTCTCAAAATCAATGACTGCCTTTCTTTGTGAGATGTACCAACCTTTTGTGGTACGCAACTTCATACAGATCATGTGTCCTATGTAATTAACCATTACTGTATTCAGTTGGTCTTGACTGTCAAATTCAAAATAAAAAAAGAATGAAAACAGTAATTAAACTCCAGAAATCTACATGTCCAGAAATCAAAATAATCACGAGTCAGTCTTTGAATGATAATCAAACACGTTTCACAAGCTGGGAAGTCAGAAAGCTTTATGGAGCACTCTTAAGACATTGTTTATTTTGCTTCCAAACAAACACAACCTTTGAATGTTATGAAAAGGTTATACAGTGTCACACTAATTTTGGGGGGTTAAAGCAAACTGTCAAACCACAAACTCTTGTGGAACTACTCCTCCTTTTCCAACTTTTCTGTCCCGCTATTAATGGCACCCAAGCAGCAGGACAGGTATTACATCACTGACCTCAGAAGGAGTCAACCAATAGGATGAAAGGGGTGTGTTTTGAAACATTGTCACTCATGTACTGATGCATAAAATAGAACCCAGGACCCGTAGGTAGTGGCTGGAATTGGCAAGGGCAGCCATGGCTTTGGACAAGCAACTGTGTTGTTTTGGCTTTGTGGTTGTGTTGCTTTGGCTGGGTTCTGTGCACAGTGCTGTGACCAGGCCTAGCCAAAAGAACAAACAACAATGGGTACCACCACAAGGGATCAGCCATGAAGGTACATCATGGTGGAATTCACAAAAGCAAAAACCAGTTCAACATCATCCAGAACCCAAACCGAAGCAGGAGCCTAGATACCCATCTCATCATTCTCCAGAGGGAAAACTCCCTGAGACCCCTGAAAACCCTGAGACAGTATGCGACGTAGATAGTTTTGACAAAGTATCATGCGGTCCTGGTGGCACCACTGCTATGGAGTGTAAAGAGATGGGCTGTTGCTATGATGGTTCTCAATGCTACTATGGCAACACCGGTAAGTCTGTTTAAATTGCTTTTATTCTTATTGTAACACGTTTGCCTTTGGACTGCACTAATTTGAGTTTACCTGAACCTTCTCTGTGTTTCATTTCACCATCAGTAACTCTGCACTGCACCAGAGATGCTATATTTGTCATAGTGGTCTCCAAAGACGTCACTGCGCCACGGCTGAATTTGGAAACCATTGGCTACGTGGGAGGTGTCGCTGATCCTGCCTGCGCTGCAGTGGACTCCAACGCTGCCTTTGCCATTTACCAGTTCCAAGCGACTCAATGTGGTACCACCTACAGAGTGGGTCTGGTTAACAATAATGATAATGCAGTAGGTGCTGTGCCACTAAAAGCATAATGAATGGATAAACTGATGTGTTTGCAGACAGAGGGCGATTACTTAATCTACGAAAACACCATGAGCTCTACCTATGACGTCACTAATGGACCCTATGGCTCCATCACAAGGGACAGTCGCTATGAGTAAGTGTGCATGGTATGAATTTGACTATTGTGTCACTAGTTTTCTTTTTTTCTTCTACTAATTTCTGTTCCCTTGGTTATACAGGCTTTCCATCCAGTGTCGTTACTTTGGCTCAGCTGTGCTGGCATTGGTGGTTGAAGTCAACCCTGTCCCTCCACCTAACGATTTGTCTTTAGAAGGACCTTTAAATGTGGAGCTCAGATTGGGCAGTGGTGAATGTAGCACAAAGGGATGTAATGAAGGTACGGTGAAGTCCCCCATCACTCACATCTGTTCAGCTCAGCAGGTTATAAAAAACCTTAACAACACATACTGTGTGCCTTACAGATGCTGTGGCATACCAAACATATTACAGTGAAAGTGACTACCCAGTCACTAAAATCCTGAAGGACCCTGTCTATGCTGAAGTGCGCATGCTGGGTAGGACCGATCCAAACATTGTTCTAACCCTGGGCCGCTGCTGGACAACAACCACTAGTGACCCTGACAGCCTGCCACAGTGGGACCTTCTGATCGATGGGTGAGGATCCAGTAGCTGCCTCGGGTGCAGGCAAATAATCTTCCCCATTGTCAGCTGAGTGTATGGTAAGCACAAATCATCAGATCACTCTGTAACCCTGGGTCTCTAACCTGCAGGTGCCCCTACACCAATGATCGTCATCTGACCACCTTGATTCCAGTGACAGATGTTGAGCACCCCTACCACTACAGGCGCTTCATGCTTAAAATGTTCACATTTGTGAACCCACAATCTAATACGCCATTGCAAGAAATGGTAAGGCATGCTATCACTAATACATATTCCCCTGAAAGTCTATTTAATGTGTGTGCTTTAATTCTATATCTTTGACCATTCTCAGGTGTACATTCACTGTAAGGCCTCTGTGTGCCAGCCCATGCCAGGAAATAATTGTGAGCCAATGTGCTCTAGAATGTTCAGTGAGTATTTCTTTACAAAGACTACATTTTCATAATTGTTTGGCTATCAGTTCTAACCCGTTTGCTTTTTCTATCTTTGCAGAGAGGGATGTCTCTGCAGTACAGGAAAAGGACGAGAAAGAGACTGTTGTCGTTTCAAGTGGAGCAGTGCGCTTCCGTACCTAAATCTCAGCCTTTCTTAAAGAAAACAGTCAACCACCTGTGCTCAAATTTTTCTTGGAGATGTGCATCCATCAGAGAGCCAACGACTGTGGATTATTGAGTTTCACTGTTTAGAAAGTGATTATACAAATTTTGAATTAAGTAAAAGCTTGACCCTGTGCAAAAAATAACTTGGTCTTGGTGTTCTTTTTTGGTTCTGTCATACAAAACAAAAAGTAAAGTGTAACATATACAACAACATGACAAATACAACACATATTGTATACAACCAAAGCTATTTATTATATACACTCAAAGCTTTTTGTATACAACCAAAGATCAAAGACATTTATAAATAAACAAGATTTAAAAATTACAGCAAACTAATGAAATCATCAAAAATGAAGGATATAATAAAGTTGGAAGTGAAGACCAACTATCAAAGAAATTAGACCATGGCACTACAATGCTAGAGATCTTTGTCCTGTGTTGAGGGCAATCATTCACCCCTTCTGTATACTTTAGGTTTCATTAAAAACACTGAAATTATTCAAGTGCTGTTCATAAATGCGAACATGTAGGGCAAATAAGCAGCTAGACAGCAATACCCCAGTGTCCCATGACCAAGATAAACATTCTCTTTTTGCACTAATACAGTGTGTTTTTGCACTAATAGTAGAGTAGAGTAGAGATACTTTATTTATCCCAAAGGAAATTAAGGTGTCCAGCAGCATACACACATCATATACAAATATCACATATGCACATATATACATACATTCAAGGATTTTTGTGTCCCAGTGTAAGAGGGGGGGGGGGGGGCACACAAAGATAGATGTGCTTTAAGTCGCCCCCCCCCCAACACAGACACACAGGTTTCGCCTTCAGTATGTTTCCCTGAGCAGGGACACTACTGACACCCCCCAGGGGATCACTGCATCATTTTTAGGTATTGGATCATTGCATCATCCTGCAATCAACCCCGGTAAGATGCATGGAATTCTCTATGCTTGTAATGCCTATAATTTAACAGATAGCTCAGCTTAGCATAATTGCTGGATAACATCAGACAGTATTGTACATACAGCAGGACAGCAGGCAGGAACTGAGCTCAAGTCCTGGGGTACATATCATAGGTGCATCAGCCAAGGTGCCCCAAATGTGCCCTTTTAAACACTTGAGCCCTGCCCCTCAAAAGGTCTTTGCACGCCCCTGCTTAGACATGCTTATTTTTATTGTTATATTTTATTTTTAACTTTTTAAAAATGTAACCTTTTTAAACACAGTCTTTGGAGTTAGTTGACCAAGCATTTTACTGCACATTGTACTATGTACAATTTGTCTGTGACAAATAAATTTGAATTTGACACGTTTGACATGACATTGTATTCTCCCGTTCCTCAGTACACCGAATAAATAAGGTCCAAGGACATCAATGATGCTGGAGTTGTTTCTCCACTGACATTGCAAATGACAATGTCACAACACATATGTCAAAGTGGTCACCATGTCCCCACAACCAGTACATGTTTTTTGACCTGAATAAAGTCAATGCCCCCATAGACCCAAAGAAAGAAAGAAAAAAAGAACAATCAATTGTGAAAAAAACTTGCTAAAACTATAAGTTCAAATGGATTTTTTTCAGCACTGAAATTACAGAAATGTTTCAACCTGTAAATATTGCTGATAAAACAATTAAACTTCCCATGAATTGTCTATTAAATATCCATTTGTCCACCAATGAAAGCTTGTCAAACAGTCTGATATCCTACTTATTTTCACTTTCTGAATTCAGAGGTAAAATATGTACTTCTTTGGACCTTAAGTACTTTGGCAGTACAATATATTTACATTTCTCTGTTTAATATATATATACAGTATGTCACAGAAGTGAGTACACCCCTGACATTTTTAAAGATATAATATTTTTCAGTGTACAGCTTATATAACAGTGCAAATTTGCTGTTCCCTCAAAATAACTCAACACACAACCATTAATGTTTAAACCACTGGCAACAAAAGTGAGTACACCCCTAAGTGAAAATGTCCAAATTGTGCCCAAAGTGTCAACATTTTGTGTGGCCACCATTATTTTCCAGCACTGCCTTAACTCTCTTGGGCATGGAGTTCACTAGAGCGTCACAAGTTGTCACTGGAATCCTCTTCCACTCCTACATGACGACATCACGGAGCTGACCTTGAGCTTGAAACCTTGAGCTCCTCCACCTTCCATTTGAGGATGCCCCACAGATGCTGAATAGGGTTTAGGTCTGGGGACATGCTAGGCCAGTCCATCACCTTCATCCTCACCCAAGGCGTGGTCATCTTGGAGGTGTGCTTGGGGTCGTTACCATGTTGAAATACCGCCCTGCGGCCCAGTTTCAAAGGGGGGGCATCATGCTCTGCTTCAGTATGTCACAGTACATATTGGCATTCATGGTTTCCTTAATGAAGTGTAGCTCCCCGGTGCCGGCAGCACTCATACAGCCCCAAACCATGACACTTCCTCCACCATGCTTGACTGTTAGCAGGACACAGTTGTCTGAAACTGGGCCGCAGGGCGGTATTTCAACATGGTAACGACCCCAAGCACACCTCCAAGATGACCACGCCTTGGGTGAGGATGAAGGTGATGGACTGGCCTAGCATGTCCCCAGACCTAAACCCTATTCAGCATCTGTGGGGCATCCTCAAATGGAAGGTGGAGGAGCTCAATGTCAGGGGTGTACTCACTTCTGTGACATACTGTATATATATATACAGTATGTCACATAAGTGAGTACACCCCTAACATTTTTGTACTTTTTTAATTATCTTTCCATGGGAGAAGTCTAAAGATATAATACTTTTCTACAATGTAAAATAGGCAGTGTACAGCTTATATAACAGTGCAAATTTGCTGTTCCCTCAACATAACTCAACACACAACCATTAATGTCTAAACCACTGGCAACAAAAGTGAGTACACCCATAAGTGAAAATGTCCAAATTGTGCCCAAAGTGTCACTATTTTGTGTGGCCACCATTATTTTCCAGCACTGCCATAACTCTCTTGGGCATGGAGTTTATATATTAATATATATATTAATTTCACACACACACACACACACACACACACACACACACACTGCCAGGACAAATAGAAACTGTAAGGGAGTGTTATTTACTCACAGGCAATACAGTATTGAACGTACAAAACACAAAAATGTAGATTCAGGAGCTGTAGTCTTAAATATAAGACATGTAGTCACACACCACTGCGTCTCAGTTCAGATATATGGAACAAAGAAAAGAAAAAATACCTTAAGATTTGCCCAAAATGTTAACTTAAATGCATGCTTACTAAAGGGAAAGGTAGACGACCAACTTTAAAGATTGCATTTAGCAGGTGTAAGTATTATAAAATCGAATTTGTGCCATATTTGTGGAAATCATGTTATCTGACCTTCCATCAACATAAAACAGAGTGTGCTAGAGATGTGTCACATGAGGAAAGGCAGCTGAAAGCTAATGTCAGCAGCTGGCACCCATTTGGTGGGCAGGACATGTCACCTTGTCTTTATGTAATCAATACAGGACTGGTACGATTACCCTTGACCCCAAAAGGGTGGAGTTTGTTGATCTTACTGAGCTATAAAGTGAGCTGCCTAAAAAATCTAGGAGACTCCCTCTGAGTTGGCAGCATGGGGCTTAGGTTGGTTGCTGTTGGGCTGCTGGTGCTTGCACTAGCCAGTCTATCTGAAACATATACTAGCAATCCACAAACCGAGAATACTCAAAACCCCCAAGGCCCTAGGCAGAAGCCATCTCAAGGGCATCCCGGCCTCCAAGTTAAGGTGTTTCCTGGAAAGAGCATGTCATGGCGGTTCCCTATCCCTACCCCGGTAGATCCTCCGCCTGGTATTGAGGTGCCAATCATAGTTCCTGAAGCTCCTGATACCATTCAAGCTCGATGTCTTGAAGAGCAAGTGGTTGTGGAGGTGGACATGGACCTTTTCAAAACCAACCAGCTGATCGACCCTGCACATATAACTCTTGGAGGCTGTGCAGTCACTGAGGTGGACCAACACGCAAGGAGGATACTTTTCGCTTCTGCACTACATTCCTGTAACAGTATGCTCCGTGTAAGTTCCAGGACTTTGAAAACACATAGTGCAACACCAGGTATATTGTCAGTGCACTATACTAAGAGGTAAAATGTCTGAAGATGTTCTCTTTCCACAGACAACTGACACAGAGGTTATCTACTCCTTTACTGTTGTATACACACCACTGCCATTCCCAGGCACTAACATTCTTCGTACCACTGGTGCAGTAGTTGGAATTGATTGCCACTACCCGAAGTAAGGACTGATATGATAAAAAAATGTTTTTCTTATTATACATTTATTTATCAGTGTAACTACCACTTAAACATTTGCTCTGGTTAAATAATATTTTTGTAGATATCTGGTAAATATTTGATTTTTACCTGAATTGCAGAAACCATAATGTAAGCGTTGGTCCTTTGATCCCTGACTGGCAGCCATATTTTGCCACCAAGACTGGAGAAGACATGTTTCTTTTCTTTATGCAGCTGATGATGGGTGAGCATGTGTGAAAAAGGCATACCCCCAGATCTAATCTACTGAACCTTTTCAAGAAACTCTTTATTAAAAAAAAACAGAAATCAGCATTCTCACAGAGTGACTGGTGAAACTATCTTTAGTATGATTGTATGTATGCACTGAATCTGACTTTATCTCTACAGATGACATGCAAAATGTGAGAGCCACACATGAATACAACCTAGGTGATATTATATATATTCAGGCTTCTGTTATACAATTTTACCACGTGCCCCTCCGCATCTATGTGGATAGCTGTGTGGCTAGTGCAACTGAAGATGCAAAAACCCCACCTGTCTATGCATTCATTTCCAATCATGGGTGAGTAAGGAAGGTACTGTTTGTTTTTTCTCTGTATTTTTTTGTTTTGTTTCACAGTTATGTTTTTTAACCATTTATTGTTTTTATGTGTTTTCATGATGTCAATTGACAAGGTCATCTGATATATCATCTAATGGATATATATTGAGGTGATTTATGATATGATCAAATGTTTTTCCCAGGTGTATGAATGATGCTAAGCTCACAGGTTCCAGGTCTCGATTTTTGAAGCGCACCAACGAGGACAGCCTAACTATGATGTTAGAAGCCTTCAGATTCACTGACAGTGGCACGGTAATGTCTTTAAGAAGTAGGCCCTATCTAATAAATAACTATTGCTATACACAATGTGCGCATGTGTGTGTGTGTGTGTGTGTGTGAGTGTGTGTGTGTGCGCGTGCATGCCTGCATATCCAAGAAAGATGGATATGCACGCGCGCATATCTATATTTAAATATTAAAAAACCCAAATTCCCAACCAACTGCAATAAACTTTTACTTCCAGATTTGGATTACATGCCAACTTAAGGCCGTCCCAACTACAAAGCCAAGGGATTCTATGTACAAGGCTTGTTCCTACATTCCAGGAGGAGGGTATGCCTGATTCCAAACACTCTTGAGCTATAGGTGTGTGTCAGCATGAACACTCACTAAACTACTGGTCTCTCTGTTTGCAGATGGGCCGCTGCAGCAGGATCCAATGATGTGTGCTCTTGCTGCGATTCGGTGTGTGATGGTGAGGAACAGAAGCAAAGTAAAACTCCACAAGGTATGAGTCTCTTTCTTTCTGAGCATATGTGTGTATCTGCCTGTCTGTCTGTCTGTCTGTCTGTCTGTTTGTGCCTGTGTGTGTGTGTGTGTGTGTGTGTGTGTGTGTGTGTGTGTGTGTGTGTGTGTGTTTGTGTGTGAAAGGTGGGGGCAGGATTCATCTTCAGCCCTCTGTACCATACCATAATTTAACAGTGCAGATTTTTGAAGTCAATTCAATTTGAGGTTTACTGTTGTCTTTCTTTGCTGATCAGGTGAGATGTGGGCAGATGCAGTTGTTGGACCCATCACGATTAACCCCAAGCACAAGGACAAAGCTCATCATTCTAAAACTCAACATACCAAAAATTAAGAAGAAATCATGGATTCTGCTAAATCTTAGCAATAAAATTTTGAAAGCACTCTGTGGTTGTTTAAATTACTTATTACTGAACCCTTTGCCATTTCACATCTTACTGCCCTCTCGGAGCACAGCAAAGTGCTCAAAGCGTCAATTAATCATATTTTTATTCATTAGATTTAATAATAGTAGTTTTTATGTGAATACAATGAATAGTTTGTAAAGACCAGTGAGAAAGATGCATAAAATTCCAACATACCAGGGTAAAAGTAGCAAACATTGTAAACTATAATAGCTAAGTACAGTAAAATAACATTAAAAACAGAGTAAAAGTGCAAAGTAGCAGTAGAGAAAGGCTTAAATAGTTAAGTAGTGACAAGTGTTCAAATATAAGTCCTAAAATGGTAAATCTGGTGAAATTGAATTTGATGATTGTGACACATAGGTAACAAAGAATAAACTGAACCAATACTGAATTGAAGAAATGGTGAGACTGTAACCTACGGTGGCCCTGAAGTGCAAAACACAAAAATAAATTTAAAAACCACAACAACCAATCAAGTCACAACTTAATGAAAAAAACACAACAAATTAAAAAAACACAATGGCAAATGCAAAACACAACAATATTAAGGGAAACACAACTACATTAACTAAAAGGAGAAGTTATTTCTGTCAGAAGCTCCGCCTCTCTACATTCATTGTTTCTAGCTAACATTCTCAAGTTTTTAACTATAGGCTACTACTATAGTACAAAAATAGTATTGTGTTTACATGTTTTGCATGTTTTTATTAAGAGTGTGCAGCACATACTATAAAAGCACTTGGTTTAAAATAGTTTAACAGCGTTTATTCCTTATTACTTAATTTACCCAAATACTGTCAAGAGAAAAGCCATCCCCCATGCATATCTTGGAACGAAAAACTTAGTTCACCTGTTAAACCAGATGAACTACCAAAGGGCAGCATGACAATATTGTAGTTTCCTCATTTTTGTACTATAGGCTACGTGGGATGATGGATCATTAATATTTACCTTACATGCCATTTATGCATTTCACATTTACTGTATGGGTGTAGCAGACGCATATGCATAAACGTAATGTAGCCTTATATTTTACTTTTGTACAGTAATGCAGCTTCAATTTAATTTTTGCATGTCTTTGTGCCAGCCTATAGCTTCCTATGGCTCTGCCGGTACCTAGTCATTCTGCCAAAGTCTACCCGCTCTGCACCCGATCTGCAGCCTTAAAATAGCCTAAATAAGCCTTAAAAGCGAACAACCTGCCAGTTCATTTTCAGAGTCTGTTTATTAGGCTACATTTTTGTAGTTATTTACAGAGAAACATTAAATGGTTGCTACTGCCAATGTAACACTGAAGCAGTGTCAGCCAACCTAAATTGTGTAGGCGTACATACCATCTTGGTGTTTTAAAAAGCATGTGCTTATTATTTGTAGACGTGGTGATGATGTGTTGTCAATGAAAGCACTAAATAAACTATTGATTAGAAAACTGCTGTTGAAAAGCGGTTTGATTTAAGATTCGCCCATGTGGGGACGGACAGTGTAGGTAGCACGGATCGGGTACTACCGGCACCGGCAGCCAATGAAAAGTTTCGTAGGCAGCGATGGCGTCACTAGATTTACATAGACCGAACAACTCATAAGAGTAAAAATAGTCTTTTAAAATAGCAAATTACGTAAAAATTAATACATATAATTCATTACATTCATGTCATCAAATTAATATTTAAATCCAATATTAATTGAAACGTAGTCTGTTGTCGACCAACCATGATCGAAAAGTGGATGCATTGTGGGTCTATTATAAAGAGAGCAGTCAAAATAGTCATCCGGGTATTCTGAAGACCTGCCACCTAGGCTACATACAAAGAACATTGTTTCTAGATAACAAAGCCTAGGGGAAAGTCCCCGGACTCCCGACAGAAATGTCCTGCATTGTCGCAGAGTTCGCCGCGACTGTGTTCTTCAAGCCGAGATTCTGAATACAGATGAGCTTGAAACGTTCGAGGCGTGTTTGTCAGCATGAGAGTAACGCAGGTGTAGAAATCGTGTCAACAAAACGGGGCTCATTCTCAGAATGCTCTTTTTCCCGCAGCAGTTTTTTCTAAATAAAGCTTATCATTTCCTAAAGAATACATGTTGTCAAGAACTGCAAAACGCTATAAAGTCGTCGGTTTACAGCATACATGTTGAAGTATGGTAAGGAAAGATTTCCTGTTTGGTTAAGCCCGTCCACGGCATTCCTGTCTTATTAACAAAAAACAACAACAATGTGTTTGCCTATGTGCAAAAAAAGCCAAAGTGTGTTTGCAGAGACCTGTATGGGACTTTGGTCGTGCGCATGGTTGACACGCTTGTTGTATTGGGCTACTTAAACGGACATTTCCTAACGGCAGTGCAGCAAGGTACTATAAGGTCCTGAGTGATAATCAATGGACCCCTTAAATGACGTCACGTTACCCTGGTTGATGGCGTTTAAAATCAGCTGATTCTATTGCCATAGATCGAAAAAAACAGTTGAAATATCAATTGGTTGGCTAAGACTTTACGACTATTTAATGCAGCATCTGAACGTAACGAGAATGACAGATGTTGGTAAGTATAAGTTGTGAATTGCCACGAATAAGTGAAAGCTACATTTTTTGCTAAGTCAGTGACATCCATGGCCTGCTATATTTCGTGTTTGAGTCAGTTATACAGTCTATAGGTGTATGACATAGCTATCTCATTAAACGAGACAGTGTTAGTGTAGAGGTCTTGAGTTTTTAAAAGGGTGGTAGTGTTGTACGTGTTAACGCGCTATGTTTGTGCAGTTTAGGGGGCGATTGACATGGTTTTTCAATTTCACAGTTGCATTTAGCTCAATGGCTAAATCTTTTCGGTGTAATTAGCAGAGCTAGCAAGAATGCCATTAAATCACTTCGAAAGATGTTGCCAAATCATATAGCACAGCAAAGTCGATCTCAAACGCCGTACGTAAGATCCGCCATGTGACCTATGAATCGGTGTTTAATTGATGGGTAGGTTGGTGACCTTTTAAAAACAACGGAGACGTGCGTAGCTAGGTTAGCTGACCATAGCATCCAGTGTCAGAAAGGCGGGGGTAAATATTGTTCTTTTAGTAGCTGTTTTTATGAGGCCATCCCAGCCGTATACAGATATTTCAGGCATCTTGTATGGAAACATCAGTAGACGTATGCCTATTATAGGAGAGTCAGAATGTTAGGATGCTCTGTACGATCACGAATAGTGATGGATTGTTGGATCAATGTTTGAACATTGAAACCATCTGCTCAGTTTCCGACTGATGTGGGCGTTATCGTTTACTAATTGGCTTTTCATTTTGTATCGTTTTTTTCACACATACAATTGTCAGGCTCTCTTTATTAATTACCTTGTAGGCTATACGCGAAACCATATTAGAACTGAAGTAGACCATGCGTCTAAAATTGTCATTATCAAGTATAGTAAAGACCTTTAATTAAGATCGACTGATCTGCGTTAGAAGCAGTTTTACTCTTTACAGCTTGTATGTTGACGCATAATGGTTCATACTGCGTCGTCACTAATTGTTCTTACACTTGTAACCTACTTTAAAAATGTCAGACGTCATTGTCGCCTATGATACATGTGGGCTAAGTTTGGGAAACAAAATAGGATGGTCAAGATTGAAAACCTGCTGACTTATACCACACAGAAACAACAAGACTGAACGTTGTGAATGAATCAGCAGCCTGCTCTCCAACATGGTGTGCAGGGAGAATTCTGTATGATTTTTATTTGTAGTTGATTTATCTGAACTAGCTTCTTCGTCAATTTTACACCACAGTTACACATAGAAATGCGAAGAACATGTGTAGTTTGCACACTTACTGTTGCATAAGTGTCAATCCCTAACTGCACTGCAGCCTTGTGAGGAATTGGCATGCAACACCTTCCAGGTGGGTTTACCCTGTAAGGGTCTAGCCCCACACACACTGGACTCCCTTCAGTTTTGTGGAGAATGTTAACACTGGAAAAAGGCCAACACACAAAGATCAAGACACAGGGAATCCTCCTACCACCACCTAGTTTGTACTGTCTTAGAGATGCTACTCTAGGCCTGGTTGGATATTGGACTTACATGTCCAGTGCTTCATGTACTCTAGGGCAAAGCTTGTCTGTGATGCTGCGGTCACTGAGCTAGAGTGCAGGGTGTGTGCTGCTTTCTCTCTCTGTTGGTAAGACAACAGGGGGCTGTGCATTTTAACATTAAGATACTGCTGGAGCAAGCCCTCTCAAAGGTTGTGATCGAGGTTGTGGAGTCCAAGAATAAGTGCAGGGACAGTGGTGTTTGATACTAACAGTGCCTGTGGTTGTTCCTAGCATTGCCACACACAGGGAGTTAAAGTTGGCTGCAGGCCTGCGTGCCTTGCCCAGGGCTGTGAGAGAGCTTCACTCATACTTGCTCATATGTAAAATTGGAGTTTCATACCCAGTAACTGTAGTCTTTAGGATGATGGACTACGGACATAGGCTATATTCAACTTGATTAGCTGATCTTTGTGCTTGTTGAAAGATCTTTGTCCTCCAACAGTGTAGTGGGCTGATTAGAGACCAGACCACTGCTCTGTTGAAGAACTGTCTGAAGCTGGTTAGAGAAATACTTAGACATGGGACATAATTGCTTTTTCAGCAGACTACACTGACCAACATTACAACTTTAGGGTAAGTAGTGTTGCGGCAGTGCACATAAAGTTGCCAACACCGGCACACATTCATGGCCTTCTGCCAATAAAAGACTGGTGATAACATGCTTAAACACTACTCAAAAATCTGGATAATTAATGATATTCAGATATTAACCAGCACCAAAATTGACAAGCATCATTACCGTAGCTGCCGACTATTTTTCATTTTTTAAAATTACTTTGAAATGATGCGTTGTGTTGAACTTTGAAGTAGCCTTGAATTAAGCCGCATCCTCTTTTCAGTCACCAAAAAAATGGAAAATAATATCCTTATTAAATTTAAAATCATATAAAATAAGACTTTGCCAAGAATTAAGACAGTGGGTTATTGGTGACACCCAGCACATTGAAAGCAAGCCACTGTGAACACACAGAATGCTAATTTAACAACCCAGATGTCTCTGTACTCCTTCACTCACACAAGCTATATGCAACAGTGTGACTAAAAGTCTCTACCATGACAATGGCAGTACTCAGCTCTGGATGATATTTTTGAGGGTCTGTGAAATCAGTTTTATCCCACTTTAACCTTTGAATAAAAAATACTAATACTTAATCATCATGTTATGTATCGCCTATATATGACATTCTCACACTCTAACAATTTTAGGTGAGGGGTTTCCCATTTACTTCTTGGCTGGCACTGTTCTCTAGAGGCCTGTCATCACCGTCGCCATGGACAAGATCCTGGAGGCACTGGTAACCTCCTCACACCCACTGCCAGTGAAGAGAGCCATTGTACGCAAGGTGGTGGAAGCAGCTGAGAAAGAGGTGACAGAAGAGCAGTGCCAAGCCCTTTATGCCCTCACTACACGCCTCATCCTGCTTGGCAAGGATGCCTTTGAGAGGCAGACAGGGCAGCAGGTTTGTGCTCACTCAATCTGGATGCATAATATTTCTGGCATGATGCATGTGATGTGTTTTAATTTTCAGTCATAGGGAAGTGCTGTTTGATGACATTGGAAATGTCCTCAATCCCATAATTGTTTTTCTTGGTAATTTGGGGTGTCGATCACTTTCTTTACCTTTGCAACTACAGCTATTACATTATTGTTTTTCATCATTTAGGTTGACTGATCTCAAAATGAAGCACTAACTGATTTACCACTTTCACAGAGTACATTTTGATTACATTTCTGTTATTGACAGGTGCAGGAGTCATACGCACGCTACCACCGCGATGAGTTTGCCCACTTTGTCAGCAAGGACTTCGTGCTAGGCCTCCTTCAACAGGGCTATGGTCCCCTGGACCGCCGCGACCCGGCACTGATTGACTTTCTCCACAGCTGCCTGCGTCTGCTCATTAGCTGTCCAGCCATGCTGGAGGTGGCTGCTGCACTGCAAAATGAAGTTCTACGTATCGTCTGTGAGCGACCCGTCCCTGCACTCTGTGCCCGCCTGTCAGTTCTGCTGACTGACTTCCCTCAGTGTGTGCCTCGTGAGAAGGGTCATGGGCTGCTTTTCTGCCAGCAGCTGGTGCGTACCATGGGCTACTTTCAGTGCATGGCCAGCCAAGAGAATGAGCTGAGGGAGTATGTCACTCAGGTGAACCGTGTCAGTGCCCTGCTTCAGGGCATCTGGAAGGCTGAGCCTGCAGCCCTGCTGCCCTCGCTGCAGGAGGTTTTCGCCATTATCTCATCCACAGGTGAGTGAAAAACGCTCTCATGTTCGCACACCAGTCCATGAGTGAGATGAAATGAACAAAACCTTCATGATGTTTGTTTAAGCAATGAAATGGAACTTTCCCTTTCAAACCATTTGAAAGGCATGTTCTCACTGTTTGCCAGTTGTGAACATTATAGGGTAAAAGCTTAACAGAGAAAAATCATATTTTGTAGTACATGGTAATACTTAATGGTTCTTAAGTAAGCACTGAGGTACCACAGATCTCCAGTCAACTTCATCTTACTGACTAGTGTACAGACAGGCACACAGAAACATAATGGCTACTACAGGACCACTTAAAGATAACTTATTCTTCCTGTCTGCTGTGCTGCAGACCCAGCGTTTGAGCCATCTATTTCGCTGGCAAGCTTGGTACAGCACATCCCCCTGCAGATGATCACCGTGCTCATCAAGAGCCTCACCACTGACCCAAACGTCAAGGATGCCAGCATGACCAAGGCCCTTTGCAGGTGTGTGTGCGCGTGTGTGTGCGCGCGTGTGTGTGAGAGAGAACAATTTGTAATTATTTGCTGCCCTAATTTGCATTACTTAAGTCCATATCCAGTCCAAACAACCAGACGTCACCAAGAATGTTGTGTGTGTATGAATGCATGTGACAACTGTTACAAAGTCTGTGTTCAGGTCCAAATTGCCAGCATTATTAAACATAGTTGTACTTGAACAAAAGGTATTTGCTGTGCCACTGTGCCAATTGCCTTTTTTGTTTGCCTCCTTACTGTACTGGCAGAGCAGAGCACACGGGTCACAGGGTTCACACAGTCAGTCATTGTTCTGGCTACTGTCGTGTGGTGATTGGCATAGTCTGTCTGTGCCCTGTTTATTGTGGTGGTAATAGGCCTGACTCCAACTGACCTTCTGTGTCTCTCAGGATGATCGACTGGTTGTCCTGGCCTCTTGCGAACCATGTGGACACCTGGGTCATCGCTTTGCTGAAGGGACTGGCTTCAGTGCAGAAGTTCACCATCCTGATTGATGTGACTTTGCTCAAAATTGAACTGGTGTGTGGGTGTGCAGTTTGTTTATAATGTGACTGCTACTTATAAATGGGGACTGGCTTTTATAGTTAGTATCACTATATGAATGGTTATGCCCATAGTGAATGTTCTAAAAATGATCAGTGTTTTTTTGTTCTATTCTGATTTTATTCACTAACTGCAAAAATTGGCTTGAATGTTTTTTTTTAAATATGTTTGTGTACAAGGTGTATTTTGTATGGATATGTTTGTGTTATGTTTGACCATCTGTCTGGTTAGGTCTTCAGTCGCTTGTGGTACCCCATAGTGCGTCAGGGGGCTTTGGTGGTGCTGTCCCACATGCTGTTGAGTTTTCAGCACTCCCCAGAGGCATTCCACCTGGTGAGCCAGCACTGGGCCTCTTTCCCTTTCTTTGTGTCTTTGTCTGTCTGTATGCTTACAAAATTGTCTGTCTGTATGCTTACAAAATTGCTTAAACAGTATTTTTTTTTATACACAGTAGCGCAGCCCCACATGCTTCACTGTTACCTGCAGATGCACATAGATAAAGTGTCTCACAAAAACACATACACATTGCTAACCCTTTTTATCTTGACTTGGTAAAACTCTGTGTGGTATTTGATAAACATATATCAGATGAGACTTTCATTTCATTTGGACAATTTTGTAGGCAGGCATCTGATTGGTCCCCTCTGTTCTTGTCCCACTCCCTAGGTTGTGCCTCATGCTGTCCAATTGGTTCAGAGTGTGCGAAGTGATGGCCTACCCACTAGCAAGGCCTTCCTTTTGCAGTTCACGGAGCTCATACACTGCATGATGTACCAGTATTCTGGCTTTCCAGACCTCTACGACAGCATCCTGGAGGTCATCAAAGTAAGGTTACTGCATAGTCAGATACCTATAATACCTTTAGTTTTTGATGCAAAAATACATGTTGCCCAAAGATGTGTATTTTCAATAGAGCTTTGGCTTTGGCCAGTGCACTGAAATTGCAGTGCCAGATCATGGAACAGCTACCCATAAAACAACATTTAAAGGCAGAAAGATGCAAATTGGTCTCATGTCAAAGTGGCTACCATGAAAAGGCCCATTAGTGAGGTGAAACCATGTGATGCCACCTCATATAACTTGATGTCTCTCACAATGACTTCAGATCTGTGGGCTTCTCATGTGACTAAATCAGCATGTCAGGTTTTGCTAAAATCTGTGATCTGGTCACAAAAACGGGGCAAGAACTCAATAGAAAAAAACTTAACTTGCCAATAAGATCAGATGTAATATTAAGTAGAGGTGAACATTCTGGCTTTAAAAAGTCCTGCCATATTTGTTACAGCCAGTGACCGTATGAATGACCCTATGTGTGTCCGCAAGTGATACTGTGAGACTGTGCAGAAAACTAAGGTGTATAGCTAAAAAGAGGAATACTGTGGCTATGGCCATCTCAACATTCTTTAAATAAAACTATTCAAAGGAACTGCAAAGAACTACCATTGAACCCAAGTCTTTCTTCCGGCTTAGGACCTGCCTATGCCTAGTGAAGAGAAGATCAAGCTCATCCTTAACCAAAGTGCCTGGACATCACAGTCCAACCTGTTCGCCCCTGGCCTGATGCATCTCCCTGGGAAGTCAGAGACGGGAAAAACAGGCCTGGTTAACCTGGGCAATACCTGCTACATGAACAGCGTCATCCAGACTCTCTTCATGGCCACAGAGTAAGTGGAGTTTCGGAAAGCTGCATCGTCCACAAGGGTAATAGCCAGTGATCTAACTCTCTGTCTGTCTCTCTCTGTCTGTCTCTCTCTCTCTCTCTCTCTCTCCCTCCCTCTCTCTCTCTCTCTCTCTCTCTCTCTCTCTCTCTCTCTCTCTCTGTCCCTGTCTCTCTGTCTCTGTCTCCTTTTTTATACACAGTTTCAGACGACATGTATTGTCCCTGCAACTGAATGGCAGCAGTACTCTGATGAAGAAACTGCAGCTCCTGTTTGCCTTTCTGGCTCACACCCAGGTGAGACACAGAACACCTGACAATGATATTGCATTGTTCTCAAGTTGGATTTTGTAATTTTATTTGTTTTTTGAGTTGCATTATATGATGTTAAATACACAACATTTGAGTTTAATTGACAAATTTGGAGCTTTTAGGAAGTTTGTTTTTTGCCAGGACGCATCCTAAAAAGAGCATTTATGTACAAAATATTTTAAATTAAAATAAATATTTGAATTCACTGTTTGAAAGAAGGAATTGTATCTGTACACTGTCTCCCACAGAGAGCAGCTTACGCACCCAGGAATTTCTTTGAGGCCTCGCGGCCTCCCTGGTTTACTGTTGGCTCTCAGCAGGATTGCTCTGAGTACCTGCGCTTCCTGTTAGACCGGTAACCATGGAACCACTGTCATAACTCATACACACTCTCAAGCTCACCAGATAGGAGTTTGTAAACAAAGAGCAACGTTGGGGTTCAGAGTATCAGCAAACGGTGACACTCTGAAGCAGACAATGAAAGATTAAGCATTAATGCAATACTAGGGTTTTTCATGCCAGATAGGCACTTGGATCATAACAACAATGACTGGTCTGAAAGATATTGTTGCAGCCATTTTCAGAGCTATAAAAGATATAAACACGGCAGCCAATCGGAATGTATTACAATTTACAAGACGTCACACATTACTTGTTCACACATTTGTTGTTGCACTTCTTGAGAATCTTGGATGTATATGCTTACATATTGTATACAGTTACATAGAGTAATGTACTGTTAAACTTAGTTATAGTTATTGTTGCGGCTCTTGGTGTAAACATGCTTTTAGTATTACACATACACTTGCATACAATACAAATGTAATGCCTGTTGTTTTGATGACAGTTGCATTTCCTGTTTCTCTATGCTTTCTCAATGTAGGTTACATGAGGAAGAGAAGGCGGTTAAAGCCCTGGCAGAGGCTAAACCAAAGCCTAGTGATGCATGTGTATCTGATGAATCTACAACCTCCAGGCAAGCCCCAGGTGCTGCCCACGCCACTCCTGCCAGCACTTCGGCAGGTGACGAACAGACCCTGGTGGAGCGCATGTTTGGTGGCCGTTTGTCAACGGGCATCCGCTGCTTGCGCTGCCACAGTGTGTCGGAGAAGGAGGAGCCCTTTACCGACCTCTCCTTGGCCTTCTGCCCCCCTCAGGTACAGCACAGCCCGCCGCGGGGTGCCTTCAATGGTGGCAGTGAGAGTCCAGTGGTGGAAAATGGTCGTGTCACACGAGGGGTCGGGCCTGACACTGAGTGGCAAAGCTCCTCACCACCTTCGGATGTAGACCACAGCAGGCCGCCTGTGACGCTCCCAGAGCTGGTGGATTACCTGCTCGCGCCAGAGATCCTGGAGGAGGAGAACTGCTACTTCTGTGAGCGCTGCGGCTCACTGCAGCCTGCTGAGCGGGTTGTGCGTGTAGTGGCGGCACCTGAGTACCTCATTGTCACGCTGCTGCGCTTCTCCTATGATGCAGCACGCCAACTGCGTCGCAAGATCCTGGATGATGTACGCATCCCCCTGCACATGTCCCTGCCCATACACCAGATGCTAAAGCAACCTCCGTCTCTTTACCAGCAGGAGCCAGCATCCTCCTGTGTGCTGCCCACCACACATTCACCTGACAGTGGAGAGAACCAGGCCAAAAAACTCAAGCAGTCCCAGGTAGAGGAGGAAGGTGGTGAGAGAGTGGACAACACTGGGCTGGGGAAGACAAGTGTGAATGGAGAAGGATCGGAGATGGACCGACCAAGAGAGGTTGAAAATGGGACAGAGCAGCGGACTATTTCATATGTGCTAACCTCAGTTGTGATGCATTCTGGGATGTCATCTGAGAGTGGACACTACTACACATATGGGAGGAACATGAGCGCTGTTGATTATGAGGATGCCTCCGCTACAGCAGTGTCGCCCAGTTACCTTTCAGCATCCAATGGAGAACAGGAAGGGCTAGGTACCTCGAGCCAGTCAGTGAAGGCCTCAAGCACCAATGAGGCCGAAGGGTCACATGACCCATCATCTAGGGACTGGATCCTTTTCAACGATAGCAGGGTGACGTTCACAACCTTTCATTCAGTGCAGAATGTTACCAGCCGTTTCCCAAAGGACACGGCTTATGTGCTCGTCTACCGTAGGCAGGGCTCTGGTGGGGCGTGTGAGGGTGAGACGAACGGCCTGAAACTCGGGGCCGAGCCCCCTCTCCAAAAAGAACTCATGGATGCAATCACCAAAGACAACAAGCTGTACCTGCAGGTTAGTGTTCACTACTCGGGGTCTGGCAAGACCCAGTGAAATATCGGCATAAATGTAGATGTAACACCAAAAAGGTTCTTTTATCTTTTATCCAGTGTCACTGAAATGAGTAATACTATACAACTTATGTGGTGTTTTGCCAGACAGTCCACTGGCCCTCTTAGGTGTTTAGGAGGCTGTCACTGGCCAAGTTCAATATGGGCCAAGCTTTATGCCAAGTCTGACTGGCAAGACTGGGGAATGGGTTGGTGTAATGCATTTACCTCAACATGACGGTAGGGGGCAGTGTTGATGTGTCCAGGCAGCTTGGGAGAGCAGTATGGGAGGGTTTGTTTAGTATTAGTGATCTGCATCCCATCACTAAAACAGACACAGTCTTTGTACAACAGAACTCTGGTTTTCAACTGCTCTGCCTTTTGGACTGTTATCCATGATTATCACATTTTGACACAAATGTACAATTTCAATAAAAAACATACATTATGTATACATAAAACAAAACCACAATATGACCAATGTATAATCGTGTACTTTTCTCCCTGTCCATATGCATGTTGCCTATAAAGTCAGTCATCGTTTTTGTAGTACAGTTTTGATTTATCCTGGGATTGTTTTCTATGTCTTTGGCCCAACATAATCATGCAACCCTCATGTTGATATGTTCATGAAGTTGGCCTGTAATGCAAACTTCAGTGTTAATTTCTGCATAATAATTAAACCGAATATAATGCAGCCATCTAAGTTTTATGTTTTTTTTTCCATAAGTCATTTTTATTTAGGTTCCTGTTTGTGTCCAAATGTCAGAAGTCTACCTAAAAGTTTGACACGGTACATGCTGAAGACTGTGTCAGAATGCCAGTTCCTTTCAGTGCTGTTCATCCAACAGTAACTCAAGTGTCTCTGCTGCCGATGTGTTCATATTTGTAAATGTTGGTCCTTCACAGGAGCAGGAGCTGAATGCACGTGCCCGAGCCTTGCAGGCCGCCTCGGCCTCATGCTCATTCCGCCCCAACGGCTCTGATGACAACGAGCCCCCTGGCAGCTGTGGCCCATCTGGAGGAGGAGGAGGTGGAGGATTCAACACTGTCAGCAGGCTGGTGTTCTGAGAACCATGAGTGGATGTTCACTCACACACACATTAGCTGGGAAACACTGGACTCACTGGTATAATTTGTTTCTGATTGAACAGTTTGTTAAATAACCCTTGACCTCAAAACTTTGGGTGTCATGATTGATTCTTCAGACACCCTCTCTCACTCTCACCCACTCTGGTGTGCATGTTTGTTTTTCATTCTTTTTTTCTTTGGTCTCTTTCAGGAAACGTTGAAACTAATTAATTTGAAATTTTCTACTTATCTCATTGATGTTGTCACAGGGAATGCCACCTTACAATGCAATAAATCGGTGTGTTGGGATACAATGCAATGCAACTGCATCTCCTCCAAAAGATCATTAACTGGCTTCCTCCTGTGAAAAACAAGTTATTTAAACATCATTGAAGTGATTATGAATTTTCAGTGTGTTTTCAGCCTTTTACTGTTTAAAGGGATGAGCTAGTATTATGTAATGGGTTTACGTGATCATTGGAGATGTGTTTTGCGACTTGGTTACTATTGCAGAACTAATATAGGAAAGGTAAGCCATTTACTGCCTCACTTCACGCCCAAAAAAGTGACACCAAATACATCTGGAATAATTGATTGGGTCTACTTAGTTTTCAAAATGTGACGCAAGGTTGATTGCTATCCCAGTCCCCTAAAATAAAATAAAAAACAAATTGCATGCTAAATGTTCACAGGATGATTTCAGATGACTTTGATTGATCATGTATATCTACTTAGTATTCCTTAATTATTTCTTTCAGAGAATTTTTTTGTATAATCTCTGGCTTTCTGTGCCTTTTTGCCCAAAAGAAAATGAGCGTACAGGTGTAAGGTGATTTAAAGATTGAATACAAGATGGCTTAAAAGGAAAAGAAACTCTGGATCTTGCTGTACAGTGTTAATGTTGATCTTTTTTTTTTCAGAGAAATAAAGATTTCTGGAAGCACTGTCTTCTCCAGGTTCCATTTGTTTGTTTTTGAATATGCACACGGCCATGTGTACACACCGCACGCACGCACGCACGCACGCACGCACATGCATACAAACACAAACACACACTTTCTGATGTGGGTGGTTTCTTGTCTGTTGTGGTCTCCATGTTGGTTAATGTGGGATGCAGATCAAAGACTGCTTGAAGGTAAAGCCCAGACGAGATGTTGAGCTGTGTTCTCTGCATTGCTCTGGCTTTTATAAACTACAGCCAGGCATATGTAGTCTAGACATGAAATATTACAGTTTACTAATGTCACAACAGGTAACTTTGCACCTGAGCAGTTTTCCTCCTTTTATAATCAGCTTAAGCTTCAGCTTATCAGCTTTAACTTCAGGGCCTATAGGAGCTCCAAAGCTATGTAGTTTTTATATGAAGTTTACATCCAATTCCTGCCGCTATCAAAGTGTTGCAGATGTCATGCAGATATCATTGCATTGTTTATGTTTTGGGATGCCTGAAACGCAGGTTGCAAAATGTGTTTCTAGCCAAATACTGAACCTTCCAACCTTAAGGGAAATGCCATTTTGACAAGCAAGGGCAATCTAGAGACATGTTAATAATCATGATGCATTGGTTTAATCACACAATGGCTGCTGATAGGCTTTAGCCTGGCTAACGCGACTTGTCAATGCTCTGCGAACATTGGTCTGGCCAAGCTGTGTTGTAAACCCATTTCTCAGAGGGCGGGCTTAACCCACGTGTGTGAATGCCTGTGTTTGCTACTGGACGAAGCTTCGACCAATCACATTAGTGTCCATGTATAAGACAGAGAATAGTAACATGCATATGAGTAAACAAAAACGTAACTGCACAAAAGCTCGAAATTCCATATGCTATCGCTGACAATGTAACATGCAGCTATTTTGTCAGTGAAATAGCTCCACAACTTTGCAAGATATTACTGTGTTGTTCTGCTATTTACATACTGTAAACTGGGTTGACTTGGCAACACTAACCATTTATAAGTCAGATGAACCTCGTTGACAACAATACCAAGGAGATTTTCTTTGTAGACTTCGTTGGCTAACATGTTCATCCATCTTCCAAAACAGCAGCTACAGCTGCATTGAAATCTTGCCGTTGCTCCACGTTCGCCATGTTGACAGTGACTGAGGTAGATTTCCGGTCACTAAACTACCGCGTCATTGCCTTTTTGAAATGATAGATTTTCATTGGTCCCAGTTTCTCTGTTAATGTAGAAACGGTGTAGAATGGGAGCTTGGCCAGACTGACTTTGCAAGCAAAATTCAAATGCAGCGGCACAGGAAGTATGGGCGTGCCCAGGCTAGATAGGCTTAGTCCTTTAAAATGAAATGGAAGACAAGATATCTTCCAAACTTTGTTAAAGATGGAAATCCATGCAAAAGAGGAGGTGCTAAGTGAAAGAGCAATTTTATTCCGAACTTCTTAATGGTGAACAACCCAATATTCCGTTTTCTCTACTATAATTCCTGTTTATAGGTAATGAACCAATCAGTGCCTGCAGGGCCCTTGGATTTCACTTGATGCATGACAACAATCAGTTACACTTCTAGCAGATATTACTTAGGTTAGAGCACCTTGTGTTGCTTGTAGACGTAAGTGTACCCAGGCAAGCTTGTGATTTCCAAGCAAGCGGTGGTATTGTTAGTGATCTCGCAATACTCTTCACACTCACACAGCATATTCCAGGCCATTAGGATTCCAGCACTGCGTATTCTCTGGGCCTGGGCTGTGCAGTACGGCTCTCCAAGACCATTTGGTAAAATCAATGTCTCTCAATTATTCATCAGTTTAGACTTATGGACTTCCTGCTACACCATTTTGGAAGAATGCATTGACACTGTCATTAAAGATGTACTCTGTGATTCTGATGTGATATATTTTTTGCCTGGTTCAGTGAATTGCTCATCAGTCCGTCAGATGCCTGTTCTGTTTTTGCAATTTATGTTTTTAGTAGATGGTACATAGTTTTGTGACAAACCTAGATGAGTTAACTCCTAGAGAAAAAAAAGCAAATACCTAATAGAGCCATATGGCTTTATTCTTATGGTGAAACAAAACTGTACTTTTCTATTGTAAGCTTTACCCCCCTCACTGTCAATTGTCTTACAAACATTTATTATTTAACTATGTACCAATGGGAAAGACACAGGGTTGAACCAAGCCATAACAATGTCAGTCAGACAACATGGTGGTTTAGCATAGAGGGAATGAGTATAATTTGATTGGCTATTGGGCTGAAATATCATCATTCTGTGAAACCATTCCTGATTTAGAAACTCCATTTTTAATTGTCCCTAATTCTAAACAAGTGCCATTGCAATGTCAACTAGCCTGCATTCCCACAGAAAATGCATCAAGTTTTGTGATCATCAGAGCAAATGTGTGCCAAATTTCACCAATTTTTACCAATTGCTTCTATGGGCTGCAATAGACTCTTGTGGTAGAACAATATGCAGGCCCTGACATGGATGTTGTGACAACACTTCTATTCCTTCATATTACAAATTAAGAAAAAAGGTAGTTGGTCCAGGTGTAACTGCCACAGTATTTACTGCCATAGTATTCTCTGCCTCCCTTTCTCTCTCTCTCTCTCTCTCTCTCTGTTCCCCTTTCTTTTTCTTTCCCACTCAAGCACCACACACACACACACACACGCACACACACATCATAAATTAAAAGAAGCCATTTAGGTGTAATATAGGCCTAATTCATAACCTTTGGTCAAGTCTTGCTTTCTCCCTTTCTGGAATGTCTTTAACATGAAATACAAACACTATGATTCTGTGGTTGTAATGTCTTACTTTGGTTAAGACTTCGTGCCCTGAGATCTGTCTTCTTTTTTACACGTTTTTACATACTTCTTTTAGTGGTTTTGGGCCCTGCAATCTCCCCTCATCATTTTACATGGTTTTAAACTTAATTAAGTAAAAAATGGCTTTTCTACACCTATCATGGCTCTCTGGGCCCTGCAATCTCTCCTTTTCATTTTAACATGGTTATTAACTTTATTCAGAATTCTCTGCCTACCTTTTTCACACACGTGTGCCCTTTCTCACTCACAGTGAAACAGAACATTATGACAAATGGGAATAACTAATGAACAAGAAGGGATAGTGTAACCATTGAAATTACCAATGCATCTCCAGATCGAGCTCATCTCTAGATTGAGCTGAACGTTTCAGTGTTGGAACAGCATCTTTATCTCAAAAGCCCTAAGACTAGTAGTTTGGCAAAGAAATGGTGGAACGTAATAATAATAATAACATTAAACACCATTTAAGAAGAACAATAATTGTGCTTATTTCAAGCACACTTAATAAATATGTCATGAGCATACATAGGCACACAATAATCTCTCTCTTTAGTGCAGCAAGGCTTATACTGCAGTGTTTTGCGGTGCTACTGTTCTCAACACAAGATGTGTTTAAGGGATTGTGTCCTAACTACTCTCTGAAAATATTGCATTTTACAAAAAAATCACCTTACATTAAAACATACAACATCAACAACACTATTTCATGTTGTTTCTCAAAGACATTCATCAACTGATTTTTTGCATCTTTGAAAAAGACTAGATAGCATCTGATAGCTTTTTAGATAGCATCTGATAGTTCCAAACACATTCCTTCATTTTCATTACATTCTGACCAGGCCTACCAAACGTTGACTGGATTGATTTTGATCAAATTGATGGAACTCGCCATTAATATGTTTTTAAATGATAGTTTATATTTAGTTATATATCCTGACCAGCATTCAGGAAACAAACACTGCAATGGGTGTTTTTAATAACAAAACTGGACTGAAATTGTTCATTGCCCATGTGTCCATTTTTTATGTTCACACCAAAGCCACTATTGTGTAGCAGTCACAACAGAGCAGTTCTTTTAGCCCCCCAATGTTATCCAAAGCTAAAAGAAAATGCACAAGGAAAATAACAGAACGCTAAAATAGATGCTGAAGCCAATCTTGACCCAACAGCACCAAAAAAAAAAAAAGACTTTGTCAGTGACGTTACCTCTAACATAAAGGTGTTAAGCCCAAAAGACTCCGCTTATTCAACAAAAGTGTTGTTGAAAGAGTCACCGCTATCAATTTGGGCAACGCGACAAAGAGGGCCCTTTTCCAGTGTGTATATTATAGATTTTAGTGATGTCATTGTAGTTTTTAATACTGACCATGTTTTTTTATGGTGCACTGATAACATTTCTTCTGTGTGTGGGTGATTGAGGATGAAAATCGTTGTGATAAATAGGCTACTAGCGGCAAGGTCAGTAACAAATCATATAATTTATTAGCATTAATTATTATAGGCCTAGCATTGCTTGATCATAATTAAACACTGTCTGTTTTATTTCAGTGTTCTTGTATTAGCACCACTACCCAATGCCGTTTAGTAGGGATGTTAAGTAGGCTAGATCAAATTTAATAACATTTAATAAAATTTGCGACTTGTAATGTCAAAATTTAGTCTTGACTGTAACACTTTACACACACAGGCACGCGTGTGAATAGCCTAACATCTAATAGTTACCATCTACATGTTAGGTATAGCTCTATACAATCTATACTGAAATGCTTATGTGATGCATTAGCAACTAACAATTATTTTTTTAGATTATTATTGTGTCTGGAAATATTTTATTTAAAAGTACGGCATATATTAGGACATTGTGACACCTCAGACAAGTTATGAAAGTTTTGTATGATGTATAGGTCTAAATGAAAGTGTTTTTCAAGACACATATTACATGTACAACTCTTGAATACACACTGACTTAATTGCCATCTGCGCGTCGCACCAACAGCGTAATGGAGATTTGTGCTGAGTAACGTTAAGTTTGAAGACTACAGTTCCCATAATGTAACGCCCCTTGTTTTTTTTCCTCGCACGCCACCTTTTCCCTGCCTCCATGGCTTGAAGGAGGCTGAGTTTGGGGAAAGTATCGACGTTCCCGCTTGTCAATCACAAGGAAACGAAGGGAGCGAAACTAGGAGGAAGGCCGGCGATACAAACAGTTTTCATTAACTCTACTGTCGAACCGGTACATCGATAATGGCTGTCAAGGTTGAGGAGTATCACCATTCTGTTTTGGGAAGAAATTCGACTTGGAAATGAATCAGATAAACGCTGTTCAGTGTGCGTCGAACTTGGCGAGTGTCAATCGCTGGTGAATGTGGCTTTCGTTCCTGCTTTGAAAACGAAAACGTGGGGTTGTTCCTGTTGGGTAGGTGTTTACATACTGTGTAAACATTTCTGCCAGCATATTTAAACATAATATTGTTGTTTGGGGCTCAACTTTTGACGTATTTTCCGACTCGACCAGGGGACTCCAGGGGAGTTTGTGCCCTCAAGTGTCGCTGTTGGGAACCACTCACACGGAGTGGACCGCCGTGAGAGGGAGGAGTGACGGTATTTATCGCTGTTGCTTTTGTTACAATTGATCCAAACAAAACAGTGTACTCTTTCATTTATTTAATGTAACTCGGGTTTCATTCACAGGTCAGCGGCTGAAATTTGCAACACAGAAGTCTCCACGGCACAGAAAAAGAGGGAGAAGATGAGTGGGGGAGAGGTGGTGCATTCGGGGTGGTTGAGAAAGTCTCCGCCAGAGAAAAAGTTGAGACGTTATGTAAGTAATGCTTTATCTAGTTTGAATGTATAAAGAGTACTGTAACCATTGAGACTATCACACAGTTATACAAATAAGCTATACACATTACAGTGCCCGTCATCTGATTTAAGCAGCGATTGACAGCGTAGCCGACAGGCTAGCAAGTATCTGCTGACAACTACACAATTGTAGTTAGCACAGCAGTGTTGTTGCTGTCAGGGACTAGGGTGGGAGCTAAAAATTGTGGACTTTGACAATGTCTGCGCTGAGGCTTCCCCTTGATTTTCATGCAAATGGTATTGTTGTGTTCTATTCCTACACAATTGAAAAGGCTCTAAATCTGCACGTCTGGCATTCCACAGAGAGGGGGACGTTAAAAAAAGGCTTGTTTGTGTAGTCATGGTCAGTCTCATCCTACACGACACGCCTCCACATGAAAAAAAGAAAATAGCCTAGCAAAGTAGTTCTTATCTTTCCAGAAAGGAACAGTCCTTAAAGTTAGTACAAACTGGTCGACTCAGAATTTCGCGCTGCCTTTAGTCGGACACTGGGGCACCAAGGAATGCAGCCATGGCTGGCCCATGCACCTTTTCTTTTGGTGAAATGGCCCCAGTGTTTGCGTAGTGTTTCTCTGTACTGTGGCCTTAAACACAACGGCAACAGTTCTTCGAAACTTGTGTTTGTTGATGCCAGTAAGCTGCAAAAACGGGTCCGTTTATTTACCATACGATGGTGACTGGTGGATCTCAGGCTTCCAGGGGCTTGCTTCTCTAAGGATTAATGATGCTGTTCTAAATAACAAACCTTCATGGGCTGTCCAGAGTTTGTTTTTAGAACATTTCCCACACCAGAAGCTCACTTTCTCTTTAACATGTCACTGTCAGAACCTGTGTATTTTGTTGTATCACCATTTGCCGTGACTGTGCAGTTGTAGTCTATGTTTTGGAGATATGGTAAGTATACCTATCTGCGTAACTACATGCACGTGAACAAATACCTGCTTGAAGCTAAAGCTCACACACTCAGGTGGAGATTTCTGATGGTGTGTCGCTATATTAGTGTTCAGGACAACCGTCATATCTGTTACCATATAAATTACCATGTGTTCAATAATTTATGTTGCAGCCTGCCATAATCTTAACGAAAATTAACACATATTTCTTATATCTTTGCAGCTGTCTGGATATTGGAGTTGTGATCAGATATGGTATTGTTACTGTTATCTTAGATTCTTTTTGGTCTGGTTGTTGTTTAGAGCAAGTTTGCTTCAAGGCAAGTACAACAAACTAGGAGTGTCTCTTTTTGTTTGCCTAGAGAATCAGTTCCTTTGGACCACTTGTTGGCCAGAGAAAGCCACAGTGAGGGGGCATGTTTTCACAAGTACTCAAGTTTCTCTCTTTCCCTTTCTTTCTTTCTTTCTCTCCCTCTCTCTTTCCCTGTCTGTCTGCCCTCTATTCACATAGATAGGGAGGCAACTAGATCTATACCCTTCAGAGGGTGTTCTTGAGTGTACCTTACTTATTCAGCCATGCACACACGGCTCCTCTAATCATATAGGATGAATCATTGTCTGTCTTCACCAGTTGCACTACTCATATTTGCTATTTTCCTCTTTCCACTGTTCCCTGTGTTCTGTTCTGATGGAGAAACAAGTAGTGCCTGCCAAAAAAAGTGCTTGGTTCCTCATTTGAATTTGGTTGCATTAGGAAAATAAATTTAAAAAGGCTTCATGGTTTGTTGTTTTCTTTGTGGTCTAGAAATAGTAGGTTTCTGGGAAAGCTGGTGACTGAGTTAGCACATGAATCTGTGTCACATTCACACAGACTCATAAACTCATGTCAGCAACCCACACGCACATGTACATATACATACATGCATTCATGTCACATGAGTACTGTGACCAAAGTTCTTTTCATTCCCTCTGACTGCTTGAGTTGTTCAGGCCTTGGGTCTTGGTCTAATTGGTATTAAGTTGTAAATCCTGCATGCTGGTTCTATCATGGCAGGAGGGAGAACTTTGCTTTTGTGCTCACCAAGAAGCAGGTACCAGGATTGAACTCCTACAAGAACTGCACACATTACATTAGAAGGCCTAGTTGATCATATTCCTGTTATTGCTCAGAGGTGGTTATGTTTGATGCAAGGCTTTTCAAGATTAGCTCTCAGAATTGTGCTGGTTTTTTTTTGTTTCTCTCTCTTTCTCTCTGTCTCTGCCTCTGCTTCCAACCTCCTCCTAGTTCTTGTTCTCTTTGTGGTCACAGATAAACAGAATCAGACACAATTTAGCACAGGACTACATAAATACCAATGATATGTTGAGTATCAATTTAAAAATTGAAACATTCATGTGCTGAAAACAGATATTCTAGAATCTGTAGCTCAGTACCCTTTTCATGAAATGAATAAGGATAAACTACATCATTATAAAGGCGAAAGTACAAACAAAGATGCTACATACTATGCATTTGAAAACTACGTAATTGTTCTTTTTTTAGATTTTTATATTTATTTTTTTGTTTTCCCATTATGGAGATATCACTGTGTGCTGTCAGTGGTTTTGTGTTGAGTATTACAGAATGACTGTGTCATGACCAAATCATTGTCATAGCTATTGTACTGAGATAGTATCATACTGTGATTTACTCTGTGCTTCCCTCTCTACTGAACCACACTTTAGACATTATTTTGTCTAACAGTGTGTTGTCCATGAAAATAGAGTGCAAATGGATGCAGAAATGGGAGTGGACATGTGCATTGATTGACATATAAACAAACTCTTCTATTAAATATCATATCACTCAGGCACTTAGTCTCATGCATACAGTGGTATACAAACACCCATCATCAGTAACAACAGCAGCAGCAAAAAAGCCATCTGTTCTTACCTTGGCTGGCACATCTGACACGCACGCACGCACGCACGCACGCACGCACGCACGCACGCACGCACGCACGCACGCACGCACACACACCACACACACACAGGAATCCTTTTTAAATTAGCCCCCTGTGAGTGCTGTGTTGTTCCTGCAGTTCCTGATGACTTTCTCTTGATGTCCATCCATGGCTGTGCGTATGTCCGAAGAAGACAAATGGTGGATTACACAACTTCAGCATGGTGTTCACATGACTGCTACACATGGTTCCACTAGTGAAGGCAGCACTGAGGCAGTATAATAGAACTGCTTTGCCAAATAAAAGAGTACAGTCAGTTTGCCCACTCACCATGACCTGGGTGACATTTTCATTATGCCCATATCTCACGATGGGAAAAGTCTCCCTTCTTTAATTAGTTGTGTTATTTGGTGTGTGTGATGTCTTTGGCCACTTGTAAGAGAAAGTGCGGGGGAGGAGATTGTCAAGGTTATGTTGTGTGTGCCTGTGCGCGTGTGGGTGTATGTATGTGTATGTGTGATGGACAGACAGAGACTGAGAAAGAGAGGGTGTGTGGCACTGTGTGCAACGTTTATTTCCATCTCTAGCTATGTATTTTGCTGTGGTAGATCAAGATAAAAAACCTGAACAAAAGCAGTAGAAAGGAAGAAAAGTGGATTATGAATGCACAGTAAGAAACTCTGTGAGTCTGGCACTATTTTGGACATTTACACATACACATACAAGGACTGTCATCCTGGACACTGACTTAATACCCCCCCTTTTGCCCTAATGATATCGCCTTTCTTTACTACTTGTTGCAGAATGACTGCATCTGTGAATGTGCAATCTCTCTCGGCTGCACACGCGCACATGTGCTTTCACTCTGTGGGCTTTTTCCTGCACCATTTCACCCCCTTCCTCCCTATGTGCTCTCGAGCCTGGCTAAATCCATTGTGATAGTCACTAAACAGGACAGGCCTTTACCATGGTGGAGAGAGCAGGCCTCTGACATTTATCTCCTGTGTTGGCAGAGGGTTTGATTGGCAACCATGTGCTTCGCCAGGTGGTGTTAGTTCACAAGCTTGTGCGCAAATGTGCTGTTCCACAGGACACAGTAATCAATAATGATCAAGTGATAATTTATTCCTACATGTCACTGTCAATACATGGTATTCAGTTTGTAAACAATAACCCACTTTTAACTTAACCAATCCCTATTTGAAATGGTTTGAAACTTCCGAGTTGCTAACTCAACCCTGGGTTGCCTCCTCTGTCAGCATCGCTTAGATTGCTCACCTCCACTTTTGGAAGACAATCATACACACCAACATGCATGACCATGGTGAGTGTGCATCCGGTTATGTGCTATTTTCGAGCCCTTGCTTTTGTCTTCGTTTGGCGAGATACATGTTCCTCTTTCTTACAGAGACTAACCCAATTTGCACTCAGTGTCAGTTTCCATTCTGATTTATGGTTTTAGCAGTCGGTGCGTTTTTTTTCTTCAAGCACTAGTAATGCTTTTTGTTTTGCAATGCACTTGATTTGGTTAGCACGTTTCCCAACACCGCACTAAGGGTTTCAATTGTTTTGTTTATTAGGAATAAAGGAAATGTTCTGTGCAGCAATACATGGTAGTTGAAAAAAGTAAATGGCTTTAGCAGTGTGGTTATTGTTGTTCCAGTTGACTCTGTTGTATGTGCTGTAGTATGATGGAGTCATGGACCCTGGTTCGATCCATTCGTAAAGGAGGAGCGGGATAGTGGCCCCTAAGTTTCCCAGGGAGGGCTGAGTCCAGCTTAGCAAAGGGGATGCGGTTGAGCAGGAGGAAGCTGGCCCTGAATGACAAGAGGGAAGGAAAAAGACAAACCTTCAGGATCCTCTGTGTTCTTGTTGGTGTTGCTTTTTCATTTCCCCGCTTTCTATTTTTGTTTTCTCATCTATATGTCTGCTCATCTACTTTGTCTGCTAATGCCTGTTTGTCCTTTTTTCTTTTCTCTGAAGTTGTTACTGTGCCCTCTTTTGGCTGTCTTCATTAGTAGAGCAAGGGGCATGATGACTGAACACCATTGTGTTCTCATTGTCAGCACAGAAGACATTCATACTCTTAATCTCTCTTTAACACTTTCTCTCACTCACTTTTCAACATGCACAGAGTTTTTAAAACCCTGATTTAATGTGTGTGTGTGTTTGTGTGAGTATTTGTTGTTTGTATGAATGTTTGATTTTTGTATGAATGTTTGATTTTTGTATGTGTAGATTTGATGATCCTAATAAATGCCATCAACCATCTTCTGGCAAAAGTAAAGGGCAGTGGTAATTTAAGCCCATCCCTGTGTGCCTTGTATGTATGGCTTGTATTAATTTATTTATAATGCAGACATCATTCAGTTAATTAAATCTGCTTAGATTTAATGAGTGCTTAGACCCCCCACCTGGCCCTCCACCTAAAAACAAACAAACAAAAAAAACAAACCAAACAAATAAAGTGACAAACAAAGCAGCAAGAAAACAAGCAGGCTTAAAATGCTGCAGAGGAGCTTTTGAGCACCTGTTCATTCACACGTTTAGTTATTGCTAAAACACCTTCCACCTCTTTTTTTCCTCTACCAGCTCCTTGTCTTTCTATACTTTCTGTAGCGCTCTCTCTCCTGTGTCAGACATGAGGATTCAACCCTCATGCCCAGAACTGCCTCCTGTAAATGGATGGACCCTGCACTGTCATGAATTATTAAACATCTATTACAAATAAGAGAAAAAAACTTGCAGCGATCATGAAAAATTCATGCAGGTCCCACTCTGCAGTGGTTGTCTTAAGCGCCATTTGTTTGAGGTGAACCTGATAGGGTCAGTGTAGAGCCTTTGTGCACTAGCTGCCCTGAGAGGACACTAAAATATGATTGTGTGTGTGTGTGTGCGCACGCACGTGTGCATCAGGGATGGAAATTAACTTTTTTGTTCACCTGCCACTGTGCCAGGTAGTTTCTAAAATCTGCCACTCCACATTTTTACCAGCCACTTCATATATTCAACGCTTCCATACATACCTAGAAATGTAAATATTTTCCAATTCTGTTGGTACAGAGCTGATTTTTCTGTTATTGTGTTACAAATACATGAGATAGGCATAGCCTTACAATATCTGTTTTTGTTCATAATACATACTCTGTCCAAGAGTTACTGGCTAGGTTGTGAAACAGGAAATAAAGCCAAAGTGACTCAAAATGATGGTTTGAAATCAATATCTTCCTGTAACTACAGAAGTTTACAGTAATCCTGTTTCAACTTATCTGTTTAATTGAGCACTGGAGACACAAAGGAAGTGAAAACCGCAGCATTAGGTGGTTAGAAATATATAGCAATATCTACCTGCAACTATAGAATGTACTTCATTAGCCTATTCCAACTGCTCTGGGCCTCTGGACTCACCCAAAGAAAATAGAAATTGTCACACCATCCAAGGTGCTTTATGGTAAAGCCTGCCCCCATACTGGGGTACCGAGGCTGCTAAGCACCCTCTACCAAGCAGTAGTAAGATATTTCCATTTCTAATTTCACCATCTGAGCATCACCATCACACAATGAAATTATGACCTAATACTGCATGAAAAATGACTGATATGTATTTAAAAGTCATTTATATGTAGGCTACATTAAGGTCAAAGGTAAAATCTTATTGAGGCAGTTTAGCAGCTACATTATAGATCCTTACTTGCTGCTGATAATAGTGCACACACAAAGAAGGCGTAATGACTTGATATGCTGTCACATTCACTGGGCCATACTTTGTGCAGCGAAATAAGATGCGCAGGCTGGCCTTCAAAAAGTTTCAGAAACAGTAAGTCAGATTTCTCTACCATAACTTAGCCAGCATACCATCATAATTTATGGTTGGATACTACCAAGTATAACACCGCCGAGTGTGTTCTTTATGTGTTTACGATGTTTATCTCCAAGGCGGTATTCAATATTCAAAGTTGTTAATGTGGAATTGATTTTGTTGTGTAGGCTACTGTTAAACATTTTGTGCTTTTATGTGCAAGGTTGGCCTATCATGGGATAAAGTGTCAAAACGATGCGTTAAACTTCTAAGCCTATGTATTTCCCTAAGTGCGTGTCTGTGTATAGATGCTACGTGTGTCGGTGTGTGGTCTTGTCAGACCTAACATCAGCCATGTATAGGCCTATGACAGTTTTCATGACTATGCAATTAGCAATCTGTTAAAATATTTATATATGTGCTTTGGGAATGGATCCGTCCTCTTCTGAAATCGGTGTTGTTGATGCTATTAATAGGTTACGTTAAAATCACAGGTTAGTTTTTGGAATGAACTTGTGCGCATATGGCGTTATCATCAACGTGAGAAGGCAATATACTGATGCATTCCTGTTTGGACAGAGGCTATAATCATCATGACTGAGCTTTCATTAGCCTACCTCAAAATGGTGAACAAAAAGCTGCCTAGATCATATTAGCCGCCTGTGCTGGGTGCCAAGAAACGCTCCATGAGTGTGCTTATCAATAAATGGGAAACTTATACGCACCTGTGCTGTCTACTAACTGATAGCTACGCTACAACATGTGTGAGGGAGTGCATTCCTAGACTATATCGAACTTGGCTGAATGCATTTGCACATCCGCCACAGTGGCAGGTAAAATGGCAAAATTCACCCACCAACACTCATATTTACCCGAATTTGCTTGTTGGTTAATTTCCATCCCTGGCGTGCATGCAAGTATCTGAGTCGCACTGACTGAATCATGAAATTAACATACATGTGCATACCGCCCATACACATGCACACACATACACGTGCACACACACATGCATGCCCTCACAAGTTTAGAAAAGTGAAAACGTGCTCCTAGGCTTACTAACTCCTGTTTTCCAAAGGGCATCAGCTCTTCACTGCAGAATCGCACAGGTGTGGCCATTTCTGTCACAGTATTGGCCAAACACTTAGGGTTGTCCACAACACTGTGCCAGTGATGCTGTGACATGGGTTGTTAATAGTCTGATAACTTTGCAGCTTGTGGCCTTGAGATTTTGCTGAAGTTACCTGGGTACTGAGTTTAGTTCTGTACTGAGTACTAGTACAAGCAGTGAAATGTTTGGTGGTGAAATGGTGCATCTCAGATGAGTGTTTTTCACTGACAGTTGTTATACACAAACATGTTTAAAATGAGTTAAACTGACAACAAGGGTATGGAAGTAGAGGGGCTATCAAAACATGAACATGTAATATACCAAGACCTTTATATGTTGAGTTAATTGCTTCTTACTTTCACTGTTGTGCTTGTTTACTCTGCACAGGATGTCATTTGTGTTGATTTGAGGGGGTTGTTTAGGAAACCCAATCCCTGTCTGCAACAATAGGATAACCACAGTAGCAACCTCCCCGTCCATTCCAGCTTAGCATAGGAGAGGGTATCTTGGCAAGCTGCTTCCTCACTGTCCATCTGCTTCTGTCTATTCCTTGCCCATCCCTCCACCTTCTCCCCCCATCCATTACTTTCCATCAGTGTCAATGCCTCTTGTCCCCCCCTCTCTTTCCTAGGCATCTTTTGGCTTTTTCTTTTTACTACCTCTTTTCAGTTACCTTAGCCCAATGATTCCCATCATCCAGGCCACAAACCACAGGCTGGGTCAAGCTGGGACACCAAAACCCATAGGGGGCAAGCTTACCTCATTTTGTTTTTTATTTTCCTGGAAATGTAAAACTGTTTATATACATATAACAATGGATGTGCATATAACATCTTCCATAATTGATTTTATTGATAAGTTAAACCTTACAAAAGTTTAAAGGTGTAAAAGTTCACAGATGTTGCAACATCTGGGTCAGTAGTCACAACAGTGGAGAGCAGCCACCTTGTTTGAGGGAAAAGAGAGAGAGGTGACATTAACAGACATGAGGGCACCAGGAGTTAGAGTTGCAAAGGGGTGGAAAATTCCTGGAAAGTTTCCAGAAAATTTCCATGGAAACTTTGGCATGGGAATTTGGGGAATTTTCAAATAAGTAACTTTGCACAGGAATTACAGGGATTTGGGAATTTATGGGAATTATTGTGAGTCATTTACCAACATAAATACAAACATCTTATTTTGTCATCAGCAGTCATTATTGCAAAAGGGAGACAATTAAAACACATGACTCCACACACTGGATGGCACACGTGGCATTTTTCTGAAATAAGATGACAACACATCCAAATATGTAAATAGTAAGCTGAACTAATGGAAAGGTCTTTACATTCACAACATTTACAACTGTTACATAAAGCCATCTAGCAAGAAGCTGGAGAAACAGCGTCACATTTTGCGGTAGCTAGCACCATCATAGGCTAACTTCTTTCTTGAAATGTTACTAGATAGTTAATATTTAGCATATCTGGTTTCCCAGTAAGATGGCACTAACACATTTTGCGGTAGCAGCACCATGATGAGCTAACTTCTTCAATGAAATGTTAAAAATAGCTTACATTTAGCATATCTAGTTTACCAGTAAGCTAGCACTACATTTAGTTTTCTTTAATCAAGTGTTCCTAGATAGATTGCATTTAGCATGTCTGATTTCCCAGTAAGCTAACACTTGCGGTAGCTAGCATCATAAGCTAACTTCTTCAATGAAATGGCACAAATCTACTTTACCAGTAAGCTAGCACTACATTTACTTTTTTCTACATTTCTACTTTAATATCATAGATCAAATATATCTACCTCATGATATCCGTGAACTTACTTGGCCGCATGTAGTCCTCTGGCTGAAATGTGTAGCCTCAGTAGTCTGTATTTGTTGTGAGATCAAGAAATAGCTTTAGCTCTTCAGAATTCTAGAAGCTATTGTGATGTGATACAAAATGCATTAAGGGGGTGTGGCCTCAATGGCTCTGCAGAAAATAGTGTCCTATGTCCATATGAGTGAGGAACAGCATACTGTATTTATTCGTGTTAAATCCCAAAAATTCCTGAAAATTCCCATGGAAAGTTTCCAACTTTGAAAAATCCTGGAATTTTGCAACCCTACCAGGAGGTCATGGAGAGTCTCTGTCTCTCCCTCTGACCTCTCTTGCACTCCCCTACACCTACACAGCAACAGGTACACAATGCCTTAGGAAGAATTTAACTAATGGAGATATGCTGCAAATGGCCTAAAATTTTGCACACCCAAGAATGTGGTACTACGCCAAGACACCAGATACAAGGATGTAATTAAGCACGCATGCACGCACGCACACACTTCCCAGTTTTGACAGCTATTTCAAGACTTCTCTGTGGTCACATGGGTCTGATGTCATTGCTTTGATGTCTGCAAGGGTTCAGGGAGACATGATAGGTGGCAGGTCATTAGACTGCCTCTGCAGGTCAGACACCACAATACATTTTCAACCACTGATCACTGTGTGTGTGTGTGTGTGTGTGTGTGTGTGTGTGTTTGTGTTTGTGTGTGTCTGTGTGTGTGTATGTGTGCGCCACTACTGGTATGACATATCTTCTTTCTGTGATGTACAACATTCTGTGGAATGGATTAAGAGAAGTGTGTGTTGTTGGTCATGTTACACCTTGAACAATGGCAACAGAAAACACCCCTGTCCTACTTATGCACCTTATTGCATCTCCCTGACAAGGTACCTAGTTAATTTCTCTACACCAGCTGTGTGAATGATGTTGAAGGCATGACATTTTTCCATGACGTCAGATGGTCTATATTTGGAAAGAGCAGAGGAGCGCTGATTGACGGTGAATATCTGTGTGTTTAAAGGTGCCGCTTTGAACATGAAGTGAAGCACAGGTAGCCGTGAGAAGCGCCTCTGCACTCTTAGAATATATGTCTGACTCATCTAAAAAACACATCCTTCTCATAATGTGCCCGTAATATAATCTAATGTGCCCATTGCGTTTGTGTGGACATGATGCATTAGAGAGGTATGCGCAAGGCCTGCTGAGGTATGTGAGGAATGTGGAGCCAACAGAAGTGCCGCTGGGATTACGTGCTTCACCCACTCATACCGCTGCAGCACATGCACTGCTTGCACACGGGCACACGCCACAGTGTGTGCAGCTTGGTTCATGGTAGGGGCTCAGAGTTGTTCAGCACAGGGGTGAGTGTAGAGAGAAACTCTTCTGGGTTAAGGCAAGTAATCTTATCAGCTGTAGACCTTGAGATGACTAGCAGACAAATACATCAAGATGTCTTATGTATTCAGTGAAATAAAATCATTTAAAATTCAAAAATACTTTCTTCTTGGCATCCTGGAAAGTGGCAGTTAAGTAGAATCCTGTTCACGGTGCTTCTGAATTCTCAGGGAAAGCATCATGTTGCCGTAAGCAGGTGCCCCAGTTATTTGCCAAGGGCAGTTGCTCTGCTCTGTGAACCATGTCAATAAATAAGTGAAAGGATGTGTCAGGTTGGGGGTGGAGATGGGGGTATAGAAGAGTAGTTGAAATCAGCAATAATGTGGAGTTGCAAACATCAGTGACTGCTTAGATCCTGTGTACAGAGGCAGGCATGCTCAGCGTTCTCTCACACACGCACACACACTCACTCTCGTTCCCAGCATGCTCTTGGCAGGCAGCAGCAGGAAGGAATGCGAGCCTGACTGAGGCCCCTCTCCACCCTTTCCCCCCAAACCCCTCCCCCCGTCCATCCCTCCCTCGCTCTTTGTTTCACTCTCCCTCTGTCCCTCTTGTAAGCTGTTTCTCTCTCTCTCTCTCTCTCTCATTACCTCTCTCTATTACTCCATCCCTATCTCCCTCCATCTCTCTCTTTCTCTCTCTTTCTCTTTCTCTCTCTCTCTCTCTCTCTCTGTCTTTCTCTCTTTCTCTCTTTCTCTGGTGCTCTGAGAGAGGCGTGGTTCCCTGGCGCCGGTCAGAGGCTGAGCTCGACGGCCTCTTCCTGCTCTCCCCTACGGCTCCTCTGCTGCTGCTGATGGCTACCAGATGGCTGGAGGGAGAGCGAGGCAGAGGCAGAGACAGAGGCAGAGGCAGAGGACTGGCAACAACTCCCAAGGAGCTCTCACTCTCCCCCAGTCCCACTATCCCCCAGTTCCTCTCCCCCTCTCTGTCCCTCCAGTCCCTCTTTGCCTCTCTCCCTCTTTCCCTCTCTTCCTCTTTCCCCTCTCTCCATCTTTCCCCTCTCTCGGGACCTCATGGATTTCTCTCTTACTATCCATAACTATCTGTTATGTAACCTATCTTACTACATACCCCTCTTTGTTGCTCTCTCTCTCTTTCTTTCTTTCTGTCTTTATACTCTTCCCCTTCCCACTTTGTCTTGTTCCTCTTTCCTCCTGCTCCCTGATCTTGACTCTCTTCTCTGTCCTTTTTGTTATCTTTGTCATAGCATCTCATGTTCATTGTATTCTATGACTTTCATCCAGAATACTCCTCTCCCCACCCTCCCACCTTCCACCCCTCCCCACCAGCTAATTGTCTTATAGAAAGATTGCAACATTGTGAGACCACATATAATACATTTGTATGACCACCAGCCCAGACCATTATTTATTACTGCAATGAAGAAGTTAATAATCAATAATATACATGTCTGTATGTACTGGAAAACATTTATTTGAATTGACACCTGATTCTTTCTGCAAGAGCTTTAAGTCATCTTGCATAAAAATAATGCAAACCAAGGTGATCCAGCACTCCTTCCTGATTCCTGGCTTGTTTTACTTTGCTTTAATTATCAACTAGGTCTTTAGGGATGTTACTTCAGTGCCCTTAGTCTTACATTCTTTGAAAATCCAAAGACTTGTCAACCTGAACCTGTGGTGGTGTCTTCTATCAAAAGTCTAACTAATATCTGCAGGCAAGTGTAATATAACTGAGGGATCTGCCTTGGAAATTGCATTTTCTGTGAGTGTGAGTGTAAGTGTGTGTGTGTGTGTGTGTGTGTGTGTGTGTGTGTGCCGGCCACGCCTCGCTGCACTGTATTAGCCACTGTGAACCCCCAGCGCCACATCACACTTTAATTCCCTGTTGTCACTGATTTACAGCCCTCTTAATTCACTGACAGTAAAATGAACTCACTAACTCCCAACAACACACCCGTAAATATTCCCACATGGGTCTCTCATGTATACACACACAGGCCACACACACACAAGCATAAACTCCACCCCATATAGCAAAGAGGCTTATGAGAATTCTTAAGACTTTATATAAAACTCTGTTCATGCACTTTTCTTTTAGTGTGTGCCAAAGTGCTTATGTGTGTTGTGTGTATTTACTGATTTGTGTCTACCTTGTGTGTATGTACATATGTGTCTGCTTGCCTATGTGTGTGTGTGTGTGTGTACCTTGTTTGTGTGTGCGTATGTGCGTGTGCGCGTGTGTGTGCATGTGCATGTGGTGGCATGTCTGTTTGCGTGTATATTTTTACGATCGAACAAAAATGCCCGGCTACCATATGTGCTCTCTGTGGGTGCATGTCACCTGTCGTGGTGCACACATGTAAACAACACTTGATGGTGAAAGGCAGACATGCGATCACTCTGCCTTTAGCTTGCTGGCTGCCTCCCTGCAGCACTCTCGCACCACCCAGCCTATTTTTGAGTGTCCTTACTCCAGCCCGTGCCCTCCTTTAAAGATGGTGGGTGTAGTGTTCCTTATTCTCAGTAACTCTCCTATTGTATCCTTCAGAACTTTTTTTTCTCAGACTTTTTTTATGTCTGCCTTTAGGTCTTTACTTGGGTTTGGCTATGTTGTCTGTCTGGTGTGTTGCACATGCAGTGTGCTTCATTTGCAACATGGTTGTTGGATCTCTGGTGCTCTTTTTGGGACTTTGACCATTCACAAAGACATATTGCCAAGGTTATAGTCTGGCATTTATGTGCATGTCAGATTTGGACTGCTCTGAGCTCTGAGCTCTGGCCTTTGAGACATAGGCTTGATGAGTTGTGTCTGTTTGGTGGCCCTGCCTGCTGTTGTTTGCTCATGGTAAGCCTCAGTCCACACCAGTGCCACCATGGAGTGCAGCAGAACTCTGTTGCACTCCTCTGTCTCTCACTCATTTGTCAGCCTGCTCTGAGTTACACTGTGGCTATGACCACTGTTCTGTTATACCCCTATAGACCAAGTTTCACTGTACCTGCGCACCAGGGCCCGTTTTGTAATAAGGTCTGAGGTATGCTTAGGGGGTACACACACACACACACACACATACACACACACACACACACACACACACCCCACTCAGCTGGAATCCATCATGGCTGTGTGGGGGATGGGACAGTCAGCTGGAGACAAGCTGTGAAATGCCGCTGCCGCCCCGCGTCATTTCTCAGGTTACTGTAAGCCTGCCTGGCCCCCCCGCCCCTTCCCAACTCAGACCCCAAATCTGTGTGTGCCTCTGTGTGTTTGTGAAAAAGTCTGCTTGTGTGTGGGGTAGAAAGAGAGCGAGTGAAGGAGTAAGGGAGAGAGACCGAATGAGAGAGTGTGTGTTGGTGGTGGTGGTGGTAAGGAAGGGCAGATCTCTGTGACAGTCCCCAGTGAGACTCCAGTGGCTGTGGTCCCTGATTGTATTAAGAGGCTTCTGCTGCTCAGCTCAATATCTTCAGCCTGGCCCCCTGCCAGGGAAGAACTGCACGTGTGTGTGTGTGTGTGTGTGTGTGTGTGTGTGTGTGTGTGTGTGTGTGTGTGTAGGAGAAAGACAGAGGGAGGGAGTAAAACACACACACACACACACACACATGCTCCTTCCTCCAATGTAGACCCTGCTGTGTGTGGAGGCAGCAGTCTAACATGAAGAGTGGGGTTAGTTGGGCTCACTCTCCTGCTCTCACTCCCTCTGACACGACTCACTGGCCGAGCTTCTCCGAGAAAGCTTCCCCGACCCGAGCGACACACTCTCCAGCCTCGTGTGCAAATACTCCTTGCATGGTGGACTAAACATTTGTACGCGTTTCAGTCAGAATTAAGGTTTGTATTCAACTTTTCTTGATTTTTGTATGTAAGAGTTAACATTTATACGTGTGGACGTGGGTGAGGTGTGTGTGGGTCAGTGCTATAGCACATACATTATTAAAAAAAGGCTTGAATAAGGGCTGTTTTTCTAGTGGACGACTTTGTGAATTGTGTCCGGCTTGAAGGTTATTGGTTATGTCAGTAGGAGGTTTTATGGTCTGCAGGTGTAGGCTGCTGGCAGGTGCTTGGGTTGCTGTGTCTGACCGACCGTTGGCTGCAGGAGTCAGTGAATGCACATGGTGTCTTGGATGGCCGTTATTACTGTTTTGCTTGTTTGTGCATAGGTAGACATATCACCTGACACCATTTACTCTATGACTGTCAGATTCAGCAACAGGTCCAGGTAGTTTGCGTTAATTCTTGATATCTATTGTAATTGGATTAGAATTTCTGTCTAAAAGGCAGTTTGTTGCTTGTTCAAGCATGTAACTTAATATTTACTTTATTTTATGTTTACTTTTCACATTTTTTTGTTTAACTTTTATATTTTTATAGTACATGAACATACTCCACAGCTCCTTTTAAAATAGTGCTTCTTAATTTAGCAGGCATCTCATGGACACAACAGGCAGACAGAGGCGGGCTTCAAGCTTTTCTAGTGCAGGATGGTATGACCGTCTGTTGCCCGGCTAGGAAAGCCTGGTCAAACCGCACTGCACTGCTAAAAAAGGGTAATTGTCTGGGCCTACAAGTACAGCAGCCTTAACTGCTTTTTCACTTCCATCACTTTCAATCTCTTTTTCACTCACACTCTCTTTCTTCTGTCTCTCTGTATAGACATACACACACTAAGTCAATCTCGCGTGTCCTTTTTGTTTCTCATACATTCAATGCTTTCCTCTGTCTTTCTTTCTTGCTCTTCATGCCTTTCTCTATCTCCTTCTCATTCCTGCCATGTGAACAGCGGCTGCTCAGGCCAGAGGAATGTGTTGAATCTGAGCTACGCAGCTTTGGCGGAGGCATGTGACTTTGAGAGAGCAAGAGAGAGAGCGAGAGAGAGAAATTTGGGGGGGGGGGGGCAAGGAAAAGGGAATGGGGAAGGGATCAAAAAGAGAAATGTAGGAGACTGTAGGAGCGCTGGTGTGTAAAGGAATGAGAAAGCAGGGCAGGAAGAGGGAGGAAGGTCAGAAGAGATAGAGAGTAAAAATGGGGGATGGGGGTCGGGGTTGGGGAAGGGGAGCATGATGGGGGTGTGTGGAAGGGGGTCTATTGACTCATTGTGGCTCTGTGCAATGCTGGTGACCTTCTGTGGCCAGCACAGCTATGTGCCCCTGTGTGTGCCTATGTGTGTGAGAAGGGGGAAGCAGGAGTGACACAAGGACAAGGAGGGAATGAGGAGAGGCATTAAATGAGTGAGGGAGAACAGTGGTGAAAGGGAGGGCAAAAGGTGAGGAACATCTGTCTGGGGGGTTGGTTGACGTCAGCACGCCCATCTCCAGCAGGCGGCTTTTGTTTTTAAACATTTTCCATCCGGGTCACATGACCATGGCAGAGGCCTCATGTCGGGTGAGAAAACCCTTGGAAGCCAGTTCGTGCGCATGCACACATGCATACACACACACACACACACACACACACACACACACACACACACACACACACACACACACACACACACACACAACAAACAACAAAATATGGCCAATATGTGTGCATACTCTCACTCCCTCTCACAAACAAGCATACACACATACACACACACAATGGGATATAATGGTCTATAAAAAAGTTGGCTTTCTTTGGTGTGTTGATATAATAAACAGACCTCTTGTCTGTTAGCTAGAGCACAGATATTTGTGGATAACTGACATGCCAATCAGTGCTGCCTGACTTACAGGTGACTGCACACACACACAGCACTTTTCAGCTGCATTGAAGATCTAGTATTAAAGTGAAGCTTCACACACAGGACTACAAACCTATGTCCAAGAAATAGAACATCATTCTATTGTACAATGAAGTGCTGATTACCATGTTGGGTTCTGGTCTCTGGTGAATCCCGCATTGTCGTGTGTGCAGTTTTGTACTCTCTACTTGCTATCAATGTCAATCATGTGTTGCAGCTGTGGCTGGTGCTGCTCAGTGCCTATGTGGTTCATTAGGATAATGATGGCCTGAAGAACTGGGAACTTGGGGTGTCATCTTATGTTTGTTTTTACTTCAGTTCATTTTCTTGCCTCTGGGTAGTATCTTTCAGACAAAAGCAAAATGCAAACCAAATCAAAACTAATTCAATCCAGTGAATATGTATTTCACGTTGCTTGCTGGGCACCACCTATTAGCATTTTTTAGCTGTGGGCTACAGATCCACCATGCCTGGCCTGTGAATTGTCAGTGGCTTAAGCATCGACTGAAGATGTTTCTGCAAGCTCCTTGCAGTTGACATGAACCTGTTCGGACTCATGCATTCAGTTAATAGCTATTGATCGATGACCTCCATTCCTCTTGGCCAACCACAATCCAATACATACTGCCTCGTCCACAAGCCAGACAAGAAAGGAGTTGCTTGATGACTGAAAATGACAGGGATGCAAAACCTAATGGATCAGTGTGTATGTGTGTGACATACAGACTACCAAAACATGTCAGACTCTCTGAAGTGATTATTATTTTATGTCTGTTGTCGAAATAAAAAAAAACATAGGTACTTTTTTCAGATTTTAGACTTCTAATTTGTCGTGTTTTACAGTAAATTTGCTTATTGATTGAGTACACTCTTGCCGGAAATTAGACCGTTAACCCTGCCACAAAATATAGCATTTCAACAGCATTACACAGTTACCTGGATATTTGGCTGAATGGTGAAAATTCTAACATAGTTAATTATATTTGTTAGTCTTATTCTCAGTCATGAACTGTCTTCTGTATTAGACTCCAGGCACTAATAGCAGTTACTATGATCACATATTCTCCCAACAACTGTAAGACCAATTGTAACTGACAGAGAAAGACAGACCTATGGTGGGCAGTTGTGCTTGTGGACTATACCTTTACTCTGTGAGCCTTTTAGGTTATGTTTTAGGTTAGAACTCAGAGTGGCTTTTGATGGTCACTTTCTGTGCTGCACGGTGTATGTACAGTGTGCGTGCATGTGTGTCTGTCTATATCCGTGTGTGCCTCTGTCTGTGTCTGTGTTTGTGTGTGTGTGTTAGTGTGTGGTTGGGTCCATATGAGTGGCTGAACGATGGGATTCTTGTGGTCATCCTGAGAACCACTGTTATTAATTCATGCCTGTGCTTATAAGGGTTTGGAGCAAGGGAGAGGAACAGCATCATCATGCAAACCTGGCTCCACTGCTTAGGCTGCTTGATCTCAGCAAAGAGGAATTGAGGGCACTGCCGATGCTCACTTGGAAAGACAAGCAGCAGGTGCAGCATCCATTTGTGGAAAAGATGGCTAATGGATGATCAAAGGGGCCGTCTTCGGCGCATAGGGTTGCAGGCAAAGACATGTGTGGCATTCCAAAAGTGGCTGCCCGGGTTGTTAGCTGATTGGCTGGGCTGTAATGATGGAGCGCAGTAATGTGCTGGAATTGAGTTGCTCTAAGAGTTGGGCTTTCCCTGGCCTGTTGACAGATTAAACAGACTTGGCTGTTCTGAGGTCAGCTGTGAAGAGTTGTTCAAAATCGGGCAGGTAAATAATCAATGCTGACGTGCAAACTGCCACACAGTCTTTGTGTTGTTTTTGGTTTGGTTTGACAGCATTCTGTTTTTTTAAAGGACAGCGTTACAATAGTTATAGCTGTAAAAGACCCAAACTCCCACTAGTATTATTTAATACAAATGGAAGAAAAACAGAGATTAATCTTTTAGACACTGGATTTCATTTTAGTGGAGTCAGAGCTTCATGTAATCCTCCTCCCGCCCTTACTCTGCTCCCCTCCACTCCACTCAGCCTCCCATCCTGTTACGACACAGGAAGCTGTGCCCTCTCATGTGGTCTGTCCTGGAGCATGGTTTTCCTGTTACCTACTCCTGGGTGGGGGCAGTGGGTGGAGACACAAACAGAGGCTCAACACAAGCGTGGAGTGGGAGGTGTTAGGAGCTGTGTCTGTGTGTGCGTGTTGTGTGTGTAATGTGGCAAAACCACATGGCTCCACCAACAAATACATTCTGTGGTTGATGTGTATGTGTCTGTGTGTGTGTGTGTCTGTGTAGCACTGTATGTGTGTTGGGTGCAGATGGATTTTGAAGGGAGTTGACCGTAACTAGCATCCCCATGAAAAAGGTTTAATACACCAACAAACATAGTGTAGTGTGAAGTGTGTGTGTGTGTGTGTGTGTGATTGATTTATTAAGGATGGAACTGAGTGTGTTACTTTGCGTGCAATATGATGAGAGTCTGTGTGTATGCCTGTTTGTCAGTGTCTGGGGAGGAGGGGGTCCATGTGTGCATGCTGGTGTGTTTGTATGACTTTGAAAGGAGTGAGAACTCACCCTTGTAACCCATTATCAGTCTCCTTTGTTCCACATGATCTTTGGAAGTACATAAGACATTGCTCTGCCCCCCTAAACACATTCTCTCTCCCTCTCTCTTTCTCTCTCTCTCTCTCTCTCTCTCTCTCTCTCTCTCTCTCTCTCTCTCTCTCTCTCTCTCTCTCTCTCTCTCTCTCTCTCTCTCTCTCTCTCTCTGCCTCTTTCTCTCTCTCTGCCCCTCACACACACACAGACACAGACAGACACACACACAAACACACAACGTCAGCCATACACTCATCTCCATCTTGAATAACTTCCAGAAATATGTGACATGGTTCTGGGGGCAGGTTGCATAATGGCTGGCCTGGGAAGCATTCAGCCTTTCAGCAGCTGTTGGCCTTTTGCTGTGGTCACTGCCTGAAATGTGAAGTCACACACACGCACAAATACTCACACTAAAACATGCTTGCAAATGCATTCAGCATGCTCCACCTACTTCACCACAGGTCCACCATGCTTCTCCTTTTGGTCTACCTTCAGGCATTCCATGTGTGTGTTTGCCATTGCACACACCTAATCATTGCCTCTTACAGACTTTCAGAAGTTATTTTCACACACTCTCACACATTACTCACACACGCTTTTGTTCTTGTGTGTCTCTGTACACTGCACATGGTTGTATGTTGCCCTGTCAAACCTCCAAAGAACTAGAAGGAATTTTCACAGGTTCTCTCTCACACACATGCACACAAGTTCTCTTACACACACCCTCCATGGTGATCTGTGACTGTGCAGGTTTGTCGACTAAGGGGCAGGTGCAGACAAGCCCAGCCCACAAACATTCTCTTTCTTTCTCAGTCATTCTTTCACTTGCTCTCTCTCATTTGCTCTGTCTCTCTCTCTCTTTCTCTCTCCCCCTCTCACACACTCACACTCACACGCACACACGCACATGCACGCACGCACGCATGCACACGCACACACGCACACACACACGCACACACACACGCACACGCACGCACCCGCACAGGCACACGCAGACACATCCCACAGAAATGAACCACACTGCTTAATGGTTCAACCACATTTGAGAATCCATGCAAATCCCATCAGCCCCATAACTGTAAACACCATGGCACGTGACTCCCCCTGTGTAACTGCCGGGGTCTGCCCAAAGCACCTCATAGACTGTTTTAGTGTCTGGCAGCAGGTAAGAGCTTCTAACTGCATTACACAGTCTCCACAAGCAGGAACAATACAGCAATACTCAGCAGATTGTAACATTGACAGTCATGTAGCATGCTGCCGTACAGTGCTCTCAGCTATAGTGCACTGTCCCCCTGTACTGACAAGGTATATGTCGTTTTACTGTGTATTAGCAAGGTAAATTTTCTGAATTAAATTAGGGTGGTCCTACATGGCAGTACATTGTGGATGAGTAAGTAAGTGACCATCTTTTTTAATTGTCCTGATGGCTGTGAGAGTGATGTTGGATAGACAGAAAGACACACAGACACATACATGCACACATGCATGCACAGGCACATTTCATGGGTGTTAAGGATGCACTTAGATGTTGTGTTGGCCTCTTTATCTCTGTAGAGCACTGCTATCCATTTCCTGTGTGTCCACCTCTGCCTTGGTAGTATTCAAAGGAATTAGATTTGGCTTAAGTCAGTGTGGGCCTGTCCGTTTAAATGTGATTTGCTAGGGTTTGCATTGGCTTTCTATTGGAATAAAGAGTCTGCCTGTGACATGGCTGGATATTGTCACAGGACAAGGACAAGGAGCAATGGTGGGACCAAAAACAAAGACACATACACACACACACACACGCACACACACACACACACACACAAACAGAAACACACACCCCTGTACATTCTGTACTCTTAAAACTGACGTCTCTAAAGTCCTCTTAATGATGTGATCTAATTGTAAGACCAAATGGGACATTTGCCAAGAGTCCCCCTCTAAATACCTTACTGTTATTCCACTTCATAACGTCAAAGTGCTCGTGTGACACTCACCCACAAGTACCTTTTTAAGTGTGGCGCTTCAGGGAGAGACAGAGAGAACAGCAGGAGGTGTGGATGAATGGATAGGTACGATCTTTATGCTGGGTGGGTGGTGGAGAGAGGGTGCATGGTCAGTGGATGGTGGACCAGCGTGAGTGGGGGTTGATGGGTAGGAAGGCGCAGGGAGGGGAGGCGGTCTCTCGTTATTTTGAGCCCATTGTGTCTACTTCCTGTGGGTCAGAGGTTATTGGAGCAGGGTGTTGCAGACCGCTGCCTGCCTGAGGAAGGGTGCCAGACGGAGAGCAACAACACGACAGCAGCACACCACAGAGCTGCTCACTCTTTTCTCTGTCTGTACCTAGCACGCTCGTTGTAAACCAACAGAGGTAAGACAAAACAAAACAATTGAACTGGGCCTCTGTCTCTCTCTCCATCTCTCCTTCTTTCCCTCTCTTTCTCTCCCCTATCTCTCTCTGTCTATCTGTCTCTCTCTGTCTCTTTCTCCTGTTCCTGTTGGACTGAATCCTTGATCTATTTCTCTTTTGTTGGAGGTTAGAAAGTTGCGCTGGGGTTGCAATCTTCCTGTTGCATTGCTGGGTCTGTTCTCTCTCCCTTTAGACCCCACCCCCAGTCTGCTGTCTTTTGGAGACTTTCTTGTGTATAAATCATGATTTACTGGATATCATTTTATATTTATGAGTCTGTATGTACAATCTTTGAGAGCCACAGTTATGAATATGTGGCTGGAAGCTGCATGTGTGCGTGTGTGTGTGTGTGTGCTTTTGTGTGAAAATAAGCCCATCTAAAGAAGGGTGTTCATGTGGATGTGGACGGCAGGAAGCTCAGAGCAGTGGTGGTGGAGTCATCTGTGTGTCCCACAGCCTTCGTCAGACTTGTCAGCCTTTGTCAGACAAAACGCAGTGCTGCATCACAGAGTCTCTCAGCACAGCTCTCGGACCAAAATAGTGAGTGACAATCATACAGCAAACCACTAGAGTTCCTCTTATGTTGAGGTTCTTCTGGAAGTATGTAAAGAAGTCTTGTCTGCATGTTTCACTGTAATTGTGGTTGGGTAGATTGATTATGTCTTAATACAGTATGTTGTAGCACATTTTTCTTTAATTTTGTTACATCTTCATAGCTATTTGGTGCATTTGTCTGGACCATGGTTACAGTCTTAAAATGGCTATGGTAATGGTCATACACTCATTGGTATATTTACCCACTGCCTTCAGCCTTGCAATGATGCAGGCTACATTTCTGATGCTTGACTCAGCACAGTAAGCAGCAGAAACAATGTGGCTACAGATGTGCATATTTGAAAGGGCAAAGAGGTTGCTCTGACCTCCTCTGCCAGAACTAAAGCCTTCCTAGCCCCTTGATGTGTGGCAAAGGTGCAACTATCTTACCATGTGTGTGCAGATGTGGCATAGCACATAGTAGATTATTGAGTGATGTGTGGCTTTAGTGAACGGGAAATATGTGTTGTGCCTTTTGGAGTTGGATTCTGTTCCTTAAATGCAAACATGAAACTGAGATTATCAACAATGTGGGCTAATAGTCACAATGTTTGTCTTGTAGCTGTTTAACATACTAGCAAGGTCAGAGAAAATTGGCTGTCTAGCAGAAAGGTGAAATTAAACTGTCTTCAACAATTTACAGCAGTGTGCTTGATGGCAACATTATCAACACCCCCCCAAATGTCAGTCAAGCCCAACATCAAGTGTTAAGGCAATGTGTACATGTGAATGTCCTGTTCACAACCACTCCTCCTGCTCCCTGAGCAGACCTAAACATGTTTGTGCCTTAGCCTATATACAGACATACAAATACAGACAAGAGCTTGAACACAGAGTTTCTGGCGTCCTTCCTAATTGATCCCTGCGGCAACATTTTAAACAGAGACGCCCTCCTACTGACAAACAAACTGCCAAACACTTATTCATTTCTCAAGCATAGATATGTTTGTACTGTGTACACCCTTACACACACACACACACACACACACACACACACACACACACACATAAACACAGTCTAAAGTTAGATGGGAAGGGTCTTTGAGCGCACAAGTGTGACAATGGAGGCAAAACAGGAAGTCTTTTTGCCCAGAGTGTGTGTAGAGAACAGATGACCAGGAAGATAAAAACGCCAACAAAGTGGAAACTTCCAGCAGAGCTGTTTTTTTCCTTGTGTGTGTGTGCACTTCTCATGCCTTTTTTACTTGTTAAAAAAGACCCCCATTTCCTGAAAAAATAGTGTTGGAGGTGTTTTGTGTGCTAAGTTTTGAACCACAGGAAATGAAATCCCTTGTCTCCCAACAGCCTGTTGGGGTCCAACAACCTGTGTGAGTGAGGGATAGAGGGACCGCCTGGTTATTCATCTGTGTTTCCTCAGCTTCGCATGATAGGATGAAGTGTTAATGTTTAAGCTCTCTCTCTCTCTCTCTCTCTCTGTTTTCCTACTCTCTCCCTTACTTTCATTGACTCTCTATGCCCCCTTTCCTCCTGCCTGTGTGGTTAATACCTCATCTACCTGGCTCTGAACCCTAACTCACGCTGCAGCCCTGCTGCTCTTATAGTGGGAACATTTAAACAAACACATGCAGCAAACAACCAACCTGGTTGGAGAGGAGATAAAATCAGAGGAGTACCAACCATCGATTGCTTTCCCTTTCTCTTTCTTCCTCTCCTTTGGACTGGCGCTCTCTTTCTTTCACTCATTCATCCTCTCTGTTCACTAATGAATGATGTGGAGTGACCCCTGACTAGTGGAAAGCTTCTGTTTCATTGCCCTGTTGAAGAGAGGAGGGAAGAGGTACGGCTGCCTTTGCCTGCGACATCAGGGTTGGAGACAAGAGGAGGACTGGAGCAGAAGTGGAGAAAGAGTAGCTAAGTGAGTGATGAACACCGACAGGCATCAGGAGTCTAGATGGTTGTATGTGGAACTCTTGTAACCTCTGCTTCTGCTCCCTTGCACCTTTTGTCCGCCTTCTTCCAGCTGGAGATTGTGGGTGGTTTTGTTCTATCTCTAGGGCCAAAAGACAAAGATTCTTACATTTGGACATCGTGGCTCATAGTGCTTGTGTGAGGATGTTATGGGTCGCAGGGGCCGGGCCAGCAGTCGAGGCTGAGGCTGTGTGGCGTGATGTTTCCCTGGTGGAGCGTCAGCCGTTCGGTTTGCTGGTTGTGTGGTGTGTGTGAACCCTGCAGCTGCAGATGAAAGTCAACAGGGAGAAAGGGGGAAATTCCATACAACGAAGTGGCATGCTTTTGATTCTCTCTTTACTGCCTTGCTTTCCCTTCTGTGCTCTCCAAGCCTCTGTCTGTCAGTGTGCATACTCCGGATCCAAACTACAACATCTAGGGAGTCGAACACAAATGGCCATCTCAGCCACTCACATGAGTGGTGACCTGGAGCTTTACTAACCAAGAGGCAGCCATAAGGTGAGCAGACCAAAGTTGGCTGTATTCTGGCTTTAATGTAAGTTATCCTATTTCGATATTTTTCTCCATTTAGTTCCTTTCAGTTAAGGTCAGTTCAGTGTGGTTTTCGTTTGTCTTCAGTACATAAAGGTCTGCAAACGTCTGACCCAAATCTACCCGTTACACAACATATGTAATGGTCTACATGATTTCTTTCCTAAACCCCACCTAACTTACTCCCTCCACCTCACACCACCCCTACAGTAGGAGGTGGCCGCTTGCATTTCTTTGTCCATGTTGTGGCCTATTGCTGTTGTTCTTTAACCGCAATCAGTGTGTTGTAAGGGTCCACTTCCGCAAATGGATCCTCTTATGCTAGGGCCCAAGATTATGAGGTAGATTTTAAGTGGGAGGGTTTATTTTTGCCCTTGCCCTCTTTCTTATCCTAACCCCCTTTCCCAGTGCAGCCAGGGGTGCAGAGGGGGTCATTCCTAGCAACAGGTGTGTTCCAATGCAGAGGCCTGAGCTGCTCCTGACTCAGTGTGTGGGAAAGGCTTTGGTGGGATTGCTCAGTGTCCCATTTCCTGTGTTGTCCTGACATTTGGACAATCTACTGAATGTTCTGAAGGAACCACGCAGCCTGTGTTTGCCAGCCTCACGTCTGGACCGATAAACTGTTCGCAGAGCATGGTCTCCAGAGGAGGACGATGCTTCTGGTAAGAGTATGAGCAAGGCCCTATTTTAACCATCTTTCTTTTTTTCTTTCTTTCTTTCTTTTTTTTCTTTCTTTCTTTCTTTCTTTCTTTCTTAATATTTTTTTGTGTCTTTCTCTCAGAATATTTTGTTCTCACTTTACTCTTTTTACCTTTGTTTTTTGTTAGTGTTCCCCTCTCTTTTTATCTCTACCTCTCTATGTCTCTCTTTTCAGATCTATCCCTCTATGTCCCTCTATCCTCTCTGTCTCTCTGGACTGCTCTTTCCATGTCTATTTCTAAACAATTGGGGATTTTCAGTGATTCATTTGTCCTTTGAGTTCACCATATGTGTACTATACAAACTGTGTGTGTGTGCGTGTGTGTGTGCGTGTGTGCGTGCGTGTGTGCGTGCGTGTGTGCGTGCGTGTGTGCGTGCGTGTGCGCGCGTGTGTGTGTGTGCGCGCGCGTGTGTGTGCCCGTGTGTGTACGCGTGTGTGCATGTGCATGTGCGTGTCCGTGCGTGTGTGCATGTGCGTGTGCGTGTGTGCATGTGCGTGCGCGTGTGTGTCAACCCCTACACAATCTGAAATGAAGCCTGCTGCTTTTGGCTTGGTGTTAAGTATTCTGTGTTGCCTGACATGCACTGGACAGGGAGCCAGTGGAGCTCCTGGTTTAGTGTGTGGGTGGTTAGGTTAACTGCTAAGGGTGCCCTGATCTGTTTCAAGACACCAACACATCTCCAGACCTCCCACTCTTGATTCAGCCAATAAAGCGTCACAACATAGTTCATGACTTCAGTGTCTCTCTTTATGAAACTGGATTTTGACTTGAGGAGCAGCTTCCCCCATGTGTCTCCTTAGCAGAAACCAGAAATTATGCACGTATTAAGTATGCATGGGTAACATCATGTCTATTAAATGATGACGTCGACATTTTAAGTGAGTTTGGTTCATTAAGGCAGGGCAGCGGGTGGCCACTAAGCTGCAGCACCCCCAAAACCGGCCTAGAGAGACAAGAGCTACCTGGAGGAGGTGCTTTTAAAACTGCCTCTCCACCCCTACCGCCTTTGCTCTTCCCTCTCAAACATTCTATTTTGACTGCCATTTTCTCAGAATGCCATTTTTGTAGCAATAATCTTCCTAACAGACCTTCAAAGGATGTATGTACTGTACTACTTTGTTTATTTGCACTGATTTAGTGCTGTAGACATGCATGATATGAGTTTATGTATCAGAATATTGGCTAACCTGGTGGATGCCACTTTTTTGCTGTGCATTGTAAGAGTTCTCTCTCATTCACAGTTGTAGTGTCAGCTTGTTGCCTATTTATGAGCCATTGACACTAGCAAGGCCTTTTTTGTTTATGACATTTAGCTTTCAGAGTCACTGCGTTCACATGGATGAGTTGAAACCGATTGGAACTGGTTTGGGATCGAACCGGCTTCATGTGTACCGGATAAAGATCGGCTTGAGATTGGTTTCACGAAACCACTTGGAACGCCAGGCTTAAGCCGGTGTTAAACCACTTGGTGCTGCCATGTGCACAGGATCGGATTGGTTTCGCGTACTGCGCATGTATCAACGAAATAAAAAACGCAGTTTGTTCCTTCATACGGACTTCCTAACACAGCAGAATGCACAACATGTACGCGAATATGTCCAACTCCTGGAACACCATCTTTGTATGCCGCCAGAAAGTTTGTTTATTGTCTTTATTTAGTAGGAACAGTGCAGAGCCCATAGAAGATGTGCCAGAGTATTACGTTTTTGTTTAGACCACCTTATTGTTTAAGTGGGTAATAATATCAGGTGAAAGGAGGAGGCTATGTAAATACGTTTGCACTGACTGACTTGTAAGATTTTCTTTAGCCACTGTTTTGCGATGTGGGATAACCAGAATGAGAGGTGAAAAGTTCAGTCTCCTCTACGTGTCGTCTGTATGCACTGTAGGCATATGTGTGCAGTAGGGCTGACGGCAAACAATCGATTAGTCGTTGGTCGACCAAAAAAATATTAGCCGACTAAAATTCTATTGGTCGATTGGTCGGAGGGAAAAAAACGCGTCTTTTCGAAGGGCTGAAGGGCTTTTAATTTGACGAGTATGATAGAGGAAGTCGTCGTGCCAGTAATTTACTGTTGGCATTTTCTTGACGGCATACACCATGGGCCCTATTTTGCCGCGGCGCATTGTGCTATTCTGTGCCAGCGCAATGTTCATTTTTTCAAGCAAAAAATCACGTTGTCTAGATAGCAGATGACATTGCGCCGTGACGGGCGGTCAGCGAAAAGAAGAGGTGTGGTCTGGCGCAAAGCGCACCAGATGCTATTATGAGGACGTAGCCTATAAACCATTTGCGCTTTTGATTAATAAAAAGGTGCTTTTTCGTCACTGGCGCATTGTTGAAAAGCTATTTTAGAGGCGCACAACGCTTTGAACCCCGATGTAGCCTACCTGCTGCTGCGCCAGAGAGGCGAGCTGAACTGGCAGAAAAGTTGCAACATGTATAGCCTGTATACCTATGTATTTGTATGTTTTAGTAAGCACACATGCACAAATAATGAGAATATAGCAATGTTGTGCAGTTTATAGCAATGTTCTGCAGTTTATTTACAATTTCTTTTGTCGTTTTAAATAAACAGCGGTTGCAATGTTCTGCAGTTTATTTACGATTTATTTTGTCGTTTTAAATAAACAGCGTGGCAATTTGTAAGAAATAATATGGACAAATCATCAAAAAGAAAACTAGTGGACTAATGGTTTGATGGACCTATACCTTCCGTTTATTTTTGATGTTTCCTTTGAGTTTAAGGCTTTGTTTCCCGTCTTCTAACGTTGTTGTACCGCTTTCGGCGCACAGCGCGTTGAACCCCGATGTACCTGCTGCTGCCGCAGAGAGGCGAGCTGAACTGGCAGAAAAGTTGCAACGTATATAGCCTGTATAGCCATGTATTTTTATGTTTTAATAAGCAAACAGGCACAAATAATAAGAGTATAGCAATGTTTTGCAGTTTATAGCAATGTTCGGCAGTTTCTTTTGTCTTTTAAATAAACAGCGATTGCAATGCTCTGCAGTTTATTTAATAAACAGCGTGGCAAGTTGTAAGAAATGAAATGGACTAATCATCAAAAAGAAAACTAGTGGACTAATGGTTTAATGGACCTCCACCTTTTATTTTTGATGTTTCCTTTGAGTTTAAAGCTTTTGTTTCACGTCCTCTAACGTTGCCGCTTTGGGCACTGTTCGAAAGTTCTCTTCTTGCCAAAGGAGGACACAATTATTGAAGATATTTCCTCCCATACTTCTATGACCCGCGGAGGTTTGGGCGGATTTAACGTGTTTTAAATAAATATTCATCAGAATGTTAAAAGTCTGCCAGTCTTTCTGATTAATTTGTTTCGACACATCCTGAATACCAGAATCTGAAATAATTTGCCCGTGTAACAGATGGCAGACTGTGCTGTGCGCCTAGTGTACTATGTCAGCCAAGGTCACAACGTTGTTTTTTTCCTTTTAACTCCGACTGGGAGAACTAGGCATTCAACTGATTTTTATGTAGGTTAGTTAAGTTATGTAAATCAACCAGGAAACATTTTGTAGGCCTACATCACATAGTTCAGGCAATCAGACAACATAACATAGGTTACCCTCGCCGTTAGTGGTAAATGCGCAGAGAGACGGCCGCCTCGCAGTTGTGTAGCCCATCACGTTATTTCGTTTTTTTTTTTTTTTTTTTTTCGAGGGGACGGGGCGATTAATCGATTAGTCGGAGTGAATGCACGACCACTGGTCGACCAAGAAAATCCTTGGTCGAGGACAGCCCTAGTGTGCAGTGCTATAGTTTGCTGTTGCGTATCTTACCTACATAGCAGCTTTGTTGTGGGCAAATGTTTACTCGTGTTATGTCCATTATTGTAGTTATGCATCGTTAGTCGCGTTATGTCCAACATTGTAGCAGCTAGCGTAAATCTTATCAGACTGGGTCGTCATGGCTGGGTCGGCACGGTTTGACCGATATCTTTGGCATTTTTTGCCCGAACAACACAAAACTTGGCACTGCACACACTGGTAACATTATGATGTCGCCAGATCAATCGGATGAGTGGTTCGAGAGTTGTGTGTGGAACAGACATTCCTTGCATTAAAAGATAATAATAGAAAGATAGAAGTTGACTACAGCGCCACCCACCTAGCGTAGCAGAAAGGGACAGGTCTCTGACCATTATCTGCTTAGACGAACTGCATGTGAGTACGCAAAAGTGAGTGACTGAGTGACTATGTCCACCGACTAAGTATGAAGCTGATATTTGGCTTTGAACATCCCTGACAGTGTCTTGGGATAAGATCAGTGAGCAGCCTTTAGTCTTCTCTGGCACACTGACACTAAGGAGTAGACTGCAAGGGAGTGTGTGGGTTGTGAGGGTAGAGGGACATATGTCTGTCTTTGTAGTCTGTGCACAGGCAAAGAGTACTACATAGAGTAAGAAAAGCACATCCTCCATTTTTGGAATGGAAGTCTTGAGTTGAATTTGCATAGCACACAAAAGTAAATTCAAATTGACTGATGAATGTGTGCGTGTATGTGTGTGGGATTATTTGTTATTTTTTGGCCATGATAAGGTCAAAAGGCTTATCCAGTGGTCCATTCACACCCCTCTACGAAGTCCATGCATATTCTCCACCGGTGAAGACCAATAAGGTCAAGTCTGCTGAAATATTTTTCCTACCATCTCTATCAATACCCCCTCCCCTTCTCTGTTACTAGTCCAGCAGTGAAGTAGGCAAAACACAGGAATGTGTGTTATCAAAAAAGAGTTCTGTTTTTGTCTCTGTGGGTGTGGAGGAGGCAAGTGTGTTTTTCATATGTACTTAGTTGTGTGCATGCCGAAACACCCTGCCCTCTCACATGTATCCACTCAACATCCACACACACACACACACACACACACAAACACACACACACACACGCATCTCACCCCACCCCCTGATTTAGTAGCCCTGGCGGTTAGAAGGGTCTGGGAAGACCTGATTACACCACAGAGGAAGCCAGAAGAGGGTGAGGTCCCTGCTCTACTAGTTTCCCTGTAAAGGGAACTGCCCCCTGATAAATGTAGGAGCAAGCTGCCGACAAACGGTTTTCCCTGAGTTTGCACGGACTTCCACCACGCAGCACGGCGCAGCACACCAAGTTACATATGTGGAGCCCATTACAAAGGTATTCTGCCAGCTGTGCTAATGCAAACCATTTCGCACGATCTGTTTCTTGTGTTGACAGAGAAAGAGAGAGAGAGAAGAAAGGTCACACAAAGTGTCAGGCAGGGTTTCTACTGCATTTTGATGTTGTTAGTAGAGCCATGGACATGTACAGTTAGTTTAGTGAGTTAGTCCTCTTCCTGTTCAGCAGGTGAGAACATGGATATGGGGCTGCTAGGAAGCGACTGCGTGTGTGTGCGCGCGCGCGCGTGTGTGTGTGCGTGCGTGTGTGTGTGCGTGTGTGCGCGTGTGTGTGTGTGTGTGTGTGTGTGTGTGTGTGTGTGTGCGAGCAAACAGTGGGCTCATGTGGAGCACTTCACCTGAGGGGAGGTTGAAGAAAGAGAATGGCAAAAGATCGAGCAAGAAAGCACAGTGAGATGTAACCAGCACAACTGCCTGTGTGGCCATATCTGGCTAAGACTCTGGCTGTCCTAGAAGGGGATTTTTGGACATTCGATGGTCTGTTTTACTTTTGATGTGCCTGGGTGCTTGGTTTGATCACTTATATTGCCTCAGCTAAATGAAGTGTGTAACATGCTGATACTTGAAAATTTATTTTTGTGTGCAGTATGTGACTGCCACTTACTAGTGGGAGCTTCTGTCTTTTGGAATGCTAGGTGATGGATGATGAAAATGGTGATGATCAGTGAGATTGTTAGTGTAAGAATGTAATTTGCTTACATACACAAAGAGGACAGAGGAAGAGGTTGTTAATGTAAATGGCAGTGATGCAGGACCCTCTCTGATAACCTGTAACATGTTCGTGTATTACCTTTCCAGCTCGATGAGCCTGGAGATGATGGTGAAAGTCGGTTACAGTAAAATTTTTGTTTTACTGTTGACCATTTTATGACTGGTATGTTTCCTTTTTCTCTATGTTGTTCTTCACATCTGTTTCCAAACACAGTGGTATATTGAACAAGCAGACTACATTTTAATTGTGTGCAGCAGTGGAGTCTAATTGAGCTGCTGACTAATAGAAGGATCTGGATGTTTAACCAGTTCGCTGAGGTTTTTTTGGTTATCCTCCTAACCTGGCCATGTCTCTGAACGGTGGTATCCAAGATGTCTCATGCCATTGAGGAAGTCTGGTTTTGCTCTTATTACGAAATTTAATTACTTTAAATTTAATCACTTTCCAACCTGAATTAAATTCACCAACAGTGTCAGTGTTGGTAAACAGGCACCAATTCCAAAGCTGAATTTCCCACGAAGCCAAATTGGACTTACTGCTCAGTCCTGACCTATTGCCATATTGGATGACATGATTTCTTTAAATGGTTTTGATAGTTGTTTTTAGTATATTCTGGGGGAGCAGTGTTGTTTTAGCAAACAAACAACATGTCTACATGCAGTGGAATTCTAGACTACACTCATTAATGGGGAGGCATTCTATATATATATATATATATATATATATATATATATATATAAAGACTGACCTTGAAATGAACTGGTGGTGTTTTGCTGTAGTGTTTTTGCCAGCATTTCTGTGTTCAAGGTTGTTTTCATCCACTAAGCTGTGATAGCATCTCCCAAAACAACAGCAGAGTGTGTGAGTGTTTTGTCCAGAAGAGTCAGCTGAGTGTGAAGGGTGGCAGGCTGCCCGAGTCTTGCCCCCCTTGTGTTGTTTTTCACCCGGCCGGGGCCTCATTTTGCCAGCACTATAGCAGGCCTGCACGGCTCTAGAAGGTTCCCTGAGCGATACGGCAGATCAGCTGCTATGACTCAATGTTTTTGTCTGCTCTGCAGGTTTAAGTGGTGCAGTGGTTTCATTTTAGCTGTGACCAAAACGAGGTGCAGACAAAGGTAATTTCCGACAGGTGTTTGTGATGCTTTCTTATGGCTCCATCATGTTTTTAAACATCAATAACAAAGATTGCTCGTGGTATATAGGATATCTAAATTGATAAACAATTACTTAGAAAAGAGCTATACCTGTTTGTTTGTAGAAAGTTACAGCCTGTACAGTTGTTATGGTAAATCTCTTTTCTTGGTCCCAAAGATACTCTGTACTGCTTAGCAGAAAAATTGAAAAATGTTGGAGAATGACAAGGTAGACAAACATCATGGCTTGTCTAGGCAAACTCAAGGTGAGAGTTTTTTTTTCTGCCAGCTTCTATGTGCCGCTGAAGACCTTGGGCAGGAACGTCCTTGGCTGATTGCGTGGCTGCTGGGCATCTTTGTTGCAAAATGTCTGCCTCCTCTTCTGAGTCCATAGAGCCTTTTTAAGAAGCAAAATAAGGCGGCTGCCACCCCCGCGTAGCCTTCACTCCTCTGGACCCCTCCCCCTCCAGAGCTTAAATGCGTCAGATGACTCGAAGTGTCATGAGCAGATGTCACAGGCGCTTTGGCTAGCCTGCTTAAAAAGCTGTCAGTCTAGAGGAATTGCGGATACCGAAAAGGCCATTGGCCAGACATAAGGGCTTCTGTATCTCATCGTAATCACGAGTCTTGTCTTGTATGTGCTGACCATGTGTGAGTGGGTCGGTGATGGAGTGTGTGTGGTCGTATGTTGGTAATTGGACATGTGTATGTCTGTTTGCTTGTGCCTGTGTATGCACCTGTTTGTGTGTGTGTGTGTGTGTGTGTGTGTGTGTGTGTGTGTGTGTGTGTGTGTGTGTGTGTGTGTGTGGCATGGGTCCCTACAAGAGTTGTGGATCAGGCCATTGTGAGGTGCAGCTGAAGTCTGCTCTTCCCTCTGTAAGCACTGGTGCTCTCCCATATGCATTATGCCAGCAGGATTAGGTGCTGGGGCCCACTGGAGCCTGCTGTTTTCACTGGCTTTTGAAAGTAGATACTGAAGCCCAGGCACCTGCAGTGGAACGTGCATCCGTGCATGTGTGTGTGTGTGTGTGTGCAAGTGGCTTGCATGTTTGTTATGCAAGTATGCATGTGTGTATTCATTACATTCTACATGGACTAAAGTGCATTTTGGACATGGCCAGTCACATTCTCAGAACCACAGTGCAGCCTTTTCCATCTAATGAATGTTCCCAGGAAAATATAGGCATGGCATTGGTTGAAATGGACATATTCCTGATCAGTAAAATTGATCCAGACAACCACCCTTCTTTCCAAAGGTTGCATTGCTTCTCTGTTCATTAACAGCAATGCCACTTGTTTTCTCCATACAGTGATGTCCTGGTCAGAGCTTTCCTAAAGCCATCTCTTCTTCCTGTTTTGAGCTCTTAGGCCCTCATGTGCATTTAGTCCAGTGCTATGCCACTTGAGCTTCACCAGAGAGTCGACCCATAACGAGTGATATTGATTAGTGCAGACAGCACACATTAGCTAAAGCATTAATTCCTAGGGTATGGTGGAATGCTTGCCATGCATCTTCTCTGACAGGATGCTGTCTCTGATATTTAGGCACCATATTATGGTTGGAGAAACATCCCTTCTGACTGTCAAAAGAGACCTGGTTAATAAGGACTTAAAATAGACAGGAAAGAAATACAAAATAAAACTTGAAAAACAAAATAAACAACACTGATACAGTGTTTAGATTTAACTACAACAACTTTTACATTACTGGTTAATATCAAATAACCCACATCGGAAAGAGATCTGTTGTCATTTTGATGACGGTTAAATGTTATATAATGTGCTATATAGTTCAAACTGTGCTGTCACACACTTGACAGGCAGACAAGTACCAACTCTTCTTTATGTATACACATATTATGAGTCTGATGTTCCAAATCAAACATTTGCTGATGTCTAGCACCAATACCCATATTTAGTATTTGATTTACTTAAATTTGATGTAATTATAGAGACAGGAAACCAGAATAGTCTTTAAAAAATATATTTTTTATCGACTTTCAGAACATGTAAAACAACTTTGTATGTCAAGAGCATGAGTATGGTAAAGCCATCACACACAAAACAGACACATTATTAAAAAAATGTATTTTAGTATTTCAGTCCTTCATACCACTCACTCTGAATACACAAGTCTATGCATAACACATCATTTAGCAAAACATCCTATAGGAACATATGAAGTCTCGATAAGATGATGGGTATGTTGGTTGATATGTTGGTGCATCCCTACTCCTAATATCATGGGAAATTTGTTTTCTCATGTTGTGAAACCACTCTGAAACCCATAGTGATCACAAAGAAGTGCTGCTCATTACACTCTAGACAGATGAAATAGTATTCCATGTTTGCCATGGTTTTTAGGCCAAATTGTGTATGTCCCTGTACGTAGGCAATGAAATTAACTTCCTCACTGCGTCTCTAATGGACCATGAAGAGAAGTGTGGGAAGTTGGGTAAACTTGAGTATTGCTTTCTTGGCAGAGGCAACCCATCTGATAGAGAGAGGCCAGGCACATGGAGCGGTGCACGGCGAGTGAGAGAGAGAGAAAGATGAGAGAGGGAAAGGAGGAGGAGGCTAAGTGGTCAGCTGAGTGGTGTGTAACACAAAGCGGAGAGAGAGATGGGGGAGGAATAATGGCAGAGAAATGTGTGTGATGCATAACAATTGGAAATGAACGTGAGTGTTAGAAGCAATAGGTGTGTCACACAGAGGGACTCTGCCCCAACATGCCACACACCACCAGCAGACAGAAGCTGACTTTCCCAAATGCCCTGCATAGCCCATCCTTAAAACACACGCACACACACACACACACACACACACACACACACACACACACACACACAGCTGCACCTCACAATGGCCTGATCCACAACTCTTGTAGGGACCCATGCTACACACACACACACACACACACACACACACACACACACACACACGCACACACACAACGGAACCACTCATGAAGCACACACCTTTTGCATGACCACATATTTTCATAAACAGTCAGATCTTGGTGGTCTTGCCAGGTGTGTTTTTTTTTAATTAAGTAAAGATATATCTAAAATGTTCTGTTTTTAAGAACAAATAAGTCTAAATGTGACTGATGTTTGCATACTAACACAGAATGCACTACTGCCCTGTACAAAATAATCCATGTTGTATGAGATGAGAATCTGTCACTCTTATAACTTTCTCTTCCTTCATCAATTTAGCCTCTCTTACCCTGATTGCATTGCTTCATGTAACCCCCCCCCCCCCCCCCCCCCCCCCCCCACACACACACACACACACACACACACACGCCTAACCATGCCACAGCCAACCAGCAGCAAAGGGCTGAGGAGAGAGATGGATGCAGGGAGGATGATGTCACCATAGGGGCGAGCAGGCGATTAGGGGGTGGGGGATGGGTGAGCGTCTGGTCGTGCCTAGACAGGCCTGGCTATTCTTGTACTCATCCTGCTGGTTGGTGACCTCTGCAACGGGACACTCTTGCAGGGCTGTTGGCCTAGTACCCCCCTTTACGCACACACACACACACACACACACACACACACACACACACACACACACACACACATACATACACGCACACACACACACACACACATACACGCGCACCCACACACACACACACACACACACACACACACACAAATACATACACACACTCTCTCTCTAACATACACAACTAATGTTGAAGCCAACTCACCATCACACACACACTCTTTTACATGCTTTCCATCATACCCAATGATTACACTTGCTCCAGGGGGATGTGGTGACAAAGTTAACACCTTTGGTGTTGGTGCCACTTAATGTGGAGTCTGAGTCAAAAGCCACACTTATCCCCAGATGGGGCACATGTGCCCAGATGTTGGGGTGATACCAGCTACACGCCGGTGTCATTGGGTCTGTCTTACAGTCGTCCTGTGGTTGTTGATTTGTTTGCTGCCTTGATGCAGACTGCCTGCCAGGTTTGTCTGTTGAGTGTCAGAGCCTTGAGCTGGCTTGGGTTGGTGTTGAAGCACTTTAGAAGTTCATTGGTGCATTTAAAGTGTCTTTTCTGACATACACATGCACACACAAACAAACACTACACAACCAGTGTTCAAGCACACTCACCATCAGACACACATACACAAACATTTGTCATGCTTTCTGCGTTTCAGTTAGATGTAAAAATTTAAAGACCCAAAGAACTTTTGGGTGTCCTCACAGTCCCTCTATCTTGATTCACCCTTACTTTTTGTATCAACTGTGTCTTTACACTGTTGTTTATAGTGGGTTTTTGTGGTGCTTTGTTATTTAGTGTTATCATTCCTACTCATTAGCTTTTCTGGCTTATGCTACAAGGCGGACACACTTTCAGCAAGTACAGAACATTCCTTGGCTGTTAAACTGTAACACCACCTTTTAAACTTGTAAGAGATTGAAGCAGCCCAAGAAGTCAGCAAGATGTGAACTGAAATCAAGTGTGTGAATTGACTGACGTCCTTTCCTTCACACACACACACACACACACACACACACACACACACACACACACACACACACACACACACACACACACACACACACACTCACACTACTACCACCACCACCACCACCAAAACACCACAATTCCATGTAACACCATTTAGGTTGTCATTCATTTTGTGTCCGTCATTCACTGTGTCACCTTGTGTCCTCTCTGGCACCCTGACTAACTTGAGCACACCCCCATCTTTGCTAAGCCCAGCAAGATTCCCACCCTGAGGCGCTAGCTGCCAGTACCATTCTCTGCCTCTCGCAGCCAGTCTGTGTCTCCTCGCTCTCTTCCAAATCTTGACTAACTCATCCGCTACCACTCCAAGTTATTAAACAGGGTAGTTTATAGAGGTTTTATAGAAATGAGCATACTTTTGTATGTCTGATAGCTTACAAAAAAACTACAAAACACTGACCAGGTCTCATGCTTTAAGGTACAGTGAGCATTTTTCAGGTTTGCACCCAGCACCCATGCAGGAGATAGACATTGAAGCGCTCATCATACCCATTACATGTCTGTCTCTGCTTTAAGAACAATCCTAAAACATGCTTGCCACGAGACAGAATTAACAACAGCATCTGGTGCAAAAAGATTGCCACATAGACCTACTCCTTACTAAAAACTGTTCCACTTTAAATACTGAGAAACCTTGCAGTTATGCTGTGCCGTCAATATTGTGCTGCAGCAGTCAATAGTGTTGAAGCTTCCCTTAGTGACTGTTCACATCCTTGTTGGTAGACATGTGCTGTTGCTGTGCCATGCCAACTTTTATCCACCTAATTTTAAATGGAGTGAACTTGGGACATCTCCAAAGACGATGTTGTGACCGTAACGTTCATGTGCCATGCTCTGAGGAGATTGTGCAACAGTTTAGCAATCTGTGGCTGAAGCTGTTAGTGCTGTGGTTGCTATCTGGCGGGCAGCAGGACAGCTGCGTCCCTATCAGTCGGATGGAGGTTGAGTGGCCGGGCTGCGAGCACAGATGCTGGGGAGAGGGGAGAGAGAAGGGCCCTGATAGCAGCCAACAAAGGACAGTGTTCTGGATGAGGGCAGGGCCAGGGCTGTGGAATGTAGAGACTGGGGGTGGTGGGGGGGTGGGGGTGGGGAGAGGCTATGCCCTATGGTAACCCCCACCCTTAAGTCTGTGTCTGTCACTCTGAAAAACCCCCGCCCCTGCTGCCTCTGTCAAGAACAGACATACACACGCCTTTTTGGGCCTTCATATGGAACTACCAGTGGTCTGTCTTTCTCTCTCTCCTTTGCACATGCACATGCGCACTTGTCTGATGGAAGCATGATTCAAGAGGGATGGCATTCCCCCAGTGTCCCACCTCTCAAAGACATCTCTGTTCCAGCCTCCACCATGACACCCAGGCCCTCGGCTTCCGCTGCGTGTATCAGATGGGTGTGTGTGTGTGTGTGTGTGTGTGTGAGAGAGAGAGAGAGAGAGAGAGAGAGAGAGAGAGAGAGAGAGAGAGAGAGAGAGACAAAGGGTGGATGGACAGCTGCTGCAGCTCTTGGGGGGCCTCTTTTTTCTCTCTCTCTCTCTGGTCCCATCCCACATCGTCCCTACTCCCACCAAGTACAAACACACTCACACACGATTCTCTGTCACTTACTCACAAACACTCGCACATCCTCATCTGCTCACACTCCACACTACACTTGAAGGGCTGGCTAAGGAGACTCTGCTGCTGGAGTGCTCGACTTGTCTGGGATCTCTCTCATCCAAGGCTGTGCAGAGGGTATGAAGGAGCTGGAGTTCTTTTAATCACTTCTGGGACCTGTTGGATCATCTCCATTGGTTTATATTGTCTGCTTCTCCAGCTATGCCCATACCGTGGGGCAAACAGCAGTGTGTTTGGGTTAAGATCATAGAGGGGAACTTTGTGACTTAGTGTGTGTGTGTGTGCATGTGTGTCTATGACCTGCATTGTGCTGACCAGGCATAATGGGATCTAAAGGTGTGCATAAGTGAAATAGTGGTATGCTCTTTGAGATCTTGACGAGGGAGTCATAGATTGAGGTAGGTTGAACTTGATGTACTAACACCCACCCACACACACACACACACACACACACACACACACACACACACACACACACACACACACACACACACACACACACACACAGATAACTTCCAGATTAGTGTATAGTAATATATATATATATGAACTTTCTATACACTAATCTGGAAGTTTCTGTGAACGTATGTATACTCAAACACATACACACACACAGAAGTGGTGTAGGGTGACTCCTGCTTTGCTGTGAAAACTCACTGGGCAACATAAGAGGGCTCTTGCCTTACTGACAATGAGGCGTATGTGGGTCAGCTCGATTGCAGCACACAGAGGGGACAATGTGTGTGAGTGTTTCAGTGCAGATCAACAGCAGCAACAGTTAAAAAAGGGAAAAGGCTATGCTATTCAGTAATCTGAATTGAAACATAATAATTATACTATATATATAATCAAATACACATATCTAATGTAGCCTGTACGTCTGCTGTGTGTATGGTGTGTGTGACTGTTAAATGTTTTCCACCTTACGATTTAGTTTGCATCAATTTTGTGTCTCACACATGCAAGAGTCGAGTTAAAACATGCATAAATTGCATGATGAGTGTTGTTATGTGTGTGTTACTTGGTGAGTGTTTTTAGTACTTTCTATGTATGTGTGTGTGTGTGTGTGTGTGTGTGTGTGTGTGTGTCTGTGTGTGTGTCTGTGTCTGTGTGTGTGTCTGTGTGTGTGTGTGGCACACAGATGGGTGAGTAGTTCTCATGCCTTCTGCCACTCGTCATCTGTAGCTGTGTTCTGTCTCATGGTATCGCTCAATGCTTTCTCTCTCTTTCACACTTCAGCTCTCTCCCTCGCTTTTCTCCTCTCCATCTCTCGCACTCTCTCTAGCTGTCTCTTTCCCTTCATCTGTGAATGCAGTACCACATTAAATGGCACTGAACCTACTGTTAGCCTTTCCCTTTTGCATAAAATCATGGACTATGCATCTTTTGCCCAGTGCCCTGAACGAACACTGTCTCTTACACTCCATCTCAGCTGAATCATCACTCCTACTCCTCCCCAGCTAAGGTCTATCATCAACAAACTGCAACCCATTCCAACCCACCCTTCACTTGACATTCTTACCTCGCTAATGATCACTGATGCTTTCCAGTAATGATTGGTACTCTATTGCTTTCTCTTCATCCTAAATTTAAAATGCTTTGTATTGTATGTGTAATCATTGTGTCAGTGTGTGTATATGTGATATATATAAATATATATGTGTGTGTGTGTTTGTGTGTGTGTCTTACTGAGAAGGTAAGATACTGTCTTCCTCAGAAGACACTGCCTTGATTTAGCACACACATCACTTGTGGAGCTGAGGTGTTGTTTTAAACTGCAGCGCTGCCCCCTGCTCTGTAGTGTGAAACAGGTTGTGTGTGTGAAGTTTGCAACTGGATGAGTTGTCTGGCTGGGCGGAGAAGTTTCCTTGGTCTCTGTTCTCTCTTTCCCCTGTCTTTGTCTCTTTCCTCTCCATTCCTCTTTCACTCCCATTCTCTTAGTCTCTTTTGGTACCTCCTTCCCTCTCCCCTCCTTTCATTTGTGCTGTCTCTCTCTCTCTCTCTCTCTCTCTCTTTCTCTTTGTCTCTCTCTGTCTCTCTCTCCTCTGTCTCCTTCTCTGTCTCTGTCTCTGTCTGTCTCTCTCTCACATACTCACACACACACACACGCGCGCACACGCGCACACGTGCACACGCACACACGCACACACGCACACACGCACACACGCACACACACACACACACACACACACACACACACACACACACACACACACACACACACACACACACACACACACACACACACTGTTTCTCAGTGTAAGCTGAGCTGTATTCTCAGTGGGGTAACCTGACCCTGTGTACTCTGTGATCAGGTTGAGAGGCTGAGCTGGAGAGAAGAGCCTATGCTGGGCTCCAACCACACCACAGCAAAGCCGCTTTTATTGTTAGGATGCCTGCCTCTCTTACCACTTTGGGATGGGAGTGTGTGCATGCATGTGCACTTTAGTGTGCGTGCGTGTGCGTATGTGCGATGCATGTACATGCATCTGTGCGTGTGCATGTGTATATGTTTGCAAGAAAGAGTGTCAAGAACAAAGGTTGAGAGAATATTTATGTTTTTCTCTAGGTGCACTGGGGTTTTTCAGGCTGCCATTTTTATGGTCAGGCAGAGTTTTGTTTGCCGCTGATGCGTTCAGTTCCCCAGGCTGTTTGTGTGTTGTATGCTGTATGAGAGGTAAAGGAGTGTGTCCTCTTTGTGTGTGTGTGTGTGTGTGTGTGTGTGTGTGTGTGTGTTTCAGTAAAAGTGTCTGTCTATGTTTCTATTGTCAAGGCAGCACATTTTGTCTTTTAGGTATTTGTTTCCCTGGGCTTTTCTTTTTCATTCCTCTTTTTTTCTTTTCCTTTTATTTCTATTTATCACTCTCTCATACTATCCATACTTATATGCTATCTCCTCTTTTACTTTCTCTGTCACTGTTCCTCTCTCTATTTCTTTCTCGCCCTCTCTCTTTTGTTTCTCTCTCTCTCTCTTTCTCACTCTCTCTCTCTCTTTCTCACTCACTCTCTCTCTCTCTCTCTCTATCTCTCCTGCTGTGATGGTGTGATCTTAGCATGTGTGCTCTTGAGGCTTTAGTTTTAACAAAGACCCCCCTGTGGATGGAAAAACAGCTGAGTAGAGTGAGAGGGGCAAAAAAAACACACTGCATTGTTAATCCGGCTCCGATCTTACGGAAGAAAAACAACAGCCATTTAGTTAGCATTCCTTGCAGTCCGACGCCTGGTTGGTAACAGCCTCAGATCTGGCCCCAGGTTGTGTTGCCAGCCCACCCCTCGCCTTGAAGTGCAGAAAAAGACCTGTGGATTGTTTGGCTTAAGAGGACAGCTTCCATACTTTTTGTTTTGAACAGTTCCAGCAAGCACGCACACAGAAACATGCATATACACATGTACAAATACACACTTACTCCTACACATGCTCAAACATATGTGCACACGCACACACACACACGCGCACACACACACACACACTGGTTGTAATGTTCATTTATGCACGCAGACAGAGCCAGACTCACTCCCTTAATATGCACATCTACCAACAAATGTCCACATTCAGATGGGCACATAACTCTAGCTGTACACACTCTTCAAAAGGATAAGACAAGATTTTTATAAATGTGTTGACATTTACCTTCATCTGCAACATGGCTCGTGTTGCTGCTGTACTTTTACTAATCTTTACTTTGACCTCCACCCACAGAAGACCATGACTGACAGCAGAGAATTCTGTGAGCCCCCTCCCAGTAATTGCACCAATTACCATCCCACTATCTTTCAGACAGCCATCAAAGTCGGAGCATTGGCAGGGGTCGGGGTCTGTTGCGGCTCTGTCTGGGGATAATTCAGTATCTGAATTGGACTGCTTTTGCTGGACTGAACCTTCATTGGAGAGAAAAATAGAGGTCTAGTTCCCAGAGCAGGCAAAAGTCTGCTGCTGATGTGAAAGAATAGCTTTTCACTTCAGAATAGGAATCCTGAGATCCCTGTCTGGTTGGTGGCGTTATTCCCAACCATGGGTTCACATTCCACTTTAAAATGCAAACAACTCCCAAAACAACCTCACTGAGAATAGCAGGAGCAGTCAGCTGGAGCAGGCTAATTGGCCCTTTCCTAGTTTAGCGTGTGTGGGCACCACAGATGACGGGGGTGTTGTGGGGGCGTCAGTCTGAGCCATGGCTGTGGTTCTGGTGCCTCCAGACAAATAGCTCAGTGGCAGGGGTGGGGGTATTGGTCAAGCCCTGGTGCGGACCACAACAAACCGACTTGGCTGTAGTAGACTGGTCAGGGCCCTCTCTCCAGCCAGGGGTTGGAATATGGCTGTGAGGATTGACCTCTGTGACTTCTCACAGGCTGCCCTGGCTTCTGTGGGTGTGTCTGTCACTGCTGAGCTTGAGATGCTCCAAGAGTCTGTTCGGACTGGTGGTGTGTCTGGTCTGCACTATTCTCACTGCTGTCAGTTTCCTTATTGTCTAGGTCTTTCTCCAGTAAACACACATCATTTGAATTTTTTAAAATGCATTATCTGCTTCCCAACTGTATGGTCATGGGAGGTGCATGCTGTACATATACACAGTAAGCAGCAGACACCATGGATGCCAGGTTGTTCTTGATATTTCTAATATGCAGTTGCACCGTTGATATACACCGGCTGCATAGAGTTGCACATATTTGTCTTGAGACTAGCAGACCCTTGAGTACTCATATATGGCAGAAGTATTAGATTGGTCTAATGGTTTCGATTGGAGATAGTTTTTGAAATATATCATTCAGTAAATCACGAAAGAAAAAAGTTATTATGATATTTGTATTATTAAATTTAAGTTTATGAACGTACATTCCTCTCACATTTTTGAGAGCTAAATGTCTCTTTTTTTTCTCTTCCCACAGGCATGGAAAAAGCGATGGTTTGTGCTTCGGAGTGGGCGACTGTCCGGGGACCCGGACGTTCTGGAGTACTACAAGAATGACCACGCCAAGAAGCCCATCCGCGTGATCGACCTAAACCTGTGTGAGCAGGTGGACGCGGGGCTCACCTTTCATAAGAAGGACCTGGAGCACAGCTTCATCTTTGACATCAAGACCATTGACAGGGTCTTCTACCTGGTGGCCGACACCGAGGAGGACATGAACAAGTGGGTGCGCTGCATCTGTGACATCTGCGGCTTTAACCCCACAGACACCGATGGTAAGGGATGACCACACGCATGAACGAAAACACAACGTCCTTACATGCACACACAGGGCAGAGACATGGATAATACCAGGCAAAGGGGCTGGAAGGGTTTACCTCATGTCCACAGACATGAAGAATGAATGACAGACTGATACACTGCATCTGTGGGTAATAGACAAACAAAAACACACACACCCAGAGATGATCTCTGAGGCAGAGTTGGTGAAGTCACTATAAATGCATGAACATGCAACATCATACACCAATACCCATATGCAGACTAACACATTGCATGCACAAAGTCCCAAGTGCAAAAAAAAACACAAGCGCGCACACACTTTTTTGCTCAGACAGACATAATTGCTAGGTGCACTACAGTAGTCTGAATGGGAGGCTTTGACCTCTGCAACCCCAGCTGCCACTTCCTCTTTCTGCCTCTTCACATCAGACACACCACATACCACCCATCTCATTTACTTTACACACACACACACACACACACACACACACACACACACACACACACACACACACACACACACACACACACACACCCACACACACTGCAGGCTGTTAGTCTGTTATATACACTGAGGCTGGGAGATGGCCTAGAATAAATATCTAGAAAAAATATGATAGTTTGGATTGTTGCCTGAGCATGTGAGTGGAGTAGAGTGGAGTGGAGCAGTGAGAACTTCTGCTCTTTGCTCACAAAGGTGTCCAACTGACTCTGCTCATTACCGCTCAGTTACTATTGCATCCTGCTCCAGTATGACTGACTCCCAGGAAAATCTGCATTTAAAATTACATTTAAGCTGGGTTATCTAGTTTGATCATCTTTTACATTTACAGACAAATCACATTCAATGAGAGTGCTCACTGGGCAAGATACATGTAAATCACTTTTTTAACATTAACAAGGCACGACAGCATGGCACTTTGGTCACAGTGTTATCAGGGTCCTACACATAAAGGGTATTGATCATGCAAGACATAGTTGCAATCAGGTAGCAGAGAGACTGCAGCTGGACATGAGACAAGGCTTTCTCTCTAAAAAGTAGAAAATGAAGCCAAAATCTGTCCACTTTAACCCTCCCCACACCCTTCGTTAATGCTCCACTTTGCTGGTCGTTGCCAGCAACCTGTCCACAAAAAGTCATTTTCATTGGAATTGGAACTAATTCCCTTTGCAAAACTTTTCAGACACAAACATACATGCAAGTGGGCACACATGCACAGAAAGACACTTGTGTGCCAGACAGGCCAGCAAGAATGCATCTTCCACTTCCACCTGTTCTATGTTTTACCTTCCCATACTTACCAAGCTTGAATGAGCTTTTTACTTTGTGTAACAAATGTAAAGTCAGGTTTCAGGTGCCAGGGTCTGTCTAAACCTGACGTGTTCTCTTTCTCATTTTATACTTACGCATTTTTTTCATCATACAACACAATATGCCTTACCAGTATCAGATCCAAACTAGTGTTAAACTAACTAATGGAGAATCAGTTGGGGTGGATATTCCCTTTTAAATATTTTGATTAGTTGTACGTTTGATTGCATCTGATGATTTCCAGCCCAGAAGCCATGAATGAATCAGCCATGGGCAGCCTAAAATGTATACAGCATTGCGCAGGCACTCCTACAATAGGCAACTTTGTCTTCCAGTCAGTGTGATGATGGGTAACGCTTAGAGCAGTGTATGATTTTGTGTGTGTGTGCGTGCGTGCGTGCGTGCGTGTGCGTGCGTGCGTGTGTGTGTGTGCGCGTGTGTGCACATCTATGTGTGCGTGTGCGCGCGTGTGCATGTGCGTGCTTGCGTGTGCGTGTGCATGTGCATGTGTGTGTTTAAAAATGTTGAGAAAAAACTACTGCAGGGTTTCTGCACTGAGGTAGGGGAATTTGAAAACATCAGTAATCTTTATGCATGAACACCCTTATACATACACACACACAGATGCTGACACATAAACACACATACACATTGCTCTCAATATCCCTCACACTTCTTTCATAAAATGTTTATTCTGATCACATTTAAGTGCCTGTTAAACTGTGTCGTATAACAGCATTAAATGTCTCAGGCTATTGAGGCAAAGACCCTGTGTTGCCCTGCAGACTGTGAGAAAGGCTGAGGACATGGGGAATGACTTCGTTCTTTTGTTGCTCATAAATTACATGAAAAGCTGCAGTGCTTTGCGGTGTTCTGCCTGATTGCTCCCTGGCCAGGTTGTCTCCATACTTGTGGTCTCATAGGTAGTGTCAGAATGAAACCACTGCTCTTTGCAACTGCGTTTATGTCCTTGTGTGGGTCTCTGTGTGTGATCATGAATGTTTACATGCAGATACTAGAATGTGGACCTGAGTGTGAGTGAGGAACAACCTCTGTAAGTGTGTGAGTAATTGACGTGTGTATGTGTGTATGTGTGCGTGTTGCATTGCCAGTGGCTTTGTGTTATCGTTATTGACTGTGGTCAATGCTGCCAGCCAGGTCTCTGTGTGAGCGTGCTGCTTCTCTCTGCTCTCCTGGGAGTGTGTGGTGGCCGGGTTAGCCTCCAGCTCTGCTTACTTGCCATCCTATCCCTTATTCTGTCCCTCATACTATCCCTCTTTCAGTTCATCCGTTATTATCTGTCCTTGTGTTGTATCTCTCTAGCTGGTGTCAACTTTGTCCCACTCTGTTTGGTCTGAACTGTATCACTAGAGTTACTACATGTATACTACAGTGATTGCATCACTTTGGCTTTGGAAAAAAATGTGTTCTACTGTTTGGTGTTCTTCACTCTTAATAGAGAATCAGTCACTTTTTAAAATATTTTGATTGCATCATTTATACGGTTTCTCAGCATCTGAAGTGCACCATGCCAGGAAGCTTATTTTGTCTGATAATTTCCAGCTCAGAAACTCAATGAATCAGTCTAAATTCATTGACAATGGGCAGCCTAAAATACATACAACATTGCACAGGCAAGGCTCACTGTTATCACAGAATACAGATTACAAAATATGCTTTAGCTGTAAACTTCTGTTTAAAAATATATGTAGTAGGTGGTAATTGTGCCAACAGCAGTGAAAACCTAGAAGTCTTTGCTGAATTCTGGGTAATAAACATGACTTGTTGCCAGCACTGAATCATGGGATAGAGCACTAGTGAGCTCAAAATTATCACATATTAGAACTTCCCATGCACTTTACCCTTTATCCCAATCTGCTCCTCACTCCTTGCACAAAGGGCAGAGAGATCCAGAGCAGAGAGAGGGGCCCCTCTTGTCCCCCCAGGAGGGGAATCGTTAATGGAGCAGACGTCACAGCTGAACCCACACAATGGAGCAGAGCAGAGTGGAGAACGAAGTAAAGTGTCTGTTGTTAGCATTTAGCTGTTAGCCTCTGGGTGGCCTGAGCAGCAAGAGAAGGAGAGGCTGAGGGAGAGCAGGGGGATTTTCCCACTGGTTCAGTGAGTCAGTGCTGAGTCCTATAAACAGAGGAGTGGAAGGGGACAGCAGGACTGAGGCAGGAAAGAATGGAGGGAGAGAAAAAAAAGACAAAGAGGGAGAATGAAGGAGGAGGGTCTTCCTTAGTTACTCAGCAGCTTGTCCAATCACACAGCATCTATCCCTCAAGGGTAAAATATCAAATTAAACATGGTTGCGGAATGTGAACATATATCTAGTCTAATTAGAATCTGCAGAAAGCATAAATGTGCATTAGTTGTACTAAAAAAAAACTCACAAGTTACCAGTGTAGTGTGGATTTACAGATACTTACAATACAGTCATCCTCAGGGGGAGTAGAAATAACACATTCTGCACAAAAACTGCACAGAAAGTCTGATATATCACAAAGTGCTGAAGTTCATTGAAAGTAGAAACTCCACCTGGATCCCATTTCACCAAGGTCAGTGTTGTGGCAGAAAGGGGAGGAGTCATAACTTTGAATAGCCACATGCAAGAATGACCTCTTGTGGACTACCTGGGAAGGATCCAGCAGGCTTAGAGCATATCTCTCAGCCATACTTCTCTGCTGCGTGTGGGTGTGTGTGTCTGACAGTGTATCAGGGAATGCCTGTAAAAGCAGTGGAGTTTGAATAGAGCCAGGTCCACACCCACTCTCTTTCTCCCACACAGTCAAGCGTGAATTGAAGAACCTTGAGCAAATGCCGGGGGTGACTGGAATTGAGAGCAAGAGAATAGAGCACATGCACGATGTGCCTTGTGAAAGACTCTGTATAGACACAGCCAAGGGTACAGAGACTTCTCTGAGTGTGCAACTATACTCCCTTAAAACCACCAAACTATAGTGCAACTATACTCCCTTAAAACCACCAAAAGCATTCTTGAGGTGCTCCATAATAACTGCAGCACACAATATAATTTCTTGTCTTTCTTGTTATGAAATGATGTTTCACGGTTTGCTCCCTGAAAGCTGGAGATTTGTTAAATGTGCTTGTGCACACGTGTGTGCATGCATAGACATGGTCAAGACCTGGTATTTGGGGCTGCACCTGGACAATAAAGTGGATAGCTAACACTGATGCCCTTTACAGGAAAGGACAGAGCGGGTCCTTTAACATCTGCAGCCTTCTCCTGCTGATGTTCTCGCAGGCTGTCATTGCCAGTGCTCTCTTTTATGTGATAATGTACTGGGGGGAACCACTAAGGGATGGGATTCTGGGTGACTGCACAGCGCTGGTAAGGAAAGCAGCTGTTGCCAAATGGACAAGGAGTTGGTCTAGGATCGGGAGGGTTACATATTCAAGTCCTGTAACAGCAGAGCAAATGTAGGTGGGAGAGTGAATAAGGCGGAGTGATTGACACCTGGGGTTGTTTGCATGAGTGGCAGAGAAAATGACCCTGAGCAAGCTGCATTCAGTCATTTATTGAACACATTCAGCAGGCAGAGGAGCATGCTGAGTGGCAGACTTCTGTCAGTGTCATGGTCATCAGACAGACAACGAAGATCTTTTGTTCCCTTGGCCATTACACTATGTTAACACAGACAGTATTTACTGACTATACATTGAATTTTATGACTTTTTTATTACTTTATAACTTTACTGTTTGATAGTAACTGATTGTTGAGTTTTCTTGGGTTGTTCTTTTTCATATGTGTTATATGTTTATCAGACACTGTCTATGTATTAACACAGTGTCACTATTTTTACAATGTCCACCGCAATGTAATATATCACACATGCACATATTATTTGCACCTCCCTGACAGAGTGACATCCAGCTTATATGCTGCATCCTTTGCAGTCTCCCACATGAGGTATCCCCTCTGCACAGTGGGCCTCTTACTTAACCTACCAGTATCTTAGTTTCATAAATGGAACACACCCTTTCCACAGTCTTTTACCCATTACCTCTTCATAGTCTTTTCTCAATATTGGCATACTGAAAAGTCTGGGTTTGGACTGGTCCAAAAACACTTGTGCTGTGTTTATGTGTAGTGCTTTATTAGATACTGTTGCTAGCCTACTTGTCACCGGGGCAGGACGACTGTGCAGAAAACGTTGTTGATTATGATAAGGATTCGTATGGTGTTGGTTGCCATGGTGGAGCTGATCATTAACACGTTGCAGTGAGAAAGGTTTTATTCCGAACAATGATATTGTAAAATGACCTTTGGTAGCACATCTTTATGTTACATGATGTCACAGTCATTTTACTGACTGCTCCTCTTATTTCTGTGTGCTCCTCCTGTTCCAGATCCGGCGAAGGTGGTGCAGCAGTCGGGAGGTGCAGGGGTGGATGTGCCCCTGGGTCCATCGGTGGTGGGACTTAGTCACTCGGCCCTGACCTGTGTGCCCCCTCCTTACCAGCCGGTCAGCGTGAGCCACCTGGACTCCTCCTCTAGCCTAGACGAACCACAGGACTACCTCTGGCTGGTCAACTGTGAGAGCAAGAAGCCCGAGACTGGCAGGTGAGGAATGGTGGGAGGGAAGTAGGACTGAAAAAAGTTGGCTGAGTGACCGGAAAGGAGAAACATCCTTCTCAGAGAGAGAAAGACTAAGAGAGGGAAAGAAAGTAGAAGAATAAGGGTTGACTCTCAAAGGCAAGATATTGTACAACATAGCATGTTAGTAATGAATCAGTCACTACTTTTCAGACTGTTTGCTTTTTTATTTTAGTGCTTATTTTCCAACAAAAGTCAACAAAGTCAGTTGTATGCTACCTCTTCCTGCTGTTTTATTGACCAACCACCTCCACCCTCGTGTTGTGTGTAGCTCAGTGAATCCCACCCCTCCCCTGCCCCCTCCCCCCTCCTCACCCGAGGGGGACCAGGAGTACCTGCTCCTGGAGGAGTGTGAGAGCAGGAGCTCCCTCCATACCAGTCAGTGAGTGCAAAGCATGGTGCGCCAGTGTGCAGTTATGAACTCGCTTTCATACAAAATTTACACACAAACAGTTGGTGGATTACATGGATTAGGCTTGTGATATACATAGGTTATACATAACATGTCAGATGCAAATGCGGAGTACACAGAGGTATTAAAGCAAACATTTTGCTCACACACAGAAGTAATTTAGACACTTGAACACACACAGAGACAAACAGACATGCGTGCGCACACTCACACATACACAGACTCACACCGGCACACAAAAACAGATACTTTTGTGATGCTTAAAAATAAATACAATTTAACAGTGGCACCTGAGTGAGGTTTGTGCCTGACTAACCATCTGTAGTCAGTCTGCTCACCCAATTGTGGATGAGCATTGCAAGTGTGGGGGTTTGGATGACCTGGGCCTAGCAGAAGCTTGTGTCCTGCATGACTGTAACTCCTGAATTTTCAGTGTGCAGCCTAATTTTCTATTGTAAAAACCCTTGACTGTGGAGAAACTTTAACTTTGTGGAGAGACTTTAAATTGCAGTATGATTTGGACATGATTTGTATGTTCACCATGTTGAAAAGCTGTTGCTCCAATGGATAACAGGGTTGGATGTGTCGACTACCTTTACTCACTAGAGTTAATCTATGTAGTTAGATATTCAAACTTTGTCCTTGTTTATTAATGTGTATTGTACCCATTAGTAATAAATATTAATGCGTTTTCTTTTTTCTCTCTCTCATCACAAACTCAAATCCTCATTCTGTGTAGGTCTCATGGTGACTGCTCCAAGTCAACATCCTCTGAGCCTGACTGCAACGACAACCTGCCGCTGCACCGCACCCCTCCAACCGCTTGCTCATCGGCCAAGCATGCGCCTGTGAATGGCTTCTTTCCCTCACACCCTTCCTCCGCCTCTTCCGCAGCCGCTTTGTACGACTCTCCGCCCTCACGGCACGGCCCCTCTCTGCCTCCTGCCACCGACCCCAGCGGTCTCTACCAGCTTCCCCGCAGCCGCTCCCAGGATACAGTAATGCCCCCACCGGCGCGCTCCGCCTCAGAGGGAGAGGCTGGCGAACTGTATGTTTTCAACACACCGGGCCGCAAGCCCTCACTGGAAGCTCAGATGCGCAACATGACATGCTACGACATCCCGCCAACCCCTGGCAGCGGCTGCTCCTCTTTTCTGCCCTGGAGCTGTGGTGAGCGGGGTGGGGGTGCGGTGGAGCCCCTGGCGGGAGGGGAGGTGGTGCCCCCACCCCGCCCGCCAAAACCGTCTCTATCGTCATCCATGGCAACAATGCCAGCTGGCGGACCACCAGAAAGGTCACCTACGGACACCTATGCTGTGCCACGTTCCATCTCGGAAACGGATGGGAACTACTGTGTGCCGACTAGTGCGGGGAACAAAGCACTGCGCAGCAACACGATTGGCCCTGTGGACTCAACGCGCCTACGCAAAGGTAGCTCTTTAGGGGGTTCATGCAATATAGGTTTTCTAAAAGTTTTTAGAAATGAAACATTGTGCTTGAGGAGAAGGATTATTTTTCATACAAAAGTAAAGGCATTTCATTAGCAAAGTAAATATATAGACTGCAATACTGAATTTACTAAACTTCCAGTGTGCAGCCGAATGTTCTAGTATTAAACATTGACAACATATGTCCCAATAGCTTTATGTCATGTAAAGCTGCATACAAAATGGCATGCTGGTGTGAATCATAAGCTAGTTACCTTGTAGCATTTTATTTGTGGTTGTTACTCTAGTGTCTCCTTAGGGCCCCCAACTGCATGTCTTTTCCTGGTCTGGATTTAAAGTCAGTGGGTTTTCTTAGTCAGCACAACACACTGGTGATGAAGTATGCCACAGCAGTTTGGTCAGCTGAACTCTGGATCCCTGTTGGCATTCGCTGTGTTGTAAGAAACTCAGTTCTGTCCTGGGTTTGAACCTTAAACCTCAGGCTATAACACAAAGTTTGAAGAGCATTTTTCATGGCGCCCTCTGTCTGTGGTTAAAAGTAATGATGTAGTGTAAGCTCCAATGTCCATTTGGGATCAATAACGAAAGTATCTGGATGAAATATGAGAATGAGACGTTTTTGTCCATTTTAAGCATTAATATTCATTTCATCTCAGCACTTTGTTTCTTAAATTTAATAGCAGGACAGTATTGGGCTAATAATGTGTAGCATCCAGCTATAGTTTGGCTTCCTCCTGATGGAAATTGATAATATTTTCCCTCTAAGCTCCATGACAGTGTGCTCTATGAAAGGGAATATACTAGAATAACCCGCCATATTCCTGGTCCCACTACTAACATTAAATTGTTACGTTTACACAGACTGTGGATCCCAGGACTGCTATGACATCCCAAGACCCTTCGCATCAGACAGGAGTGGCTCATGTGATTTCAATGAAAGTCTACACACTTACTTTGTAAGTTTCCCTTAAAGAATGAAAACTTGTGTGTTTATTGAATTTTGTAAGTATGCCAATGTGTGTGCATGACTGTTATATATCTAAGTGGTGGCTATGTCACTTTGGGTTATGGCCTACTGAAAAACAGTAGATCAAAGTTGGATCAAACAAAAAAAAGTGGATCAAAGGCAAGACATATTAAGTTACTGAATTACATTGTTCATTGTATTGCTCCTTGTGCATTCACTAAGTGCAGTTTGAGGTAGAGCCTGTGTTTCTGTGTGTGTGTGTTCCGTGCGTGCGTGCGTGCGTGCGTGCGTGCGTGCGTGCGTGCGTGCGTGCGTGTGTGTGTGTGTGTGTGTGTGTGTGCATGCATTATCATCCATAGAAAAACCATGGCATGATGCCTGTTACTAGTGCTTCCACAGAGGAGTTGGATGAAAACTATGTGCCCATGAGTGCCAACTCGCCCTCCCACCGGCGCTCGGGTAGCCTGTCGGAGCTCATCCAGGAGCCCAACTATGTGCCTATGACCCCGGGCACTGTGGAGTTCTCCTCCCTGGGCAAACAGGTACCTCCACCAGCCCACATGGGCTTCCGCTCCAGCCCAAAGACGCCCCCACGGAGACCCATGCCCCTCAATGAGCCCCCTCCTGTGGACCGCCAGCCACCTCCTGTGGACCGTAACCTTAAACCAGACCGCAAAGGTAAGGCAGGCGGTGTGTGGGTGTGTCTGTGTGCGCGTGTGTGTCTGTGTGTGTTCGTGTGCACGTGTGCGTGTGTGTGTCCGTTTGTTTGTGTGTGTGTGCATGTGTCTATGGGTGGAAGATTGAAGAGCTTAAATGTGTTTTTAATGTATTTGTGTAAAACAAAGAATTATGATCCATTCTGTTAGAAAGATCAGATTGATTGAATTGATTTTGTTCTTGACTGTAGCCTTTTGCTTTTCAATGCTGGGAGCACTTTCTCTTTTAATGTGCTGGTCCATGTTTATAAATACCATTCATGCATTTTCCCTTAACATTTGAAGGTTGCCCATAATGCTAAATGCCTGCCTTGATAATACGTGACCCAATCTGGCAAAATGAGTTACAGTGACCTAAAATTTTAACTTGAGACACTAGCATGGTTGGACAGAGGAAACAATAACCTTGTGACATCTGGGTCTTATACAGCTTACATTATACTGCTTCTTTGTTTAAATGTTTCAGACATTCTGATTGGCTGCCCGAAATTGGACATACATTTTAAGGTCCATATTTAGAAAGCATTTTATAACTCTACATACTTGGCTGTGGAACTTAAATGGCTATTTTCCAAAAGAGAATAACCACTAAAGTTAATAAAATAAAATTGATTTGAATGTATTTGACATGTTTCAGAATTTGGACTTGTGAATATGGACCTATTTTGACAAATTGGGTCACCTATAACAGTTCAATTGGATCATCGTTCAAATTCTTTTTCATCCTAACTTTTGAGACTATGCAGAGAGACAAAAACCCTCTGAAGTTCCTGAATTAGCATATGCTAGCGCCTCAATATCCCCTTTGCCCCTTTTGAGCAGTTAACATGTGATCTGCTCTGTCATGAAAGGCGTCTTTTGTGCCCGGCCTGAGATCCATAAGTCTCAGGGACTCTGACTGCACTGCTTGGCTGGAGCAGTCACCTCTGTCCCCATTGTCCATCCTGTCAAAGACCTCTTTGAAGGCTTGCTGACAAGGGGAATTTCAATCTGGTTAAAAGTGGTGGGGAGGGCACTGTTTGAATGTCGAACAGGCAAAGAAAGAGTGGCAGCCACCAGCCGATGCTGCCACAGCTGCATTTGGGCCAAGTCAAATCACAGCCAGAATCATCATGGTAGCCTAACCCATGACATTATAATCAAGTCAGCTCCCATCCAGCAAAGTTGTCCAGTAGTTTTACATAAATGTTTCCCAAATTATAAGTATTTTGTACTTACACTAAAGTAAGCTCATTATCAAAAAATGTGCAGTAATGTTTTTTTCTTCATGTGAAGTAACCGACTAAACTCTAATTCAGTCTTGTTCACATTTCCAGGTACATACGCTTTAGGCATAATTAGAATCCCCATTACGGGCACAGTGAATCTTTTATAACCATGGGCCAGATACAATGCACATGTGCTGCACAGCTTGCTGCCAGGTGAATTGATTCAAATGTGCTCTGTGAGGCCTCAGCAGCCAGCCACGCTGTGTGTTATGATGTGTGTTCTGCTGCTGCACTCTGTGTCTTTTGGGAAGTGGCCTAGGCTGGGCTGTAGTGGGCTGTGCTGCTCTGTGTGGCCCTATGGGTGCTTTCCCTCAGTGTTGTATGTACCTCTGCAGGGTAAAATCTCATTCCTCTTTTTGTCTCCTTTATCTACATTCAGTCCTGAATGTCTTGTCTTCCCTCTCTCTCTCTCTCTCTCTCTCTCTCTCTCTCTCTCTCTCTCTCTCTCTCTCTCTGTCTTTCTTTCTCTCCCTCTCTCTAGTGTTTGTCATCCTTGTACTCTCTGTCTCTGTCTATCTCTCTCTGTCTCTCTCTCTGTCTCTCTGTCTCTGTCTCTCTCTCTCTCTCTTTCTCTCAGTGTCTCTCTCTAATCACCAGTAATCATACAGCCAAACTTTGTGGTAGTCTTTACATTTCTATACCCAGGTTATGGCTTGTTCCTTGTTGATTTATGTGTCGTGTATTGTGGAGAGGTGTCTGTTTGATAATGCTTGGGGCCAGCTGGTGTGGACATTTACTCACACAACAAATGCTATCTGTGGCCCTAACCTCTGGTGCATGTGCTACCATAGCAAAGTGTGTGTGTTTGTGTGTGTGTGCGTGTGTGTGTGCGTGTGTGTGTGCGTGTGTGTGTGTGTGTGTGTGTGTGTGTGCGCACGCGTATGTGTGTGTGTTTACATTTTTGTGCTGGGGGGATGCTGCATGGAAAAAGATGCATGAAAGCTAGCTGTTGCCACCATGGGACCATGTGTCCCCTCTGCAGTGAAGGAGGAAAGGAGAAAGAGGGCTGGGCCCCTGATGAGCTGACGCACTGCATAGCCCTGTCCTTTGGTGCTGCATGGGGCACAATGTCTTGTGAAAATTGCGGGGGCTGAAGTTGTGGTGCTGAGAGGGCATTCCCTCTGTGTGTGTGTGTCCAAAAGCTTTATAATAAGAACAGTCTTCTTCCACCAATCAGGTCAGAGCCCTAAGGTATTAAGAGCTAAGCCAGTCGGTCTTGAGCGAACTGACTCTCAAACCATAGGTGAATTCCCAAGACGCCGCAAGGGTAGGTAACCCACAACACCTGCCACTGAACCCAGAATCTCTTCTCTGCCGTCTCAACTGTCATCTCCCTGTCCATCAGCCGCACACCTTCCTACATCTAACATCACTCTGAACTTCATGCATGCATGGGAAAGGCAGTAACAACAACACACAAACAATAACAACTACACTGAATTTTTTTGTTTCCAAGGCCACACTTTTACGAACTAACATAGTAAAGCATAACTACATCAGGGAAGCAATGCTGCAACACATAACATATAGCCAACATACGGATTTACTGAGGTCGATGGCACAGTCTGCTTTTTAACAGTGGAAGCTAAGATACATGCTTTGGTTTGCACCAGTTAGGGTTGTAAACAGTATAAACTTACAAAGTGTGGGCCCTGGAAAACAGAGGAAGTCTAACCCTTTTCCATATTTCCTTTATTCATTTCATCTTTACATCTCTGATCCTTGCACTGATATGGTGAATGCCATTGGCATGCTGAAAAGCACTTCTTCACATTCTACATTGAAACATTTTGGGAATGGTCACATTCCCCTGGAAATGGCTTTCGCTAAGCTGTCCAGATAGTCAGTTTTACTGGACTCAGCCGGGCAGGATATGACAGGCTGTACGCAAGGACAGGGCACAATGTTTAGTTTTCTCCTCCTAAACACAATTGATTAATCAGGAATTGTGAATATGGTTTGCTACCAGTATGCATTTGTTGAGCGCCTCTGTTTAAATGGTGATGGTTGCACCCACATGCTCTTGAGCACAAAAAATGAACTTTCTTTACCATATTTTCTCCCAACTAACACTCGGTATGATTGTGTTATTTATATATTTTATTGCCTCTATCCCTGTTGCTAAGTCACCAGTTATGTAACTGTTAATCTGTTGGTTATGTTCTCACTTTCTTGTTACAGTTGATTAGGAATCTGTTTGTCTGTTTGCACCAATTTGCACCATGTCACATATAAGAAGAACACTCTTGAGAGATGTGGTTAACTTTTCTTCTGTGTGTATGTGTATATGTGGTTAGGGAGTTTGTGTGCATGTGTTTTAGAAGCTTTTCAGCTGTGCAATTGCCATACTACGGCAAGTGGGGACAGATGTAATCCCATGCAAATGTCTCCTTGTGCATTTAAAACATGAATAAACCGAACCAGATTTTGGCAATGTTTCTTTTTATTTTTTCTTGTACTCATGTCTCTCCTGCTCTCTTTCTCTGTCTCTCCCTCTCTCCCTGTTTTTGTTTCCATTATACTCATGTTTGTTTCTAGTGTCTGTCATGGTTGTGTATCTTATTATTTTTACTCCTGTACTCCACCATATCTTCTTTCTCTTTTCTGTCACACATTATTTGTTCTCGGTACGGCTCTCTTATCTGTTTTTATTATTTCTTCCATCTTTCCCACAGTGGTAGCACCAGATGGTGCATGTTTTAGCCCACCCTGTTGCACCATGGGAAAGCTTGCTCTGTGTTGGTTGCCAGATTGAGTGAGTTCTCAGCACAGTGTCGCAGTTGGCCAGCTGTGAAGACTGAATCAGGCCCTGTGAATGTGGGAGGGAGGGAGAGAGAGAGAGCGAGAGAGAAAGAGAGAGGGAAAGAGGGAGAAACGGAGAGAGGGAGAGAGAGAGAGAGGGAGAACACCTTATTCCTATTTTCACTGTCAGTCAAATGCTTTTGCTGTTGAGTTCCTCTCACTGAGGAGGCCAGTCATCTGGTTGTGTCAAATGGGCCACCTCACACTACTCCTGTGAAGTTTATGGCATGGTTCTACAAGTACACTGAGAGGTAACACAGGGAAAGTTTTTCTTTTCCTGTGTCTTCTTTTGTGAAGTGTGTTCAACTTGTGGAACACTAATAAAAAGAGACAAATAAGTAATGCCACAGATGCATTTTCTTCACTTTTTGTGCTCTAACAAATATATTGGTGCTAACGTATGCTGTAGAGAAGCATCAGTTATAAAATTGTGTTGTTTTTTGCTAACTGAAGTCCGTTCAGCACCAGGATGGCAGATTGAATTTTCTCTTGCCAAGCTCTTACTGTGGGAAATTGTGCCCCATTGTGGCTGAAATGCAGACTTGCTAAGCTGTCCTGAATATCCATTAAGTAACCTTCAGGCAGATTTTCAATTATGAAATTTTATATGAAATTCAATGTTAGAATTTCATTAGTGGGACCATGTGATCCAGTCATGCTGCAGATGGGGAATAAGTTGTCATCTTATATATTAGTATATCAGCAGGACATATAATTGAACATCTACTGTGCTTCCATGTCCACACATAGAATGAGTACTGTCACTCTCATAGCTTTGTGTTGTCTTGTCTTAAATAAATTGGCTGCAGTTTAAACCCAGGGTAGTCACTGAATGTGTCATGTTAGGACTATCAGACAATATCATTTTTAGAGCTGTGATTGGAGTAATTGCAAGTTGATTATTCAAGATATCCCCAGAGCCCCAAGTGATCAGCGTAAGATGTTCTGAAGCTTGCCGTCATTACTGAGTCACATAGCAGTGTGCTCTTGTGTGCCTCTCTGCTTTGTTATCTGACTGTTTTGACCTTTTTGCATGTTATGACATGGTTACATAAGCACGACAGCCTCTTCCACACATCCTCCCTCAGGTTGTGTCCGTGGGGACGTGGGGTGATTGATGTGGATGAAGTCTGTCAATGAAGGCTGAAAGCTGTCTTTTGTGTTCCCTCCTCCTTTCTGCACCTCACCCTCTCCCTACCCTCCAACCCCACAGCCAAACCAGCCCCTTTGGAGATTAAGCCCCTGCCAGAGATGGAGGAGTTCCAAGCGCCTGTCCGCTCACCGGTCACCAGGTCCTTCACCAGGGAGTAAGTCTCATCTCCATGCTCCACAGTGAACAAAGCCCTAGATACACTACTCCTATGGCAAAACCCTGGTTTCAGTCCTGTGTCAGTTGAAAGGCAAACAATATAATCAAAAGTGACATTTTATGCCATTATTTAGTTATAGTTTATATATATATATATTATATTAACCAAAACATTTACTCTTTTTTTAATTGAAGCACAATCGTAGACATATATATGTAGTCGTCATGATTTATACGATAGGATGTTTTGTTGTCAGCATATATGAGAAAAACCTCTAACAGTGAATGTACTCTATCATGGGCCTTCTTGACACAGTCTGTCATCTGGGCTATGTCCTGCATGTTAAAGCCATACAGGCTGGTTTTCAAGACCAAGATCAGTTTTCAGTTAAGCTGCTGATCTTGGCCCTTGTAAGGAAAACTGAATATCACTATGTTAACCTAGACACCAACAGACACCACCTAACTCATCACCATAGTACAATGTCTGATGGTGTTGTGCATGATGTTTGCCTTAGTCTTAGTGAATGGAGTGACTGAAGAAGCATGAATGACTGTCGTGTTTTTGGAGAACCACTTGTGTCTTGTGTATGTTTTGTGTATGTATTCTCTCTCTATGTGTATACTTGTGTGTGTGTGTGCACGCGTACGAGTTGGTGTGTGTGTGTGCACGTGCGTGGGTGTGTGTGTGTGTGTGTGTGCACTATTTGAATATCTGAGTCTGTAAGCAGCAGTATAAACCTTGTGGTGCTGCTCAGTCCCTCCAGGTATCCCATAGCTCCAAGACCTCCATCGGTGCAAAGCACTGCCTCCAGCACCGATTCCGAGGAGAGTGATGAGAATTATGTACCCATGCAAACATCTAGTATGCCTACAGACGACCCAGTATGTAAATCCAGCTCTACCACTCCCCGTTTGCCTCTCAGGCACTTACCCAAGATTTCTATTAGCTCCTTAAAGCAAGATACTTCAATCAAATTCTTTCTTTAAGCAATGTTTTTCTTAAATTTATTTATTATTAGCATAAATCAAGACAAAGATTCACTTTCATTTTAGTTTGTTGAAAACTGTATGTGATAAATTTGCAGACTGTAACTGTGGCTCTTTACGATATGGGACAGAAAAAAATCCTCATAAAAATTTGTCATGTTTCCACACAGAATCAGAATAAATGTTAATAACTTGGTGTATTGTTCCCTGGCATCACCTTTGACAACAGGTGTGGAGTTTATCAACTAGCTACCAACAGCTTGTTGGTAGATTTATTTTTCCATGGCAGGATAGGTTAAGTGCCTATTATTTTATAGAAGTCCTTATACTTCCGCTCCTGGACAACAAAATAAAACCATTAAATGTGTGTACATGGTGACCCCTGCCACACCTGTTCGAAGGACTCCTCCTCTTGTTTCCTCCTCGTGCCTTCCCTTTTGCTCTTTTGCCTTTTTATGGCTGTCATTCCACCCTCCCCCCGCTACAGGCAACAACTTCTGTGGAAAGCATGTGATGCATCTTGCATGTATTTTCCTTCTTTTTCTTTCTGGTTATTCTAATGTCTCTGTGGGCCCTTTTCATGCTGGTTCATACATCCTGTATAGGTGCTTGGTTCTGAAAAGCATATGTTGCTCCCTCTTAATTTGTCAGTATAGAACTTTGTGTATGATTTGAAGGCAAATGCTCTGATGCTAAATGCTCAATTGATCAAAGAGCAGAACCATGAAAAGGATCCACATGTTTTCTGTTTGCATTTTCCGAATCACTGGTGATGGCTTCTTTGGGTTTGCTTCAGTGTCTTGTTACTTTATTTTTTCCCTCATCTTTAACCCTTGTTTTCTTGTCAGTGCCTTTTGTTCTATTGCTGTACCCTCTCATATCTCTCTCTGGTTCCTACACATTCTCTGTCTTTGTCTCTCTCTGTCTCTCTCTCTCTCTGTCTCTTATTTCTGTCCTCATCTCACCTTCTGCTTTACATTCATTTCCTTTTCTACTTTTTCTTTCTCTTCGTGGCTATCACTGTTCCTTCCTTTCTGTTTCCCCCACTCTGCCCATCCCCTTTGCTCTCTCTTCCTATCTTCTCTGTTGTTTGTCTCCTGCTCCATAGAGAGGAGTCCTTCTACTGCACTGTGCCCATCACTCCCATTAAGAGGGAGATGTCAGGCCTTGACCAGCTAGAGGAGGTGAGGGTCTGACCATGCCGGTCTGCCACTTAGACTCAGGATCTCTGACTATGTTTTTGATTTGCTCCGAAGGATCCTGCATCAGAGAAGCTCTAAGCTAAAGTCAAAGTCACAGGAGTGCATGCTTACACACCTTCCTCGTGTGGGATCTTCTGCTTTTGACACCGACTTTAGTTTGTGACTCTGCCACCATGAAATCCACACAGTTTTGTTGTAAAAACATTTACCTACCAAATCTTACAGAACCCCACCCTAAAGGACCTCATAATCACAAGATGACAATCACATCCATTCTTTTATTTCTTCTGCTAATAAACATTTCATATGTCCATACTGTCATGCCATCATTGCAACCCTACCTCTCATGCTGGTTGGTAGAATATAGTATTGGCATAGCTCTAGTTAGTGTCAGCATTAGTTTAAGTGGTGTGCCAGCAAACACTTGGTAACCTTTTAACCTCCCTGATCTTTTTTTAATCAGTCCACATCACTATTTGTTATACTCCAGAACCTAAAATTGAGTGCTCAGATGAATGCAGATGGAGGCAGTAGCCCCATGGTGTCGCTCAAAGGAGATAAGCAGGTGGAGTACCTGGACCTAGACCTGGACCCTGGCAAGTCCACACCCCCACGGAAGGTATGTTAACTATAATAACACTGTAATGGTATTATAAGAGCAACACCATATTGTATTTAAATAAATAATGTCTGGTGACATACAAAAGTGTCCACCACCATATACCATATGTTTTGACTGGACAAGAACACATTGAGTATGCTGCCGCTACTAATTTCTTCTTGCTCCTACAGAAAAAGAGTAATGGGACGGGAGCAGCTGTGTCGGACGAGCGCGTGGACTATGTGGTAGTGGACCAGCAACGAACACTGGCGCTCAAGAGCACTAGAGAGGCATGGACTGATGGCAGACAGTCCACTGAGACAGACACCCCGACCAAAGGACCCAAATAAGCGCTTGGCACCTCCGTGGACACTAGCCCCACCTCCCACTCCTGCCCCTCCTTATTTCTTCCTCCTCCTCACAGAGTTGCTTCTCTGGGCTTAGAAGCTAAGGAGAGTGTGCCATGGACTTGAGTGCAACCGTTCTCCGTCTTGCTAGAATCCCTTTCTTCTCCTCCTCAAGGGACAGAGAGGAAGAGATGGAGAAGTAGAGCACATTAGTGCCCTGTATACTAGACTGTGCCCCTCCCTTGAGGCCTGTAGTTTACACTGCCACCTGTCTGGAGACTGAGCATGACCTCTAAAGGATTTGGCAGGATCCCTGCTTAGCGTTGCTCCCCAGGCTAGTGAGGATCTGTGATTCTATGTTTTGTAGGGCAATGAGGAGCTGAGAAGGCTCAGGGGATCCGAAGGCCTTTAGGACACTTACGCTGGAACCAGCCTATGCAGTGAAAGATGTTTCCTTTACAGATTTCAGTTTTTTGATTATCTTGCCAAATCTGACAGCTTGAATGCCACTGCCATAGTCCAAAAGCAAATTATTTAAGTGTCTAAAAAAATGAAAAAGAAACATTATATTGGCACCCATAATGGACTACCCATACTTTGGGTTCTGAATGCTTTGCCATGTTGAAACATTCTGTAGGTGTACTACCTTAACTATATCAGTAGAAAACCTTCAATTTCCTGCTAGGTGCATTCCATGAAATATCCTCAAAAGCTAATTCTGTACCAAACAATGATTCAGATTTTTTTGGATCATTTCTTTCTTTATTTCTTTCTTTTTCTTTTCTCTCGTGTTCGTTCATATGATGTTTCAAACTCCAGCCCATGAATGAGATTGTCATTTCATCTAGTCCTTTGATCAGGGCACACACTAAAACCTCAAGTAGACAACACCTGGTCAGAGTACTGCTTGACTTAATTGTTTAATCAAAGCAACATTAACATCATTTCTACCAAAACATCTGCAAATCTGAAGGAAGTCCTGTGACAGATTCACACAGCTCAAGTGCTTCTTATCCCTGGCAGCGGGAATGCAGATGGACTGCATGATGTTTGTTATGGTGTGTATATTTTTTCAAAGTGTCCTTTTACTTGTGTTTATATCCAGGACGTTAAAGCTTATGTGTAGTTTTTTCAGGATAGATATCTGGACCCTCTGAGATGGCTATCAAAGAACTACACAATGATGGGTGACATGAGATATTGGAATCAATAACTGTGACTGCTACTATTGAAGCTGATGCTTTCTGATAGCTATGGAAGGTATCATACTAAAGAATATAATAAAGAAGTCAGGTACTCATTTAATTACTTAACACAGCTATCCATTTCTAATTTATTTTGTTGTGTTGTTTCATCACTAGATTGATTTATCTTTGCCTCATGATGCGTATTGCTTTAAAGTATTTCGTAGTTTATTTGCAAAATTTAGATGATTATAAAGTATAGACACGTGATTAAATGCTTTTTCCAAGATGCCTTTCCCTTCCACAATTTTAAGTTGCTCCCACTTTCTTCAAACTGGCTTGTTGATTTATTTTCTTGCCATGTTGGATAACTTATTTCAGATGGATTTCCCACCACTCGCTGAAGACTAATTGCCTTATCAAGTGTATTTGTATGTTGTAAATAAGACTGATTATGGTGTTTCAACTTGTACTCTTTCTAACTGTTGGTTTTACTAACTTTCCACTCTTATGAAGCCCAGCTGTGGGGGTTGCAGATAAGTTTCTGTGCTCTTGAGGGCTGTGATGCTGTAAATATTTATGCTTAAATTTTCAAGCATGTTCTCACTGAATAAAATTTAACACACTGATGCTTATACTGTTGTTCTGTAATACTTACATCTTCGTCCCCCTAGTGGTGTCAAAGAACCTGCAGGATCTTAAAGCTTTGTACCTTTTTTAATGAATCAAACAAAATACATTTAAAAATGAGCTAAATAAAACCTATCTTTATGCAAGTGTGATTTGACTCTGTAAATATCTGTTGAAATGTAAATTTCAGGTGCAGTCCATGATTCTAATATAATTATTTTGACAGTTGCAGCAGACTGCTCCTTGCTGTGTTCTTGCTATTTGGTTTGTCATGTTTACATGGTTCTGTGGAAATGCTGTGGATTGGATTGAGCTATACACTAGTTCGGTCAGTCAACAGGTTGCTTGACACACATGGAAGGGTGTAATTTCATTACTTCTTTATCTGAAATATCAACATCTTCCTGCCAAAACCGCTGACAGTACTGTTATATGCAACTCGTATAATCCTTAGTGCTATTTAATATTGACTTTGTGAGCATCTAGGAGGAATTTGCATAACTTCAATCTGTCAAATAAGAGTTCAGTGTTGTGGTTCCAAATATTTTTTCAAAACCATCTTTATGTAGGCTACAGGTGGTAATCGTGGCCTTTTTACATGTAATTAAATTGTGAGGTGATTCCCAAAGGTTGGGATAAGAAAAGACTCTAAGACTTGTTTTTTTATATGAAACATAAACATGTACAAGCTACATTTTCAGACCCAATGGGTCAAGCTGAACTGTGGCCACCCAGCCTAAAACTCCATGCTGACTCAGGACACTGACACACAACAGAGTGCCTGTATTGGTGGTGTTTATGCAGTATTCCATGAATGTACACATAGAAATGCCAATGGAGGGCTGATGTATTGGAATGAAATTTAAATTGCTGTTTTACTGTTGTCATACACTTTGTATTGTCCTCTGTAATCCTTAGCAGTGTTTCCTTTGTTCCTGTTAAAGTACAAAACCAACTTAATTAGCAAATGAATGTCTGTGGTATGGCCCTTGGTTGCTTAGACCTTCCCCTTTCCTACATCTATTAGGACCTCTTCCTCTAGGTCTCTGGTTACACCATCATAGCTATGGCCCTTTGTCTATTTTCCCCACCATTATCTAAACCTACACCCACAGTCTTATGCATCTACAGGTAGATGTATATGCCCTCAGCTATTTATTGTAGTTTATATAAATTAGTTTTTGATAATCGGTACCTTGGGTAGCGAAGGAACAATTTTGTTATAGTCGATGAAATCAGCTCTGGGAGCGTATCTGATATCAGGAAATTTGGTCTATAGGGGGTGCTGTAATTAAAGTAAATTAGATTTGGACTTGGTTTGAAATACGAATCCCCGTCACATTCCACACTGAACGCGTGCACCCTACGTTTACCCTCAATAAAAGTTCACACTATTCAATTCTGTTAAATTCTATCCATGAGAGCTGGCCCCTTGGAACGTTGGAGACTGAAAGCAAATTGTACACAGTTTATTTGGTTGAGAATTGGCCCAAATACATTTAGGAAAGATTCGACAACACGAAACCATGGATACTTGAAAAATACACAAGTAAAACTGTATTAGCGTGGAATTCTGCTTTACTTTCCTTGCGAAAGACACGGCAACACCATGCAGCAATACCGCTATGCGGTACCCACCTGTGCATTTCTTTTACCTATAGATGGCAATAAAGAGTATAGCAAGCAGGGATGACCCGCCACTGAATCACAGAAGGGGAAGAAGAACATAAAAAGCCGGGCAGAGGGACCTACGCGTACGAGCGCATGCAATTGTTCCTCTGTCTTTATTGTATATAAACCGCTAAGTAGAGCTGTATCTGTTTTATTTTTCATTTCTATTTATCTTTAATTCGAAACTTGAGCGTTTTTCGTAAAAAAGTTTTTATTTTGTGATCAACTATATTAACTTAATAGCCCGAGAATGTCCGACCAGGAAAACGGCGTGGACAAGCGGGAAGAAAAGCCTGAACTTGAAGCCGGGGCAGAGGTAAGAAAAGTAGCTAGCTAGCTTGCTAACTACCTAATGCGATGTAGTCGGAATTTAAATACAACTCCGTCGGGTTGAAACTTTTTACGAAGCCATGTGACAGTATAACCAAGTGTTTAGGAATACTCTGTGGATTTTTTGTTATTTGATGTTGTAAATTTATCAGACGCTTCATCTGACCTCGCTTGCAAGAAAGTGAGATAATGCTAGTTTCTCGAAGCAGATGCGTCAAACAATGGCAACACCAGCGATGTTAGTTAAGCTGTTATGTCATGGTAGCCAGTTAGCATAGCTATCTAACTCAACACCCTACAGCCATTCGTTTGCTCTTATCTGTGGTCGTGTGATATTTTACATGATTACTATACGCCTATGTACTGTTTCAGTACAGTGTTTATTTATCCCTGTGGTATTTATCAAGATTTAAACTTGCTTGTGATTTGTCCATTTGTAGACCGGCTATGCGATCATTAGCCAGCATCATGCATCCTTACTAAAACATCAGTTGCGTCCTAGCATAAGTAATGCAAGGTTTTGTGTGTAAGGGTTCCAGTGTCGGAAAATCAAACATAGCTTTCTATTTTTGTAGTATTTGATATTTATGTGAACTAAATCGCCAAATGAAGCGATAGCAATCGTTTGTTATTATTTGCAAATATAAGTCATGTGGGGTTGGACGGCGTGGCTCAAACAAGTGATACACCAGAAGGGAGTCCATTCATTTAGCTGGGTGATGGCGTTTAAAACTGGAGGGGGGGAACTATTTCTTTGTGTCTCTGTGAGGTTAGGTGTACTCCAGACTTAGAAAGTCCTCTTCATTGATGTGTAACGCCATTAGTTGCGATGCTAATTGATGGAAGATGTGATCAGATGGCGAGGTGTGTTTCAGCTAGTAGTTGTTTGTTCGCTAGCCTTCTAGCATACGATAACAGACACAAGCTAGCCATCTTGACCGCATGATCACCGTGCTCTCGTGTTTGTTTTGAAAATGTTTGTATCTTCTTAGTAGCTTGTGTCCTTGTGTTACAGACAGGAGTGTATTCCGCACAGCATAGACTCTGTCCTTATTAATGTAATATTAACCCATTAGTAAGGGTAGGTAACTTTAGTAGTTTAGTGTTCATACTTTGATGGTGCATTCCGCTGCAAAAGAAGCGGCGGCCTGTCGTGTTTTCGCGCTGAATTGGCAATTTCCCCTTAATTAGTCGTGTTGGGGTCTGAGTCCAAGATGACAAACAATACAAATGAAATTTGAATATCCTTTTAACAACCATAGCTTGAGAGACATGTTTTGAGAGTTGTAATGTGAATGAACGGTTCCGTGCTGTTGTATTACGTTACGAATGCTTAACCAACCGGAAGGGAAATTTGCAGCTGAGATCTCTTTCATAAACACATTACAGCCCGTGACGAGGGATGACGTCACTTCGTCACAAATACCGCCTCAATCTTCTATGCTTCAATTGAGCTTTTGATGTGATGGCTGTGGTGTGAAACATGACCCTTTAATTATATGTAGTTGGGTGTTTGTAAGGAAGAGCCTGTGTTGCCTGGAATGGAGACGCATATTGTCTTCCATGCGTTATGCTTTTCATTCTATCACTGTACACACAACAGTGCATGGATATTTGATGGACATGGAGACTGATACAGACTTGTTGCTTTTCAAGGATGATGCATCAGATACTGGCCGGGAAGAGGCCTCTGAGGTTGGACAGGAGAGTAAAGAGGAATCCTCTTCGTCCTCTCCAAAGGAGTTCCTGGGCAAGGGCTTGTTGCCCGCATATGAGGAAAAAGTGGTAAGACATTTAAATAGGCCTTCCACAATTGGAGTCAGTTATTGTCCCGTGACTTCTAGTTGCATATAAAACTCTTTGTTTAAAAAAAAAACCAATAATAAAGGTATTTCTGAAGTGGGTGTAATGAGCACCCACTTTGCCAACTAGGTACAGTTGCCCCTTAATCTTAAAATTGTATGTGTTGTAACTGTTCAGTGGTACTGATTTTTTGTTTGTTTGTTTTCTCCATAGGAAACAGATCGGGGGAACCGGTTTGAATACTTGCTGAAACAGACTGAGCTATTTGCTCACTTTATCCAGCCTGCAGCCCAAAAGACTCCCACCTCCCCCCTGAAGATGAAGCCTGGGCGTCCCCGCATCAAGAAGGATGAGAAACAGAATCTGCTTTCTGCTGGAGAGTGAGTACCTTCTTTCCCAGAATGTGTGTCCATTAAAAATACATGGTGACGCAGTTACATCTCTGTGAGTGGTATGTACTCACCCAATTGTCTATGAAAAAATGGGCAGGGTCCAAGGAGGCATAAAATATCTCTGGTTAACTTTTTTTTTTTTTTGCATCAAAACAGCAACCGTCACCGACGGACAGAGCAGGAGGAGGACGAGGAACTGTTGAGTGAAAGCAATAAAGCCACTAACGTGTGCACACGTTTTGATGAGTCTCCTTCCTGTAAGGCATAACGTTTATACCCTCTCTGTCTTTCTGTTGTCTGATTGTGTCTGTCTGCCTGCCTTTTCTCATTTGCTTTATTGTGTTTACACTCAAAAATGTACAAAATTCTCAGATTTGACCTTGAAAATTGTCACTTTGCAGATGTTAAAACTGGTAAGCTCAGGGACTATCAGGTTCGTGGGTTGAACTGGCTAATTTCCCTCTATGAGAATGGCATCAATGGGATCCTTGCTGATGAGATGGTATGTCTGTCTGATTTCTGCTTACTGTCTTTGCATTTTCATCTGAATAATGCATTTCAAAGCTTTTCTCAGGAAGAGCTGAATGCTGAAGAATGTGTGCTGAAATAAAAACTCTACTGTTTTTTTCTCTCTACCTCAATTTACTTGAATTACTAGGGTCTGGGAAAGACCCTTCAGACCATCTCATTGCTGGGTTACATGAAGCACTACCGGAACATTCCTGGACCTCATATGGTTCTGGTGCCCAAGTCAACGCTGTACAACTGGATGAATGAGTTCAAACGTTGGGTGCCCTCTCTTAGGGCTGTCTGTCTTATCGGTGACCGAGAGGAGAGGGTGAGCTCTACCTGCTTCTTCTCCTTCATGTTTTTCTTTTTGGCAGCCCTAACATGCTAAAAACTCCTCCTTTGGATAAATTTGCACATGGCGTTTTCATCAGTGCATAGACTGACTGTCACTATTCTGGTTACCTCTAGTCCTTTTTTACCTGCCTGGTTAGCTCTGCAACATGGCACGTCTTTTGTCTTGCTCTAACTGCTACTGACATAAGTGGCAGCTGGTAGCTGTTTTTTTCTCCAGTTTTGTCCATGGCTGTTATTTTTCCAGATGATTAGCTTCCCTATTCACATCATTATTACTCAGACTTCTTGCTAGGGAATTGGAAAGGTGATGTCCAAATGTTTAAACATTTTCATTCTCACAGCCCTTCTGGGTAATGCCTGGTGTTCAGGTTCTCAGTTTTTGTTGTGTGCACCTAATAGTTCCAGTTTATGTACTGTGGCTGTCTACTGTGTAAAAGTTCATAGTTGTAATTTGTATGTGACATACAATTGATTACATGTAATTAGGTGACATTACTTTTGGTCAGGGAGCATAGTGTTACCAAGTGTTTAGGCAATACTGGAAAACTTTGCCTGTGCAATTAAATAATACACTTGTATGTGTATGCGTATGTATATGTATACATCTGTGTATATGTATGTGTATATATATCAAGCTTTGTTTTTGCCCACTGAAGTTATCGAGGCAGACTCTGCCCCCTGTAGGCTTTTCTGTGTAAAGACTTTTGTTTGGGTTCATTCTCCTTTTTTTCAGAATGCGTTCATACGTGACACCCTGTTACCAGGGGAGTGGGATGTGTGTGTGACCTCGTATGAGATGCTCATCATTGAGCGTGCTGTTTTCAAGAAATTTAACTGGAGGTACCTTGTCATTGATGAAGCCCACCGCATCAAGAACGAGAAGTCAAAGGTAAGGGTTCTCTGGGTATTCACTTTCCTGTTCATTAGTAATTATTTGTTTATTGTGGAACAGTGTTGAGAGTAAACAATGTACACAATATAATTGTAACAGTTGTGTGTTTACCCCAAAATTGCATAACCTCTCAGTACACAGTATATGCCTGAATTCTGACATGTTGGGGTTTGTTTTATAGCTGTCAGAAATCGTACGTGAGTTCAAGACCACCAACCGCCTGCTGCTGACAGGAACCCCGCTTCAGAATAACCTTCATGAGCTGTGGGCTCTGCTGAACTTTCTACTGCCTGATGTCTTCAACTCCGCTGAGGTTCGCTCTGCCTCCCTCTCTCTGCCTGTAGTTGCATTAGAAGATGTTGGTACATATAGGTTGTAACAGTAAAAGTATGTAACCCATCAACTTTTAACAAAGGCCAGTAATTTAACAAAGCTTGGCATCCACAGGAATTTATGGTGATTATTCACAGCTCTACCTGGCATTTTGCTGTCATCATGGAACATTATGTATTTCTCTCTCTCTCTCTCTCTCTCTCTCTCTCTCTCTCTCTCTCTCTCTCTCTCTGTATGCATATATATATATAGTGTGTGTGTGTAAACTTCTTAAAGTGGAAAAACTTTTTTCCCCTTTTTTCATAAAGGACTTTGATTCCTGGTTTGACACAAACAACTGCCTTGGAGATCAGAAACTTGTAGAACGTCTGCACACTGTAAGTACACAAACCCCATCACCCTATGGCTGTACTGCAACCCATCACTGCCATGCTTGGTAATTGCAAGCCCAGTTCTGCTCATTAAGCCCCCCATCTCTATGACTGTGCTCCCTGTGGGCATCTAGGTATTGCGCCCATTCCTGCTGCGTCGTATCAAAGCAGATGTGGAGAAATCCTTGTTGCCTAAGAAGGAGGTCAAGATGTATGTGGGGCTCAGCAAGATGCAGAGGGAATGGTAAGGTTCATTCAGTGCTGAGATATTCAAAAGTTTTATTGCGTGTGTAGGTACGTATGTGAAAATCTGTCTGGCCCTCAAAGGCATCCGTAAAGCCACCCCCTTTTTTCCCTCTGCAATTCTCAGGTACACCAAGATTTTGATGAAGGATATTGACATTCTCAACTCGTCTGGGAAGATGGATAAGATGCGTCTGCTGAACATCCTGATGCAGCTGAGGAAGTGCTGTAACCACCCCTACCTGTTTGATGGTGCTGAGCCTGGCCCCCCATACACCACTGACCTGCACCTGGTGGTTAACAGCGGGAAGATGGCCGTGCTAGATAAGCTGCTGCCCAAGATGAAAGCCCAAGGTATGTTGTGGAATTAGTTATGCATAAATACATCCACTGTTGTGCGCTATTAAGAAGTGTAGCAAGGTGACGGGTGATGACAGTAGCAAGCAATAACAGAGTGCATGCAATTGTAATGATTGTGGGCAGTATTATTTCAGAGTTGCTATATGTTGTCACTGCCAGGTATAATGTGTTAAGGTCTGAGTTATTTTCTCTTCTCTTCAGTTTGGTTTTTAAGGTTTTGTTTAGTGTTTACCTAAAACATAAAGATATACACTTTATTTTCATTGCATCACTTGGTAGAAACTTTCAACATTTCCCCCAAAAAAGTAAGTTTCTTGGGTAATAGATCTGTAATCGAAACTTACCCAGTCGATCAGACTACTTTCACTTCACAGAACCTCTCAATAGGTACATTAATTTCTGCTGGGTGAGTACTTAATGTTAACTCTAAAACTAGTCAACCAGTTGCTTCTGTTAATGTATATTTCAGCGATCCCACCGAGCCACTTAGCCCTGCCCTTTTGGCTGGTTGGTTGCTTGTATTTGTAGTTAAATCTGAAGCCTTTGATAAGTACCCTAACTGAGTACTGTAGCAGAGTAAGAGATTAAGTGTAGGTACCACTGTGGTGTTGGCCTGGATAATGGACACTGCTTTGGAGACTGACGCATTTTCTCTCGCAGGGTCACGGGTGCTCATCTTCAGTCAGATGACCAGGATGCTGGATATCCTGGAAGATTACTGCATGTGGCGTAACTATGGTTACTGCCGTCTAGATGGGCAAACTCCTCATGAAGAGAGACAGGTACTGACCTTGTTTTCTTTTGTCTTTCGGAACACTGACTAATAAGGTGTATTTTGAGTTGACCCTGCGATTCTATTTATTATTAAAACGAGTTGTTTATTTATTCCCCTTCATGTGTTATCTGCCCCCTTTCTTATGTTCACTCTCAGATCTCAATCAATGCATTCAACGAGCCCAACAGCCCCAAGTTTCTTTTCATGCTAAGTACTAGGGCTGGAGGCCTGGGCATCAACCTGGCCACCGCTGACGTGGTCATCATTTATGATTCTGACTGGAACCCACAGGTTGACCTCCAAGCCATGGTCAGTATTATGGTGAATGCAGGTCATTCAAGTAAATGTGTCTTGCACTTCCATTTAATCTCATTTTGCGTTGATTTCATGCATAGTCAGTGTTGGAAACAAAAAATGTAAAGGAATGTTTAAAAAGTGAGCATATGTGGATGCATTTGTCTCCACAACAATAGGACCGTGCTCACCGAATCGGCCAGAAGAAGCAAGTGCGTGTTTTCCGCTTCATCACTGAGAACACAGTTGAAGAGCGCATTGTGGAGAGGGCTGAGATGAAGCTGCGCTTGGATTCCATTGTCATCCAACAAGGTGAGATGCACTTTTTTCTCTCCAAGATTTCATCTGTGTTTTGCTATACTGTGGAAAAAAAGTCATGTATGGGATTCCAAAGCTGTTGAGTTGCAAAATCATCGTATTGGTGACCTTCTGTACAACAATTAATTGATTTTTAACTTGTATTTGATTTGGTACACATGGAGAGATGCATGTTTTAGGCAACTGAAAACATAACACCTGTATTAAGGATGTTGCTGACCCAGTAACCCTTTATTTGTATCTTCCTCACAGGCCGACTAGTGGACCCAAACATGAACAAGCTTGGCAAGGACGAGATGCTGTCCATCATCAGGCATGGTGCGACACACGTATTCGCCTCCAAGGAGAGTGAAATCACTGACGATGACATTGATGAGATCCTGGAAAGAGGCGAGAAGAAGGTAAGTCGCTTTTTTCAGCGTGTCTGGACTCTGGACCAAGTAATGCAGTGTAAACCTCCAGTGACTGATCCAGCATTTAAAGGCAAAGATATCAGTCAGGGGCTGAAAAGAAATGTTCTGTCACTGTGTATTCATACCTGTGTCTTTTCCCACCAGACAGAGGAGATGTTGGAGAAGATGGAAAAACTTGGAGAAAGCTCCCTGCGTAACTTTACTATGGACACGGAAAACAGTGTCTACAACTTTGAAGGGGAGGATTACAGAGAGAAGAAAAAGGTGAGGTTTATGACTATGCATATTTGGAATAAATGTAGAGTAAAAACATTGTGGTCAGGTGATTAAGCTTGCCTCTAGTATGCCTGGCCAAACTCCTTTACCGGTCTAATTACAGGTCATCACAAACTGGATAGAACCACCCAAGCGAGAGCGCAAAGCTAACTATGCAGTGGACGCCTACTTTAGGGAGGCACTGCGTGTCAGTGAACCTAAAGCCCCCAAGGTGAGGAGGGGAACTCTGCTGTGAACTTTGCTGTTTTAAAATGATTTAGATAATTTATCTTGTCATATAACAATTCATTTTACCCTTAACCTTAGTACTTTTTTCATTGTTTTTGTTGAGTGTCAGGAAGCAATGGCAGTGGTATGCAGGTAAAACCCCACACTGAAAGTTTCCATCCTTCTGTCCTTCGTTCCTAACCCTTCCCACAGGCTCCCAGACCTCCTAAGCAGCCCAATGTTCAGGACTTCCAGTTCTTCCCTCCAAGACTTTTTGAGTTACTGGAAAAAGAGATACTGTATTACAGGAAAACCATCGGTTACAAGGTACTGCTTTAAATGCTGTTACTGTTGGTGTAAGAAACATAGGCATTTGTGCCTATGATGGTTTTTTCTCCTCTGTTGCTTTTTTGTAAAAAAAAGTGTCTATGTTGTATGCTAATTTGAATCTATCATGAGGGATGAAATGGACAACAGTGGGGTAATGGCGATTGAAGACTACACCTGTGTGCAGTGACCGCACCCTTTTTGCTGTAACACATACACAGCATAGAGCAGTTACTGCACCACTGTGTTGTCTCACCTATTTGACTGACAGATTGATGTCACAGCGATTAGATAACTTTTTGTATATGATTGTGCTTCACACTGCTTTAGTCAAATATTTAACAGATACAGCTTTGCTGTGTGATGAATAATGAAATGCTAATTGCATCACATATATTAAGGATGAAGTAGGTGATTAACGTGTCATTTTTCTGACAGGTTCCACGGAACCCAGACCTGCCAAATGCGGCCCAGGTACAGAAGGAGGAGCAGGCAAAAATTGATGAGGCAGAACCACTGAATGAGGAGGAACTCGAGGAGAAGGAGAACCTTCTCACACAGGTAACCATGACTATGTTGATGTCAGCATTAGCGATTACCTTTTTAAAAATGTTTTATAGTGTAGCAAGTCACTTGTATTCTAATGGACATTCTTCACACTTGCTGTCTTTTACAGGGGTTTACCATTTGGAATAAGCGTGATTTTAATCAGTTCATCAAGGCCAACGAGAAGTGGGGACGAGATGACCTTGAAAACATTGCCCGTGAAGTCGAGGGCAAAACACCAGAGGAGGTCATGGAATATTCTGGTATGTTTGTTAGGGTTTAGGTGTAGGTTTTACTTTTTTGTGTAGACACTGTTTCACCATTCATTTAAAACTGTGTGTATGTGTTTTGTTTTATAGCTGTGTTCTGGGAACGATGCAATGAACTTCAGGACATCGAGAAGATTATGGCTCAAATTGAAAGGGGTGAGGCCAGGATTCAAAGGAGGATTAGCATAAAGAAAGCACTTGACTCAAAGGTAAGATCATTTAAACTTTGAATGATTAGCACCATTATTAATAAACCACATCTTGAGGGTTTTATGTAATTATGTGTGTGTGTGTTGTGACAGATTGGTCGCTACAAGGCTCCGTTCCATCAGCTGCGGATTTCTTACGGCACCAACAAGGGCAAGAACTACACTGAGGAGGAGGATCGCTTCCTCATCTGCATGCTGCACAAGCTGGGCTTTGACAAGGAGAGCGTCTATGACGAGCTGCGTCAGTGCATCCGCAACTCTCCACAGTTCCGCTTTGACTGGTTCCTCAAGTCCCGTACTGCCATGGTGAGGGACACTGTATGGGGGTGGGGGTCAATGCTGAATGGAATTGCATTTTTTCCATAAACCTAGATCAGTTTTCAATTGCAACTTTTAATTCTTTCAGTAGTCATCAAGGAGTTCAGTAAGACCAAATAATGGTTACAAAGCTATATGTGACTTGAGCTGTGTGTGGTATCAAGTTTGGTGTGGTATCAAGTGTGTGTTTTTGGATGAATGCTAAAATTGTGTGTATGTGCATTTACAGGAACTACAGAGGAGGTGTAACACACTGATTACGCTAATTGAGCGAGAGAACATGGAGCTTGAAGAGAGGGAGAAAGCAGAGAAGAAAAAGAAAGGTCCTCGTACGTCATCGGTAAGTTGCTTTGTCCTTCTGTTCCTGACCGTGCGGTCGACTTGGTATACTCAGATGTAAAAGTTAATTACGGTTGCAGCCGCGATGTCTTATTTAACCTGGAGTGAATGGGTACGACTTGAAAATAGTGATAGTATATACAATAATTTTGAAGGAATTCAGTCAATCTAAATAGGGTTCTTTTTTAACTTCGTTACACACACCTCTAATTGAACACTTCATAATGCATTGAATGCTCTTCTTTAACACCTTACCAGTGTGTTCTCAAATTGTCCTGTACCTACCTTGTATTTATTGCGTTACTGCAAGTGTGCCAGCAACCAGCATAGAGCAAAAAGAGATGTATATAAAGTATGAAAGAGGTTTAAGAGCAAGGGAGCAGAGGCATCAGAAGGTGTTGGAAGGATGCTCAGAAACGGTCAAGAAGATGAATACATTAATTTCAAAATAATTTGGTATTGTGGTTGTTTTTAACAGGAAATGAATAAATTCAGCTTATACGATTCTTGGATTTATTGCTATTGGTGTGAATCAGTGTTGCTGGTTTCTATAAATCAACCCATGCATAAACCAAATTTACTGATATAAACAATGGAAAATATACACACAAGACATCCAGGTGCAGGTGGGAACAGGATGTTATCCAACAGGCAAGCAAACTGGGAGGAAGTCATGAGGAAATGGGTGATTGTGAACACATGATATATTGTCCCCCTAAAACAAGATGTATGAAAACCAGTGACTGTAATATGTTAATGAGTTGCTTCTCCACATTTTTTAGGCCCAGAAACGCAAGTCTGAGGGAACCACAGATGGCCGTGGACGCAAGAAGAAGCTTAAATTGTGAGAGACCATGGCACAGGGATCACTGATAAGAGGGGTGAGGAGAACCAACTCCATACCTCCAAACGACAGCGGGGCCAAAGGCAAGCGGCGGAGATGTGTTTGTGTACTCTTTACGGGTCCTGCTCACGTACTGTACCAGACTGTATTACTCAAACCTGTTTCACAAGAGTAGAGTGTTGCTGTCGGTAGGGAGTAGTGATAGGACTGCCAGCCTTTTAGTCGTGTAAGTCCTTTCTGCAGCTTTGCTGATGTCTGTTTTTGTTTTTTAAATACTCCTTCAAAAATTAGTTATTTGTGAGGTAGGCAAATAGATGTATTTAAGCCTGGTGGATATGTATGGCATTCCAGTACTTGTATTAATATGAATTGCATATTCCTTATTGTTTTTATTGTACCTCCCTACTTGAGTAGTGAAGTCTCTAATAAAAGCCCTTTTTATATTTGTTCTTTCATTTGTTCAAAATGCTGTGCTAAATGCATACTGATACATTTCACAACATGCTTTACGATCATCATCATATCTCTTTGACAGGGATAAGTCACTTTACACGAACAGAAAAAGCTGACTGGAACTTTAAAGATCTTATGTGAGAAGAAAAAAACTAAGTGAAAATCCAAAGGAAAAAGTGTTCAGAAAACATAGTTGGCAAAATGTGCATACGGGGCTTATATATATATATATATATATATATATGTGTGTGTGTGTGTGTGTGTGTGTGTGTCTGTATTTGTATAAAATTAAGTTACCATTAAGTATTATAGATTTAACAAATATCTACTTTTGTTTTATTAAATATCAAAGTGGTGACGTAAGTAGCCAAAACTTTGAAAATGTATATTAGACACACTAAAGACTTTCTCTGACAAACCAGGGTGGTGTTTAAAACATTTCAGCATCAAAAGCTCAATAGACACATGTACACAACTGATTCAAATCCTAAGACTGGTGATACAATCTGCATTTCATCTGAGTAACCAAATTGAATTAATGGCTTTAAAATGTAAAAAGATGAGAAGAGAGAGGGGAGAATTTTGCAGATTCTGCCATTTAAGGACTAGGGTCCCAAACCTGGGGTGCGTTTCTCAAATAGCCAGCTAGGTTAGCATTCTACTACCATTGTACTATGGAAGTATCTACTACTGATCAGCTGATGTACAGCCTGTCATAACCTGCCTACTCTGTAGTTTTTTGTTTCTTCTGTTCTTTCTGTATTTGAAGCTCATATTATGACCTGGTTATGATTCACCTGTGGAAAAATGGAATATTTTTTATTTTTTATGGCCTTTTGATCTGGTGTGTATCAGTGGTACACAACTGCTCACTAGATGGCACTGTTGGTGGACTTTTTACAGATCTATTGGCCATGTACCCAGAGACTATTTTCTGCCTGTGAAATTAGCATAGATTGTTTAATAGCCTACAATATGTTGTCTTCAAACCATTGACACAGGGAAGCACAAATCTCCAAAATGTTGAGACAAAAATAGTCAAGTAGCTGTTTAGTACTGTTTTGTGGTAGAATAATAGGCCTGCTTTATGTGAAAAGCACAAGGAAACAGGTGCTGCTAGAAATGTTAAGCACTATAAAAGAATACGTATCCCCCCCACCAGATCAACCCTGATATTACTGGTGTCCTCAAAGGCCCCCCTGTCAATCCTTAGAATCATCCTAACCACACACCCCCTCCCCTGGCACCGCCCATGCCAAGGGTATGCTGTGCCACCCAGTTTTCTACAAAGTATATTTGTGTGTGGTGTAACCACTGCTGGATTTATGGCTCTAAAGCAGACTTCCAATTTATTTGTGTGATATAGCATATGGTGTGAGTCAGTTGGCTCAGCCTGACAGCCATATTTTAATGTCATGAATCTATATTCAGTCAACTCATCAGGATTTACGTTGGGCTCCATCTGTTTGGTGAAGTGTTGTGACATTGATTTCATTAAGCTCTGTGATTGCAGGATAAAGGACTTAATTAGAGTAAATTTATAAAACACGTTGTAATGAATGGGGGTGGTGTGAAACGGGGCTGTAATTGACAGTGCTTTAGTCATGCACTACTATTAAGAGGTACTGGAATACACAGCCTATTTCTGATGCAGACAGTGTGGGGTTGACGGTTACCGCTCAGGGATATGTGCTTGCTGATGAAGTTGGTTAGCGTGGTATAGTATAGTTAAAGGTACAATGTGTGTTTAAGGGTGGACTGTGAAGCAGCTGGTCTCAGTTGGAAGAGTGCTGTGCTTGCTTCACTATATCCCCCTAAGAGACGTAGCCAGATGCAACGAAAATGTATTTGCTGCACAGTAAAGTGTTTTGGAAAGAAGTGGCTGCTAAATGCCTTAAACATAAATATAATTACCACAAAACAGCAATCCAAGCCCTCACACACACACACAAACACTCATATGCATAGTGTTGTTTTCATCAAATCAGTCATTTATATTGTGTTTAAGAAAATAGATTGGATTCGACCTTCAGCAGCCAATGAATTTTCCTCAGCATTAACCACACTTTTGGCCAATTGAGTTAATCTGAGCGCCCAAATCCATCAGAGACAAAAGACGTGCCATTGCTATGTAGCCAGGGTCTTCCAGTAGCTTAAACAAGCCCTTTTAAAATGTTATATATCTCCAACATAAACAAAAAACATGCACGCATCTTGGCTGAAGTGATATGGTGAAGCATTCACAGATGAATGTCAATCAGGACGACAGACTTCATATCCATCTAAAACAATTAAGACAATCCCTTAATGTTTCACAATGGAGAAATTGTTACAGCAAAGAGACATAATGTAGACTTAACAAGCTCTCCTTGTGTATGCACATGTGCATCTGCACATATCCACTCACGCCGCCACAACAACAACACACACACACACACACACACACCAACATCAGCAGCCCGTACCACTACCTCACAGCACAAGCTCCATATACCTGGTCAAGTACATGTATAAGTAACAACTTCAAGATCAGCGCTAGGTATCATGTTTTTGCACATAATATCTATTATTGTCATCTATCATGCCACAAATGCACTTGTTCTAAAAATGGTTGTTGTTTCATGCAGAGAAAACCGTAAAAAGTCCAAGGGGGGAATGTGCAACAGGGGAGTTGAGTAAACAGTAGCATGGGAAGTTGTTTCTGATGCAAACATGTACACACACACACACATGCACACACCCACACAAACACTCTCTCACACACTTATTCACTCACTCACATGCCCCATTCACACACATACACATGAACGGTTCAAATGGGACAACATTAAAAACAGCTAACCGAGCATTCGGTCCTTCTCCTAGAACGTGGGCCAATTTCTCAGTCTCTAACTAAGTTAAAATTTGGCATTTTGTCTGAGAAGAGTGAACATGTCACTTTCTTAGTTGTTCATATTTTGGACAGTAGAACAGTAGAAAGTGCATATCTGTTTTGACCTCTGTTTGTCCCATCTATCATAGTATAGCTTACTGAGTGGAGCTCATACTTCACCTCCATACAATGTAATAGTCATAATGACACTGTCAAAGATTTCGCACCAAATTTAATTGGAATTTGTATTTTATGAAAATTTCATTTGATAGCATAGAGAGCTCTACGAGCTTTTTCTTTCTTTCATTCACTGCAAGGTCCAAGGTTCCTGAGGCCCTGAACATAATCATCGAATGCTTTAGGGCGGTGTTTCCTAGACTGAAAAGGTGTCTGGTAGTCTGAAATCTGGCTTTCTTTTGGAAGATTGCAATATTTGTTTTTGCTAAAATAACCGTCAGAGCCCAGTTTTGACAGAAGTGTACTAGCAGATCAGGTGTTGTTGTAGCACATGTTCAGTTGGCAACAGCAACACCAGGTCATCTGCAAAGATCAGGAATTTAACTTCTATATTGTATAGGGATAGTCCAGGAGCTGTAGACCGGTGAAGTTACTCTCTGTCTCTGTCTCTTTCTCTCTTTCTCACACACACACACACACACACATTCACACACAGCTGAACATACATCCTGTCCCACACAGACACACTCACCCCCGCATGTTCTAAATTCCTTATCACCAACTCAGATAAAACCATTACCTCAGAAAACCCTTCACCGTGGCCCTGGTCGTCCTACCAGCACATTCTAATCACCCAATGTGAGTTATTGCGGCAGCCTGGAGGATTGATAAGACACAGGGGAGGCTCTGTCAGATGCCCCGGCAGTGTCTTAGCCAGCATTTGACTAATGGAGCAGCAAGTCCCTTTGCTCTGGTCTATACAGCTACTGGAATGACGATGAGCCTCTGTGAGTGTAAGAGACACTAGCTTTAGCAGAGGCAGCTGAGGTTGTGGAGTTAGGAGCACCCATCAGTCTATGGATGTGTCTCACTCTGTCTCATGCTCGATTTTTTTGTCCCTATTTGTCTCAGTGCGCTTCTCCACCCCCCACCCCCCCAGTCTTTCTTGCTTATTTTTTATGGTCTGTATCCTCTCTCCCTTCATATTCTTTTCCACAGAAATGTCTGACTTGCTTGAATCACCATTGAGAACTTGAGCATCTTGAAAACTTCCCTTGGTTTAATTGGCTGGTAAAAGTTTAGTGGGGGTGAGAGACTGGGTTTGGACCAACTCCAAAATCTTTTAAGGCTGAAAGTGTGTGGGAAGTGTTTAAACCTTTCTACCCTTTCCAGCTCTTGAAGGTATCCTTTAAACTTTTAGCACCTCTTGTGGCTGTTGTGGAACTAGTCATCTTGTATTGAGTGGAAACATCAGAAGGGGCTCAGACCAGAGGTCTTTATGCTCAGACATTTACTCTCAGTCCAATCATCTCTGGGCCTCCTCCCCCACAACTAGAGAGAGGCATTGTTTAAACCCATTACAGTTTTTCTGAATTGCTAAAGCACAAAAAACAATTGGCTGAACAACTTTCCCAAATGCTTAAGCTATTTCTCACAACTGCTCACTCTTTTGTCAATACCTTAAACAATTTTACATAGTAAAACAGAATTCGCGAATGTCACTGACTCCTCTTTGCAAAACTCTAAACACATTCCTTATTGTTAAAACACATTTTGCATTATTTACCATGTGATGCAAAATGGTAAACATTCTTCTCCACATTTACAGTTGTTCACAATTGCTAAAACTCAGTTTTTGAAACCTTGCCCCGTTTTCTCAAAACTGTAAACACAAATTCCAATTGCTCACATGCATGTCCCAAAACTCCTGACTCTTGTTGCAAAAGCTACTACACCCCTCAAAACAGTTTTACGTGTGCTCAAAACCAAACTCTATCCTCAAAACATTAACACAATTGTCAAAATGAAATTACAATGAAGCAGTTAGTAAACACTACACCAAAAAATTAAAAGCACAATGTTCAGATGTGTATAATAGCACAAATTGTTTTTTTAGGCCTGAAAATGCATTTTCAACTGAAAAATAGCACAATTCGGATGTATATGTATTGTACATAGATTAAAATTAAGTGGTAATATTAGATTACTTGCTAAAATAGTTCGAACAAAAATATATTTTGGGAATGCAGTACAAATGAAAACTACAAGTGCTGTATACAGTGCTGCAAACAAGAGATCACTGGGCTTTACTATATCATGCCTTTGGGTTTGATTAGGCCACAGCACCTCATCCACATTACAAGAAATGATGTCGCTTGCCAGGTAACAGGGAAAGAATGCCCTGACAGGTCATATCTATCCTGGACACTGTTCCTGGCCTATGGCACAGGCCAATTCCATGGCCTCTAAGAAATTTCATAGATCGCCATCAACCCATGGACAAGAATGTGATCTATAATGGTGACTCTAATTTGGTTAGCAGAAAAAAAATCACTCTTCCTCTTGTTCTTCCTCTACCTCCTCTTCCTCGCTATGTCCCTCCCTCTCTTGTCTCTGATTGGCAGCCATTTTCAAGCTGCAACCTTCTTGTGGCTCTCAATTGGCTTACATTGGTGGTGTCAGGTCATTTGAAATGAAATAATAAAGTTTTGACTCATTGTGCTTAGCTACTGCCATGTGTGCTTTATTGATGATCAAATGGGGAGAAGAATGTTCAACATTTTGAATCACATGTGTCCTACACTGCAAAGTGTGTTTTGACAATGAGAATGTGTTTAGAGTTTTGCAAAGAGGAGGCATGAGTTTTGCAAAGTGTGTTTTGACAATGAGAATGTGTTTAGAGTTTTGCAAAGAGGAGTCAGTGAGTTTTGCTAATTGTGTTTTACTACCTAAAATGGTTTAAGGTATTGACAAAAGAGTGAGCAGTTGTGAGAAGTAGCTAAAGCAATTGGGCCAGCCAATTGTTTTTTGTGCTTTAGCAATTCAGAAAAACTGTAATCACAAATGGAGCACTAATGCCACACGTTAAGCACAATGAGTCAAAACTGAGTTTACTTCATTTCAAATGACCTGACACCACCAATGTAAGCCAATTGGGAGAGTCAACAGAAGGTTGCAGCTTGAAAATGGCTGCCAATCAGAGGCAAAGAGGACAGAGAGTGAGGGGCATAGCCAGGAAGAGGAGGTAGAGGAAAAACAAGAGGAAGAGTGATGTTTGAGTGATTACAGTTTTTCACAATTGCTAAAACTCAATTTCTGAAACCTTAGCCCTTGTTTGCAGCACTGTATACGGCACTTGCAGTTTTCATTTGTACTGCATTGTACTGCATTTTTTTGTTTGAAGTATTTTAGCAAGTAATCTAATATTACCACTTTATTTTAGTCTATGTACAGTACATATACATCCTGAATTGTGCTATTTTTCAGTTGAAAATGCATTTTCAGGGCTGTAAAAAACGACTTATATTATTATACACATCTTCTGAACGTTGTGCTTTTCATTTTTTGGTGTAGTGTTTACTAACTGCTTCATTGTAATTTCATTTTGACAATGGTGTTTCTGTTTTGAGAACAGAGTTTGGTTTTGAGCACACGTAAAACTGTTTTGAGGTAGTAGTGTGCTTTTGCAACAATAGTCAGGAGTTTTGGGAAATGCATGTGAGCAATTGGAGTTTGTGTTTACAGTTTTGAGAAAATGGGGTAAGGTTTCAAAAAATGAGTTTTATCAATTGTGAAAAACTGTATGGTTTGTAATTTTCTAACAGGGATTCTCTTATGGATTTTGATGTTTTTGAGGCCATGAAAATTCTTTCAGCCATATACATTTTACCATGTAATATAAGGCCCATTTCAGCAATGCATAATGGTGAGATTATATTGGTTAGACAGACTCTGAATTTGTGCACATGACATAGTGACCATATCAGGACAGTTATTGTGTGATTTGTCACAGTGATACACACCAGTATAAGAGGGGCCTGTATGAAACAGTCACAAATTGTGGTTCAGGAGCATGTTTCACTTCTGTCTGATGCAGTATGGACACTTCAGTGCCTGCCATGTAAGCATGAATGAAAGCAGCTTATTGGGTCCTCTTGTGGCACAAGGCTTTCTGGAGGAAGTGGAAATGGGTGAGGAGGACTGGCAAGAGAAGAACTATAGGTCACTGTGGGAAGTTTAGGAGGACTACCCTGTGGAGGTAATCGAGGGGTAGTCTTAATGTGGGTATATGTGTCAAAATGATGCAATGCAACTTATAAGTGGTCTAATTGTGAGAAAATGCAGCAGTTTTGGTTTTCAAAAATTTTATTTAGTTATTTTTTTATTTCATTTTTACAGATACATTTATATATACAGAAAAAAATGAAAACTGCCTGTGGAAATATCTAGCAAAAACTAGGTTTAAGTAGTGGTCCTACATAACAAATTTGATGTGATAATGACTTTCTCTGCCCAAGATACTAGCGATCAAAAAACCTTAGTGTTTACATCTACAAATGTTGCTAGGTAAAGCTACATTTATGGGCTGATTTTATACAGCTTGTTGAGACCAAGGTATAAAAAATGTGGTGTTCTTGGTTGCAACAGTTGCAATGTGATTTAGGCTTTGTTGGGATCCAGAGCAGAGGGGGAATCGCCCCCCAGCACCAAAACCTTTAACCAGATGTTGCTACTTCCCGACCCCCACCGGGAAGCCTTCAACAAAGCAAAAAGAAATAAATAAAACACACAAGACTAAATGTACTAACCTATTTCTGTGCTGGTTATATTGAGGGTTAACTCCACTCCAACCAAAGCTGCAATGGACCCCATCAGAAGATTTGCAGCAAGTCATTACATGAGTGGATTGGAAAGCATGCCCATAAGTAGAAGACTCTTCGTTACATGTTTTGTGGTAGGCCTACTGTATGTGTTTCCGCAAACTAGCATATCATATGTAGTAAACTTTGAACAGCCCCTGAAGTGTGCATTTGACGGAATTAATCAACACTGATGGACATATAACTGCCCAACGCGAAACGAAGTTGAGTAATTCAGCTGCTCACACGCTTATGGCCTGGGTACCACACTCAAGAATTTAGAAAAAAATTGAAAATGTTATGTTGTAATATTTAGCTTATTCTATAATTTCTTTACAATTAAAAATCATTGTCTGCAACCTTTTGTTAAAAAGTAGAGCAGAAAAGAAACAGTTAAATTAGCCAGAATCAACAGAATTAATGCATACCCCACTAGCCAATCAGCAAACAGCCTTCTGTTTGACCGGGCCATAAACATGAAGTATTGGTAATGCTAAATGTTTGCTCCAACAGGCTATGCCACAGTTCCTGCAGTAGAGGGTTAACACAGAGTGGCCAGGCTCTATTACACAGGCTCTCACTACAGGACCCCATAATTTCAGCTCACAATATCTCTAAGCAGAAAAGAAGTGGGTAGCCAGACTAACAAAAACTAACATACAAACCACCATTTCAGGAAAGTATTCAGTACATGTCATGATGGATTTCGGGATTGTTCTTTCCGAATTTGCAAATGTTCTAATCACCTTTCTGTGACAGTATTAAATAGGTGAACCATACCCCTTTAATAGGCCTGTACCTCTAGGCGGGTATGCCTTTATACTTGTTTGCCCCATATTTGAGGAAAGCCCTGAAGACCATATTGTAAGCGATTGGCAAAATATTTATAAAGGAAAAATTTTATGCGTGAATGTAATCGATGGGCCTTCTTCAAAATGGGAGTTTTTATGTCACCAGAGTAATTTTCCACTACATGACTTTATAGCCTTTTCTCACACCCAGTATGTCTGCACAGCAGAGAGCCACAGTTAGGTGGTGCCAGGAAACATCGAACAATGTGTACCTGGAAGAAATACTGGCCCACAAGTTAAAGAATGCACTTCACAACCTTACTGGACTTGGTGGTATATTGTACAATTGCATATTAAAATCAGCAATGAGATTTTTATTTGCAAAATCTATGTGTGAAGGAAAGAGAGACCTTGGTTGAGATTGGGAAAAGGGCGTTTGGTAAAAGTTTAAGTCCTCTAAACATATGAGAAATATTAGACCCTGATATTCAACCTGGGCAGGTGTCCTCTTTGCTGTGTAAAATATTACTCTAAGATTTACTCCTAACAGAATTCCTCTTTACAACTACATGAGGCTCCGTTTACTCTTCACTCAGCCTGTCATGGTTTGCAATTTGCTGTCTGCTCACAGAATATGGGAGTGATTGATCGATTGACTGTTTGATCAGCTGCTGTGGGACTCAGAAGGCCATCAGTGCCAGCTGTGCTCAGGTTGAACAGGCTGCCCATTACTGCTTTTTTCAGTGATCCAGCTCTCTACTTTATCAGCCAATCAACAAACTAACAAGCTGTGCATGTCAGACCCAACACACACATTTGACAGACACACACTTATTGTGCTTATCATGTGTAGACATGTCCATGCACTCACTCTTCTTTTGCTATGAGGTCCATTTTCATGTTGTATCAGACGTTGTCTGTGATCTGAATACTTCATGTATGAACAAAGCAAACCTTAACTTAGTTGCAGCTGGTGCTTGATTTCCACTACGTAAAGCAAGGTTGCTTTTTTCATGTCCATACACCACAACCCCCCACCTCACCCCCACACATCCCAAAGTTTATTTGAAAGAACTGTAGTGCTTTATATCGCTGCATCCACCAGTACTGGGGCCAGGGTGTGAGGCACTGTTCCTGAAGTGCTTCAAGTGTTGCCTGTTCAATTATAGTCCATTTACTAATACAATACCTATCTAAAGAATATAAAACCATTTTCTTAAAAGCACACAGTCTTGAGTTTTATTAGAACTGTGAGAGACTGAATCATACTTTTTTTCATTTCATCATATGCCCATAATGGCACTGCTGTTCTTTTTTGTTAGCAAAGATCAGAATCAAAAGGAACTTAATTTCCACCAATAACTACACAGCAAGAAATACAGCTTGTAATCGGTTGAAGGAAAGAGATGGAGCTGCAGCTTAATGTACAACAGTTCTCTTAAATCACTTTAAATTTTTTTGAAATATCATCATGGATTGTCACCCTGCAGTTTCTTATGCGACATGTTCACCAAGCTGTTGGAGCAGGGTGTCTGTAACGTCAGGTAGTCAGCTGTGAGGCTTGGTGACATGCCGTTACAGGCCACTAAACTCTCAGTTCCAAAAAGGATATATGGTGGATATGCCCCCAGCCCTGATCAGCTGTCCTGCCAGAGATAGTCATTATTGTCCAGCCATGCTACTGAAAGCTTGAGGAGCCAGCCCAAAATGACAGCCTATCAGGACAGTCTAAAGGGAGTGCTGACTGGAGCGCAGGGGGGTTGCAGATTTGGGCCTCACCCCGTTCCCCCCAAACAGAACTCCCTAATCCCCTCTCCCTGGGCATTCCTTTAAAGGGCTCTCCCCGAAGTCCGCCATCCATCTGTATAATGGGCCTTGTCAAAATTTGAGCATATCAGCAATACACCAGTGGCTGAGGCCTCTGCTGCTGACAGCTGGGTGATTGGTCACAAGTGTGGGTGTCATCATGAGCTATCAACATGTCCTTCCCTCTTCCCACATCTGCACTTCTATCCTGAGTCGCTCGCCTTAGTCAGTGCCTTCGTACCCATACCCTGGCACTATGTTGAGAAGAGCTCTGCAGTCTGACACTGGCATCACATCACCACTGAACGCTCCTCTTCGTGGCTGCTCTCTCTCAGCCAAACTGCTGCCATAGTCTGATGCATAATTGAATGACTGGTCCAGTCGATTGCACTTTGCTTTTGGGCAGGCTTGTGTGGTAGTGCCTGTGGTGGCAAAGGCCTGGGTCCAGCAGTGCCATCTGTGTTTGAAAGATCTGGCTGATAACATGGTTACTCTGTTAATCATCACACAGTGGCAGTCACACATGCTCCTCCTTCCTCTATTTTACCCACACACACAGACACAGACACAGACACAGACACAGACACACACACACACACACACACACACACACACACACACACACACACACACACACACACACACATTCTTCCCCTTCTGTGAGGCCAAGGGCCATGACAAATTGTCCACCTTGTGAGTGCCCCATTTTCAAAAAGTAATATCAATATAGTGTGTTCACATTTCACCTATGGAGCCTTTAAAGCTGTAATACAACTGTAATGGTGTTTGTATTCTAGAGATTATGTAGTTTTAATTACTTAAATTACCTGAGTTTCAAGGCGGACTTCCACCGCTTATCAGATTGCGTTTGATAATGCTGCACTGGGCATGTTGAAATGCTGATAAAGACCAAAGTGGAGCATTGTAGTAGCCTAATGGTTTGGGCTAATAATGACCACTATCATTGCATGCTGGTGTTTGTACATGTACATATAACATAACACAGCATGCAACCTCAATGAACACTACACACATTCCAGTGTTTTCTTTCATTGATCAAAATCTCTACATCATGAACTGAGATTCATTCCACACCTGTTGAAAATTTTTTTTTTTTAAATATAGCCACAGGTGGCGATGATGGGCCCTCGCACCTCTGGTTTCTCCTGTTCTGTTTGCCTGAATTCTCTTTGGGCTGTTTTTCTCACTTCAACTTAATTATGTTTTTGTATTTCAATATTTTCATAATTGGAACTGGGCATGGACAGGTGATTACAAGAGAATCCTCTGAATATAAGGAAAATATTTTCATATTGTTCTACAGATAAAAGCCAAAATGTGAGTTTGTTTAAATTGACCATATGTCCAAATGCATATAACCCAATTACCTTGGGTGTTGGGTGTGGTTAATACAGTGTACATACAATAGTTGGTTGCTTTGGTGACCCCAACACACTCTCAAATTTGGTGAGTGTAGCTGAATTTATATGCTGATCACAGGGCTCTAAGACATAAGGGGGTGCTCTGGAGTCTCTGGGCCACACCCACCGCTAAGCCTCTGTCCCTGAGAAGTGACCATCAGTTCTGATGTGTGTACAAAATTTCATGAGTTTTCCTGCATAGGATGTGCCTCATCTTTGCATGTTCTGGACTGCAAGGTAGCCAAATGCACTCTCTGGCACTCCTCACATGCTGCCAGCTGCAAGGTATTTTCTGACAATCTGTAATACTTATGATGTATGCCATGTTACAAAGCAGCTTTTTAATGCAAGTAGATTTTATTGCAAGTGCATCTGAATGTAAGCCCTGCGTGTGTCTTACCTGGCTACTGTCTTGAGTGCAGATGAGCTCCCTGTCTGTGATGCGCAGGGCTGGTTCTATCCCTTTGGCGAAATTGAGTGACATTAAAATAGCCTATAGCCTAATAAACACTGTGATGTAAAGCTCTATGCATAGAGAAGAAAGAATACGGATGGTGAATTTGTAACATTTTGTGACAAATGATTCTTAATCTGCCCATATAAGGTCATGTCAGATTTTCTTGCGGTTTTCACTGCCTACAAGGTTGCATTTGTAGCTGTTAGTAATGCATCCACACATCATCACCACCACCACCATTATTATTATTATTATTATTATTATTATTATTTGACAATACGGAATGAAAAAAACAGCACAATAGGCATCCTGGGAAGGATGATCAATTTTCCGGGACATACGGTGAAAAAAGAGAGCAATCCTGGGAAAACCAGGACGTATGGCTACACTAGTGATGGTCTCCAATTTTGCAAACATACTGATTCTCCACAGGAACACCAGCACTGCTTTTCAAGCTTAGTGAGGCATCAGCATTAACAGGTGTTTTGTTACTGTTGCTGTATGTCTTCAGTAACATTTTAGCTCCACCACTCTCCCTCCTCTGATGGAAAAGAATTGTCTTTGCAAGCAGACTTTAAGCGGACTTTGCAAGCAGACACAAGGTTTTTCATGCAGCAGGAAAACCATTTTTGTCACGTTCTTGTTTGGACTTTTCTTCCACTCTGTCAAGATATTTCTCATCACATCTTCGACCAAAGGAATAACTTCAACTTTGTTCCATTTGTTTTGGTGAAAAGATGACAAAGCATGGCTGGACACCAATGTGTTCCACCTAAAGTCTAACAGTTTAAGGAAGTTCGTAGCATTGGCTTGAATATTAGTGTTTTACCAAAAGCAATTTCTCCCACTTTTTAAAGAGAATATCCTATTTTGAGGGCAAGTGATGGTCAATTGATTGATGTATTGTGCTAGTTAGTCATATAAATATGGAAGTAGCTAGACGTGCTCATAGCTTTTGTTCATTCCCCTCTAGATATATATATACATATATATCTCCAAAATGTTGGCTCATTCATTATAGATCAGCAGGTTCTCTGTACTGAATAATACTGTAATTGATGCACAAATATACTGCACAATGAACGAGTAAACATAGACAGAGCCTATTATTGCTATGACCAGTACACCTCTAGTTTGTGGAGCTCCTCATTTTTTAGTAATCTGTAGCACCATGCGAATGATGAAGCACAAATCTACCATGAACACTACCAAAACAGCATGCAAGTAACAAACACAAAAATATACTGTAGTGGCCGTTTGTCAAACAAAAACTTTTAACTAAATTAAATTAACTTAAACAAAGCAAACGAACACTTCTGGCACCATGGGGAGTTAGATAATGTACGCAGGGAGAGAAAAAATATAATTTCCAGGCAGATTTCTCAGTTGTGGCTGGTTTATTGTTTTCCAGGTGAGCAAACAATTCTGCATCTCTCGCGCTGGTAAAAAAAATGTGCCCACTACCCAGGTACATACAGGTCCTGCCACTTCCTTCTACCTATATCACCCTTACCTGTGCACATCACTACCCACAGGTGTCTAAACCAAAAATTGCACTTAAGGAATAAACTAAAGAAAACATAGAATAAAGAATAAAGAACATTTCTACTAGTTTTGTCATTCAGGTACACATTTATAAGGTGCTAAACTAATGTGAGATAGCGATCTGAAGTAATTGCAGGCTCTCCCAATTTTTGTAGGTCTTAAATTTAACCTGTAATGGTCTTAGAAAGGTCTTAAAACATCTTCAATTGGCCTTGGTCAAACCTGTAGAAACCCTGTCACTGCTAAATCATTGCTAATTCGATTCCTGCAAGATCAACTTAAACAGGCCAAGGTTTGACACTGAGAATGCTAAGTAAATTGAGACTAGTTTCATTGTTTTTCATTATATATAGCCTACTTTTTGAATGGTAGTATGCCATGTGATAGTAAAACGTAATGTAAAATATGTTCCGTCACTTAAAAATGGGAAACACTGACATACAACACGTCTCCAAACTTCTGAATTACAGTGCATGTCCACTGGTTGCGTCGGATGTGACACGTCAAACGCCTTCAATGCATTGTCAATAAAGTCCGTCAAACCATTACTGTCGCCTTTACAAAGGATCTCAGGAAGGCAGTGCGTCTGGTTGACCAGCTCAGAATCCAACTCAAGAAGTTGAGTTCTGCTGAATTTTATGCAAATTAATCCGTTGAACATGACGTGACTGACCAATGGAGGAAAACCAGAATGGGCGGTCTCTCGTGATGTCTTTACCTCCCATCATTGTTTCGTTCCTGGGCAAATTCGAGAAACAATGCAGGACAGGCTTATTACCGCTGTCTCTGGTTTTCCAGCCTGGTACAATCTTTCCCTGTCCTCATACAGGCATACAACTATAAGGGACGAGTCATGGAAGAAAGTGGCAGACATTGTCGGTGCAGTGGTGGGTTAAATATGGACGGTTATGTGCAGAGCTTTTTCCGTTATGGTTGGCTAGCCACACACACACACACACCAAGTAAGTATTTTCAAAGTCACATGCAATTCAGGTAGTTTTTCCTCACCCCTGTCGCCCCTACGGACATAAGCAGGTGTATGACTTAGGTGTCTCTGACCACAAAGCTATTTCTATGGAGCTGCTACCCTCATCCAGCCTCTCAAATCTCAAGCAAAATATCTGCTTCAGAAATTTCAAAAACATTAACCATGAACACTTGGTAGCAGATTTTCAGCATCTCTCCACATTTCTCATCAGCTGACGAAGCAGTGGACTACTACAACAGCCATCTGAGCAACATTTTGGACCAGCATGCCCCTGTCAAAACCAGAACAGTCACCTTCTCCCGCTCAGCGCCCTGGTTCACAGACGGGCTTCGGAAGATGAAAGCTGCAGGACCGGTCCTTGAATGACGCTACACATCCTCAGGGCTTACTGTCCACAAGCAAGCGTACCGAGAACATCAACAAAAATATTCAAATTCACTTAAAGAAGCTAGGTCACTTTTTTACTCACATGTCATCAGAAATAGCCTGGGAAACTCAAAACAGCTTTTTTCCACTCTCAATCACCTTCTTAAACCAAAGTCTCCACCACTTACTGGCAGTGCAACAGAGCAGTGTAATCTTTTAATGGACTTTTTCACTTCCAAAATTGCACGCATCCGCTCCGCCCTTACTGGTTCCCCTACACAAACTGCTTCCCCTACATGTGCCATCTCCCAACCCCTTAACTGCTTTCCCCTGGTCTCACTGGAAGAGGTGCAGCACATCATCATGAAGATGAACCCATCACCTGTGCTCTGGACCCTCTCCCATCCTCCCTAGTAAAAACGCATCACCTTTTTAAATCCTCTGATCACCTCTGTTATTAATCACTCTCTCCAAACGGGCCATGTCCCCTCCATCTTAAAAAAGATGTCCTTTCAAATTACAGGCCCATTTCCAATCTCCCCTTCCTATCTAAAGTGCTTGAGAAAGCAGTTGCCACCCACCTTCAGAACCACCTTCAACTCAATAACCTCTGAAAAATTCCAATCCGGTTTCCGCTCAGCACAGAAACCGCACTTGTCAGAGTCACTAATGATCTCCTGATGTCATCCGATGCTGGCTCCCCCTCCCTCCTCATCCTCCTGGACCTATCTGTTGCATTTGATACAGTTGATCACAACATCCTGCTAAAGCGTCTCCATTTCACCATCGCAATCACTGACACCACCCTCAGTTGGTTCCAATAATACCTCACAAACTGGACAGAATACATTTCCATGGACCACTCCACCTCAAACTCACACACAGTCACCTGCGGTGTTCCCCAGGGGTCAGTCCTTAGTCCCATCCTCTTCATCCTCTACCTCATGCCCCTTGGTCAGGTCATCAGTCGACATGGTTTTTCATTTCACTGCTATGCCGATGACACATAGCTCTATGTAAATCCCAAATTCTGCAACCCCACCCTCACCATCACAGTCATCCCCATCACAACTCACCATCTGTCTGGAGGACATAAAGGTATGGATGGAGCACAACTTTCTCCAACTAAACAGCTCCAAAACCGAAGCCTTCCTAATTGGCACTCCCCAACAGACCATCCCATAATCAGTATAAACTTTTTCTGACTCCAATATTCTTCTCTCATCTACAGTCACAAATCTTGGTGTAAAAATGGACCCCCAACTCACTTTCGAATCCCATATAAACTACCTTTGCAAGACTTCCTTTTAAAACCTCCGGAACATCTCCAAACTCTGCCCCATTCTCTCCCTCTCAGATGCCGGAAAGCTGGTCCATGCCTTTATCTCCTTCAGACTGGACTATTGCAAGCGCTTCTCATCGCGATCCCTGGCAAGAGCCTGCAAAGGCTCCAATACATCCAAAACTCTGCAGCCAGGATCCTGATGAGAGTGCCCCCATCCTCCGCTCACTCCACTGGCTCCCCGTCTCCACCCGGATTGAACATAAGGTTTCCCTCCTCACTCACCAATGCATCCATGGTCATGCCCCCCTGTATCTCAAAGAGCTTCTCAACCCACAAACCACAACACGCTCCCTCTGCTCCACTCACTCAAACCTCCTCCACATTCCCAGAACCAAACTTAGGACCATGGGTGACAGGGCTTTTTGTGCTGCTGCCCCCCGTCTTTGGAATGCCCTCCCTGACACCCTGAGGGAACCACAGTCCACAGACATTTTTAAAATTAAAATTTAAATAATAATTTAAATAAAATTAATAATTTTTCATTCCTTATCTTAAATGTTTTTATTTTTATTTCTTTTTAGAGTTTTTAACTGCCTTGTTATTTATCCCCCCTTTGCTTTTTTATTTTTCTTAGTTTTCCCTAATCTGTAGCCCTTGCACATCTTTTGATGTTTCGTTTTAGATCCTTTAAAGTTTTTTTTACTGCCTGCTGTATTATTCCCTTTTTACTCTGTTCCTCTTAATCCTGTAGCCCTTTGAGATCCCCCTATGTAAAGGGCAATATAAATAAAATGTATTATTATTATTATTATTATTAGATGTACCGCATAGCAGTACATGGTATGACCAAAATTTGTTGAAACCACTGCAAAACATATTTGCCTCAATTGGAAATCTGTCATGTCATTGTCTGTACGAAACGTTTATCTGAAATTGTGCTAAAAATGATGTCACAAATCATGCGACGGTTAGTGAGTTTCTGTCACACAGGAGGAAATTTACTGTACTGTTTGAATAACAAGTCGTACCCATAATCATGCTTGTTTACTTTTCTGTTCAGGTCAGGGAAACATTTCCAGGTTCCCACAAAATAAGCATCAGAATTGCTATTTTTTTTGTAAGAGGGGTCATTATCTTTATGGATCTTTACCATTCGATGCAAGTGAAGCCCAACGAAAGATGGCTAAGCTAAGCTACACACTATAACTTGGTAAGGACGTGCTAACTAGCTTATGCCCTTGACATGGTAGCTAGCAAGACTACCTGGAACGAAGGTTAGCGGAATACCCAGTAAACATGATTGCAGCCATGATGGTAAAAAACTACTCATTACGAAAATGATTGTATGTTGTCTGATTTGTGTTTGAGCATCCACTCGTGAATTTATCGTATTCGGGTTCGTTGGCCAACATCAGCAGGAGTTTGCGCAGTAGACTGAAGTAGACACGTGACCAAGCCAAAATTTGAAAAATAGGCTTCATCGCCTCCCAGTTAAAACAACGCTATCACTCAGTCAATTTCTTGAACTGTTGATTTTAGGCAAAAAATTGAAAAAAGAATACCGATTAATGTCCAAATCTGCCCCCATCATTCTCCCTGCATCTTTAGTGGCAGGACAGCACATAACTGCAGCATAGAAGTAAAATATACAATTACAAATATGAAAACTTTATTGTCCACAAGTGAAAACTTGTCTTTGGTTTCACCCTAGTGCAAACACACTAGACATCTCACTAGGCATGGCATTGCACATGCATTACATACTCATATAAACACAACATTTTATGTAAAACAATAGAAGACCTATGATATACAAAATACTCAATAAATAGGAAACCTATAAAAGGACTAAGGTGATTCCAGTAAAAGTCCCTGTGGTATTTATTGCCCTAATTGCATTGGGGACAAAGGAATGAGAGGTGAAAAGTTCAGTCTCCTATACGTGTCGTCTGTATGCACTGTAGGCATATGTGTGCAGTGCTGTAGTTTGCTGTTGCGTATCTTACCTGCGTAGCAGCTTTGCTGTGGGCAAATGTTTGCTTGTGTTATGTCCATTATGGTAGTTATGTCATTAGTCGTGTTATGTTCAACATACCAGCAGCTAGCGTTCTAAATCCTACCTGGCTACAGTGAGAGCGACACAAGACAAAACGCTGTCAAGCTTGTTTGACCAATATCTTTGGCATTTTTTGCCCGAACAACACGAAACTTGGCACTGCACTCAGTGGTAACATTATGATGACGCCCTTCAAATTTGAGAGCAAGCAGATGAGTGGTTCGAGAGTTATAAGTGGAACAGACTTTCCTTGCATAAAAAGATAATAATAGATCGATAGAAGTTGACTACAGCGCCACCCACCTAGCGTAGCGGAAAGGGCCAGGTCTCTGACCATTATCCAATTTGACGAACTCCATGTGCACTTGGATTTTGGGACAGACCACCCGTTGTGTAGCAACACCCAAACCAATCCCAATCCAAACTGATTCTACTGTGTGCACGCAGTGACTCATGCCTTCTCACTATATACAGACCTCACTCATGACACTTCAGCCAGATTGCAACTTGTCCAAAATGCAGCTGCCAGACCTTTAACAGTACTAAAAAAGAGAGCACACCCCTCCTGTTTTGGTGAAGCTGCACTGACTGCCAATTAAAAACACCTTATTCAGCTCTGAGAGAAACCTGCTTTTAATTCCATTGCCACTGTTTCTGTTGCTGGTCTTCCGCTCTGAAATAATCTTCCTGAATACATAAAATATAGCACAACTGTTAGTAGTTTTAAAAGAGGGATGGCGTTTTGAATGTGACCGGATAAAACCAGATTTACTTTTTAGATTTAGATTTACAGATTGCTTTTTCGAATTGGTCACAGGCTGCGCAAGCTCAAGAGCTAGCCTGGTGACGTTGGCCAATGAACCCGAACTGACAGCATACGATAATTTTCTTAGTGAATATATATATATATATATTTTACATTATCATAAGTCCAAGTTACTACCTTTTTGGGAAATGTTTCTAGAAATGTTTCCACAACATGAACAGAAAACTAAACGGGCATGAGTATGGCTATGGCTTGTTATCCAAAGAGTATGGTAAATCCCAATATATAATATGCTTTTGAAAAACAGCCTTCAGTTTTAAAGCCAAACAACTAAGCAAATAGTTTAGTAAACAAATAATGTTTTGATCATGAAGCAATTCATTTCCATCCATATTTCTAGGCTAGCTAATTTTGTAAACAGAACCATGTCAAATGGTCCAATAACTTGGACGTAAACAACTTAAGTAACTATAGGCCTATATCTAAACTACCATTTCTAAGTAAAGTTTTAGAAAAAGTTATCTCTGTCCAACTGACATCTTTTCTGCAGAGCAACAACATCTTTGAAACTTTTCAGTCAGGTTTCAGGGCATTCCACAGCACAGAGTCTGCTCATGTTAAAGTTACAAATGACCTGTTAATGAATGCAGATTCTGGAAATTGTTCTATATTGGTTTTATTAGATCTGAGTGCTGCTTTTGACACGGTGGACCATGACATTCTCATTGAGCGTTTAGAACAGTGTGTGGGTATTAGCGGCATGGCTCTACAGTGGTTTATCTCTTACATAAAGCACAGATCATACACAGTTAACATTGGGACCTTCTCATCCACACCAGCTACATTGACCTCTGGAGTCCCACAAGGGTCCATTTTAGGCCCTCTTCTGTTCTCCCTTTATATGCTCCCCCTAGTTCACATCCTGCGCAAGCACAACATTTCATTTCATTTTTATGCAGATGATCTACAATTGTACCTTCCTCTGTCCATTGGAAGCCAGAGCTCTATGAAATTGCTCAGTGACTGCATCACAGAGGTGTCAGTGTTCAAAACCTCCCTCAAAACACACCTGTTTCGACTTGCCTTCAATGGCCTTTGAAATATTGGCATTTGGGGATGAGACCCTATTACTGTATGTATTGTTATGTTGTTCCGTCCATGTCCTGTTTGCTCCGTCTCATCTGTCAGTGCTGTACTGTTGTAATGCTGTCATGTTGTTCCGTCCATGTCTTTGTTTGCTCCGTCTCATCTGTCAGTACTGCTATTCTGTATTTTTGTATTTATTTCTTTTTGTCTTATTTATTTTATTTTACTCTCTTACCTTTTTACTGTGAAGCACTTTGGTTTTAAATGTGCTATACAAATAAATTACTTACTTACTTACTAAATGCCAAGGAAACAAAAAAATAGCAAAAACCTAGGCATCCAATATTAGTAGGTGAAAGCTTATTCTAAACATTGATGAGTGATTATGGGTTAATATTTTTGCATTTGTGTATTACTAAACCCACTGCTTTCATAAAGTCATTATTTTATACATTTAAGATAAGGAATTGATCTACTGATCTAAAATCAGTGAGTGAAACAACCTACTTCCACATTAACTGGGATGCTTGCATGGTCATGTTAACTGCATTGTAAATAACCCATGGTGCTAAAGTGTGATACATTATCAAATGATGTTCTGTAAATACATACAGTTTTGGTACTATTGTACCATAAAACCAGAAAATTGTAACCAAGGTGTCATTTGAAAGCATTTTTCCACTGTTGCAATGGCCAGTTTTTGTTTGTTTCTAACTTGAACAGTAGCATAGATTGAGCAGTTGTAAATTGCCTATATGATAAGAGAAGGGGGAGGGGTGGGGGAATGCCCTGTACCTCATCTCCCTTGCTGGCATTAGTTGGGTAAAGTAAATCAGACCACTAATTGCTTCCAAATTAAGCACATATCATTCATGCCTCCAAAGCACAGACATAGAGCACACTAAATATTGGGAATGCTCCTTTGAATGCACACGCACACAAACTGCTAATGAACAGGCAGAAAAATTAGACTCACATAGTTGAACACTCTCTTACATACAGTTCTATTCCACAAACAAACACATGAGGCTTGAACAGCCTGATCCCAGTGATGGGTGGTATTTTTATATCTAGGCCAACACACCTTCACTCCTTCAACCATCTCTCTGGGTTTGCTAGTGTCTCCCTTAGGCATCCCTCCTATTCAAACCAATGCACTGCCACAGGCAATGCAGACAAGCCCTACGGTGTCATGGCCCAGCCTTTTGAAGAGAGGTTTTCTGCATGGATTTTTTTCTGTTATTGCTTGTGTTTTTACTTTAAGGACTGTGGGATTCTCAATGGAAGAAAGAAGTAAACTTGCAGCAGGACGTCCAAAAGGGCAAGAACAGAAGAAGGAGCTTCTCTGTGTAATCAGGAATGTACACAGTCATTATGCTCTGAGATTAACGCATTTCTTTTTTAAACTCTGAAGTTTACCTCCACTCCACCCTCTTCTAAATCACTGTCATTACCATTAGAGCCCCAAGTTGCCCCGCTTACTAATGACAGGTTTCAGGGACTGCCAAGACTATCCACCACTCACCAGGACTTTGCCTTTGAGAGAATTTTCCAGTTCTGACTTTGCTCTGCCACCGGCTTTTCAATTTGGAGATGTTCTCGCTGTCATGTACCCACCAGCTCCCATACCCACTAACCTTACACAACCTCAGTACATTATCCTGTCCTGAGAAGAAAGCTGGAGGAAGGAAGGGGAAGACGTTGAGGGAAAATTTGATTGAAAGGTGAATGTGAGCACTTGCTATGCAAAGGATTAGGCAGTGAATCTGCACTGTGGTTGGACTTCAGAGGTTTATTACTGCTCACACAATTCCACCTCTCTCAAAGAATATCAAGATGTATCAATGGCTTAACCTGTGAGTCCAGCCGTTGTCGTGAGGGTCATGTTAGGGTGGACCTCACGCAGACATGTTTTACTCTCCACGCTCATCATACTGCCAACACAATTGCTTTGATTGACAGCTAAAGGGGAATATCACTGTTTCATCAATAATGGATTGTTTTTGCTCTGACATTATTGTAGATGTGAAAGAATCTAAAGGAGTCAAGGCTTTTTCATTACCTTTAAGATTGTTAGGACATGGGAACATTGATTGATTTATTGTTGTCCTGTAACCTGGGCTTCATGACCTGACAAGAATGGTAAATTAAGACATGCAGAAAATAAAATATGGAATTATCAGTGCATATGGTGTCTACAACATCTTATTTAAAGAGTGGCTGATTTAACATTTGCTTTGTGTCTCTCTGGTGACGTATGAATTAAAAACGTACATATTTATGGTCAGGCTTTCTGTAACTCTGGTGTTCCTTGTAAAAGTTTAGATTTCTATGTCAGCTCTTGTTTTCATGATAGGTCAAAAACCCAGAAGGTTTTGTCTTGTCAGATATTAGGTTTTTAGAAAGAATGCCTTGACATAATCAGCTGGTGTCCATTTTGAAAACACACACAAAATGCACATTCACTATGATGATTGTAGACATGTTGATGTATTGCCTTTTAAAGGTTGTGTTTCCCTGTTAGCTTATGATATGGGACATAAAGGAAATCCAAGGGGTCAGCAAGGCTCTGTGTTAAATCAAAGAAACAAGACATCACATTTTGCCACCCAACAATAAGGTAACCACTTCCTCCAAGATGTTCCTCTAGAATTTCACGGGTCAATTTCCATATAGTTGTGGCCTAAAATACCTAATTAAACATGAATCTTTCTAAAAATTGTGATAAAAGTTGCAGTATTTTAGGCATTTTGTTAGGATTTTCCCCCAATATTTTCTAAATTATGCTAATCAATCAATTACACATGAAGGAAAATAAATCAGTAAGCCTTAATCTTACCAGAGAAAAGAAAAGAATTCAAGGAATACAGAAAATATAACAAAATGTGCTTAATTGGTGCACGAATATGTTTATCTGAGAATCGCACTTAATGACTAGACAAAATACTTGGAATATAAAATAAACAGGAGCACATGCAACAGTGATGGTGCTGTGCGCTCTACTAATTAACATTGTCCGTAGCAGGCTAAACAGTTGTAAAATAGCCTAGATGTTAAGGTGAGTTTAACATTGTCGTATGTTTTATTCACGTGTCTTGCCTATCAGGTCAGGACCATGGTGAGTTCACATACTCCTAACCTGAATTAATCTAGTAATCTACAACGGCCAAGGAACAAAATTCAACAAAAGTAGAAAAAAACCCTCTAATGCCAGGTGGTGGTGCTATGCAAGTTTGGGCATTTTGGTATCATTATATACTTACTAAGTAACATTTTAAAAAGTTTAATACCATTCAGACAAGGCATTGTGAATTTCTGGTACATTCTCGGCTTATTTGGTCCGATTTACATTTATTGTATCTCCATTTTATTCCATTCACACATTCATAAATTCCTTCGCACTTCAAAATCAATATAATCTTAACATCATGTATTTGACAGAGGACTGTAATGTTATCTATGTTGACACACTAGAACCAAAATCATTTAGTTTTGATACAGACTTAAACTGAGAAGTAATCTTTCAGTCATTTATTGGCTGTTAACCATACATTGGTTTTGCAAAGTTCTGACAACTGTGCAGGTTATTGACAGTGTCAGCTTATCTGTGGGAAAACATTTTTTTTAGATCAACATTTTATTTTCCTGGACAAATGCCTCATCTTTGGAATTGAACTTGTGTTTGAGCAGCGTTATCAATTTGGTAATCAGAATTTAGAATCAAGGGGGTATTTAAGGCTGGCGAATAATTACTTGCTGAAAAGTTCTGCAATTGGCTATTTGGCAAGTTTTTGGAAATTTTTTTAGTCATTATGTGTAGGCTATGCACCTCATTGAAAATTAATTAAAATTACCATTAAATTAACCAAATGCCGAAAACCCATATGGATTGGACAAGATAAAAGTCAGTCTACAAATTTAATAAAACAAAAATACTGTTTTTTGTTTGTTAATGGCTGAACTGCTTGACAGTTTGTGTATTATGGTCCATAGAGATTTGCCCACATGTTGTAAAAAGGTGAAATACAAAAACCAGAGTTAATTTAAGTCAACTTTAGTAACATTTAGCTAAAGATCTTAGGCTGTAATTTAGGGTTTTTTTCAACTTGTATTAAATGAAAGCATTGGTTCATGGCCTACATGGTGTGTCTAATATGCAGGAAATTACAGTAATGGAGTTCATATAGTATGCCTAAAACTTGTGTTGTTACATTTTCTATAAGAGTAAAGACCTCCACTGACCCTCTTAATATTAGTGAACTAGAAAGCATTTACAGAGGGCAGATGCCAAGCCATTCCCTATCTCCCAGTGATAAAGAATCCTTAAAAAAAGTTGCTGGATCCAGTGGTCAACTTTTTGCTTTGGTTGCTAACTAACAAACTAGCAGAGAAACTATTGCCGGCAAAAACAACCACATTGGCAGAGCTAATTACTGAGTAAATCTTAACATTAAAATGTTGTACAACATTATTATTATTATTAAGTGTGCTTGCAAAAAGCACACTTATTGTTATCTCCCCGTTTATTAAGTGTGCTTGCAAAAAGCACACTTATTGTTATCTCCCCGTTTATTATTATTATTATTCACCGCAACACAATTTTTTTCACCCAGATCTTGAAGACGTTACTATTCCTCAGGCTTTCGAGATAGAGACACCGTTCCAACTCTAAAACGACCGGCCCGGTTTGGACCAGACCGCCCACAATTCTGTATACCGTACCTCTTGTCATTCGTCCGTTATTGTCGTTTTTCTGCAACTTTTCCGCCATTGAAAATGAATGGCGGAATGTTCAGGCTGATGATGTCATAGTACACTGGTCCACTGTAGCAGCCAGAGTGAGCTCTGCCCTCACTCTAACCTCCACTTCGTTTTTTAATGATTAAAACTTAACCACTTAACCTATAAACTTGATTTCAAGTTTGTAAGAGAGGTCTGGGATCTGACTGTGACCTGTGTAAATTTCGTATGGCAACTGCTTAAACTGTTTGAGGCAGGACAGTTTAAAAATGGTGTCAGATAGTCTATGGGATTTTCCCATACATTTCATCATCTTACTGTAAACAGGTCAGGGTGCATGTCTGAAGTTTTAAATGATCAAAACTCAACCGTTTAACCTATAAACTTGATTTAAACTTTGTAAGAGAGGTCTGGGATCTGACTGTGAGCTGTGAAATTTTGATGTGGCAACCACTTAAACTTTTTGAAACAGGACAGTTTAAAAATGGTGAAAGAGAGGCAGAGAATACTGTGGCAGTTGCACCTGGACCAACTGCCATTTTTTAAATGTGGAATGTTCAGGAATAGAATTCTTGAGTGATGTCATAATCCCCATGCCATGGCCTGCATAATGTTCTGCCATGGCAGTGTATTGCAGCCTATAGTAGTTATCTCTAGTAGTTATCTATGTAGTCAGTGCTGCTCTGTTAACCTAGCAAACGTTTGTTAGCCGTTATGTTAACAATGCTAGCTATGCTAACTATGCTAAAATGCAAAATAATTAACTGGGTTAAAAGTGTTACTTGGTTGACTCAGCTTGTACTTGTTAGCAGTTATGGTAATAATGCTAACAATGCTAATTATGCTAACTATGCTAAAATGTGAAGTAAATAACTGTGACAACATTGTTGTGTAGCTATATTAGCTGAGGCTATTTAGCCATTATGTTAACAATGCTAACAATGCTAACTATGCTAAAATGCAAAGTAATTAACTGGGTTAACAGTGTTACTTGGTTAACTCAGCTAGTATTCGTTAACAGTTGTGCTAATAATGCTAATTATGCTAACAATGTTAATTATGCTAACTATGCTAAAATGTGAAGTAATTAACTGTGCTTACAGTGTTGTGTAGCTATATTAGTTGAAGCTATTTAGCAGCTATGCTAACATTCCTAACAATGCTAAAATGCAAGCACACTTTTTGCATTTTCTGCGGGAATGCAGTCTAGTTATTATTAAGTGTGCTTGCAAAAAGCACACTTATTGTTATCTCCCCGTTTATTAAGTGTGCTTGCAGAGCACACTAATTGTTATCTCCCCGTTTATTAAGTGTGCTTGCAGAGCACACTTATTGTTATCTCCCCGTTTATTATTCTTCTTCTCCTGAACCAGATCTTGAAGACGTTACTAGTCCTCAGGCTTTTGAGATAGAGACACCGTTCCAACTCTAAAACGACCGGCCCGGTTTGGACATGACCGCCTACATTTCGGTATACCGTACCTCTTGTCGTTCGTCCGTTATTGTCGTTTTTCTGCAACTTTTTGGCCCATTGAAAATGAATGGCGGAATGTTGGCACACATATTTGCAAGCACACTTTTTGCATTTTCTGCGGGAATGCAGTCTAGTTATTCTTCTTCTCCTGAACCAGATCTTGAAGACGTTACTAGTCCTCAGGCTTTTGAGATAGAGACACCGTTCCAACTCTAAAACGACCGGCCCGGTTTGGACATGACCGCCTACATTTCGGTATACCGTACCTCTTGTCGTTCGTCCGTTATTGTCGTTTTTCTGCAACTTTTTGGCCCATTGAAAATGAATGGCGGAATGTTGGCACACATATTTGCAAGCACACTTTTTGCATTTTCTGCGGGAATGCAGTCTAGTTAAGTGTGCTTGCAGAGCACACTTATTGTTATCTCCCCGTTTATTAAGTGTGCTTGCAGAGCACACTTATTGTTATCTCCCCGTTTATTATTCTTCTTCTCCTGAACCAGATCTTGAAGACGCTACTAGTCCTCAGGCTTTGGAGATAGAGACACCGTTCCAACTCTAAAACGACCGGCCCGGTTTGGACATGACCGCCTACATTTCGGTATACCGTACCTCTTGTCGTTCGTCCGTTATTGTCGTTTTTCTGCAACTTCTTGGCCCATTGAAAATGAATGGCGGAATGTTGGCACGCATATTTGCAAGCACACTTTTTGCATTTTCTGCGGGAATGCAGTCTAGTTAAGTGTGCTTGCAAAAAGCACACTTATTGTTATCCCACCGTTTCTTCTTCTCCTGAACCAGATCTTGAAGACGTTACTATTCCTCAGGCTTTCGAGATAGAGACACCGTTCCAACTCTAAAACGACCGGCCCGGTTTGGACCAGACCGCCTACATTTCTGTATACCGTACCTCTTGTCGTTCGTCCATTATTGTCGTTTTTCTGCAACTTTTCCGCCATTGAAAATGAATGGTGGAATGTTCAGGCTGATGATGTCACAGTACACTGCTCGACTCTAGCAGTCAGAGTGAGCTCTGCCCTCACTCTAACCTCCACTTTGTTTTTTAATGATTAAAACTTAACCACTTAACCTGTAAACTTAATTTAAAGTTTGTAAGAGAGGTCTGGGATCTGACTGTGACCTGTGTAAAATTCATGCGGCAACTACTTAAACTGTTTGAGGCAGGACAGTTTAAAAATGGTGTCAGACAGTCTATGGGATTTTGCCATACATTTCATCATCTTACTGTAAACAGGTCAGGGTGCATGTCTGAAGCTTTAAATGATCAAAACTCAACCGTTTAAGCTATAAACTTGATTTAAACTTTGTAAGAGAGGTCTGGGATCTGACTGTGAGCTGTGAAATTTTGATGTGGCAACTACTTAAACTTTTTGAAACAGGACAGTTTACAAATGGTGAAAGAGAGGCAGACAATACTGTGGCAGTTGCACCTGGACCAACTGCCATTTTTTAAATGTGGAATGTTCAGGAATAGAACTCTCAAGTGATGTCATAATCCCCATGCCATGGCCTGCATAATGTTCTGCCATGGGAGTGTATTGCAGCCTATAGTAGTTATCTCTAGTAGTTATCTATGTAGTCAGTGCTGCTCTGTTAACCTAGCAAACGTTTGTTAGCCGTTATGTTAACAATGCTAGCTATGCTAACTATGCTAAAATGTAAAATAATTAACTGGGTTAAAAGTGTTACTCTGTTGACTCAGCTTGTACTTGTTAGCAGTTATGCTAATAATGCTAATTATGCTAACTATGCTAAAATGTGAAGTAAGTAACTGTGATAACATTGTTGTGTAGCTATATTAGCTGAGGCTATTTAGCCATTATGCTAACAATGCTAACTATGCTAAAATGCAAAGTAATTAACTGGGTTAACAGTGTTACTTGGTTAACTCAGCTAGTATTCGTTAACAGTTGTGCTAGTAACGCTAATTATGCTAACAATGTTAATTATGCTAACTATGCTAAAATGTGAAGTAATTAACTGTGCTTACAGTGTTGTGTAGCTATATTAGTTGAAGCTATTTAACAGTTATGCTAACATTACTGGCAATGCTAACTTTGCTAAAATACAAGCACACTTTTTGCATTTTCTGCGGGAATGCAGTCTAGTTAAGTGTGCTTGCAAAAAGCACACTTATTGTTATCTCCCCGTTTATTATTATTATTCTCCTGAACCAGATTTTGCAGACGTTGCTACTCCTCAGGCTTTCGAGATAGAGACACCGTTCCAACTCTAAAACGACCGGCCTGGTTTGGACATGACCGCTCACCGTTCTATTAACCGTACCTCTTGTCGTTCGCCCGCTATTGTCATTTTTCTGCAACTTTGTCGCCATTGAAATGAATGGCGGAATGTTCAGGCTGATGATGTCACAGTACACTGCTCTACTCTAGCAGCTACAGTGAGCTCTGCCCTCACTCAAGATTTTTCAGACGTTACTACTCCTCAGGCTTTCGAGATAGAGACACCGTTCCAACTCTAAAACGACCGGCCCGGTTTGGACAAGACCGCCTACATTTCGCTATAACGTACCTCTTGTCGTTTGTCCGTTATTGTTGTTTTTCTGCAACTTTTGTCGCCATTGAAATGAATGGCGGAATGTTCAGGCAGCTAGAGTGAGCTCTGCCCTCACTCTAACCTCCACTCGGTTTTTTAATGATTAAAACTCAACCGCTTAACCTATAAACTTGATTTAAACTTTGTAAGAGAGGTCTGGGATCTGACTGTGACCTGTGTAAATTTCATGTGGCAACTACTTAAACTGTTTGAGGCAGGACAGTTTAAAAATTGTGTCAGACAGTCTATGGGATTTTGCCATACATTTCATCATCTTACTGTAAACAGGTCAGGGTGCATGTCTGAAGTTTTAAATGATCAAAACTCAACCGTTTAACCTAGAAACTTGATTTAAACTTTGTAAGAGAGGTCTGGGATGTGACTGTGAAGTGTGAAATTTTGATGCGGCAACTACTTAAACTGTTTGAAACAGGACAGTTTAAAAATGGTGAAAGAGAGGCAGACAATACTGTGGCAGTTGCACCTGGACCAACTGCCATTTTTTAAATGTGGAATGTTCAGGAATAGAACTCTTGAGTGATGTCATAATCCCCATGCCATGGCCTGCATAATGTTCTGGCATGGGAGTGTATTGCAGCCTATAGTAGTTATCTCTAGTAGTTATCTAGGTAGTCAGTGCTACTCTGTTAACCTAGCAAACGTTTGTAAGCCGTTATGCTAACAATGCTAGCTATGCTAACTATGCTAAAATGCAAAATAATTAACTGGGTTAAAAGTGTTACTTGGTTGACTCAGCTAGTATTCGTTAACAGTGAAGCTAACAATGCTAATAATGCTAACTATGCTAAAATGTGAAGTAACTAACTGTGCTAACAGTGTTGTGTACCTATATTAGTTGAGGCTATTTAGCCATTATGCTAACAATGCTAGCAATGCTAACAATGCTAAAATGCAAAGTAATTAACTGGGTTAAAAGTGTTACTTGGTTGACTCAGCTGGTATTCGTCAGTAGTATTGTTAACAATGCTAATCATGCTAACTATGCTAAAATATGAAGTAATTAACTGTGCTTACAGTGTTGTGTACCTATATTAGCTGGGGCTATTTAGCCATTATGTTAACAATGCTAGCAATGCTAACTATGCTAAAATGCAAGCACACTTTTTGCATTTTCTGCGGGAATGCAGTCTAGTTATTCTTCTTCTCCTGAACCAGATCTTGAAGACGTTACTAGTCCTCAGGCTTTTGAGATAGAGACACCGTTCCAACTCTAAAACGACCGGCCCGGTTTGGACATGACCGCCTACATTTCGGTATACCGTACCTCTTGTCGTTCGTCCGTTATTGTCGTTTTTCTGCAACTTTTTGGCCCATTGAAAATGAATGGCGGAATGTTGGCACACATATTTGCAAGCACACTTTTTGCATTTTCTGCGGGAATGCAGTCTAGTTAAGTGTGCTTGCAGAGCACACTTATTGTTATCTCCCCGTTTATTAAGTGTGCTTGCAGAGCACACTTATTGTTATCTCCCCGTTTATTATTCTTCTTCTCCTGAACCAGATCTTGAAGACGCTACTAGTCCTCAGGCTTTGGAGATAGAGACACCGTTCCAACTCTAAAACGACCGGCCCGGTTTGGACATGACCGCCTACATTTCGGTATACCGTACCTCTTGTCGTTCGTCCGTTATTGTCGTTTTTCTGCAACTTCTTGGCCCATTGAAAATGAATGGCAGAATGTTGGCACGCATATTTGCAAGCACACTTTTTGCATTTTCTGCGGGAATGCAGTCTAGTTATTCTTCTTCTCCTGAACCAGATCTTGAAGACGCTACTAGTCCTCAGGCTTTGGAGATAGAGACACCGTTCCAACTCTAAAACGACCGGCCCGGTTTGGACATGACCGCCTACATTTCGGTATACCGTACCTCTTGTCGTTCGTCCGTTATTGTCGTTTTTCTGCAACTTCTTGGCCCATTGAAAATGAATGGCAGAATGTTGGCACGCATATTTGCAAGCACACTTTTTGCATTTTCTGCGGGAATGCAGTCTAGTTAAGTGTGCTTGCAGAGCACACTTATTGTTATCTCCCCGTTTATTATTCTTCTTCTCCTGAACCAGATCTTGAAGACGTTACTAGTCCTCAGGCTTTTGAGATAGAGACACCGTTCCAACTCTAAAACGACCGGCCCGGTTTGGACATGACCGCCTACATTTCGGTATACCGTACCTCTTGTCGTTCGTCCGTTATTGTCGTTTTTCTGCAACTTTTTGGCCCATTGAAAATGAATGGCGGAATGTTGGCACACATATTTGCAAGCACACTTTTTGCATTTTCTGCGGGAATGCAGTCTAGTTAAGTGTGCTTGCAGAGCACACTTATTGTTATCTCCCCGTTTATTATTCTTCTTCTCCTGAACCAGATCTTGAAGACGCTACTAGTCCTCAGGCTTTGGAGATAGAGACACCGTTCCAACTCTAAAACGACCGGCCCGGTTTGGACATGACCGCCTACATTTCGGTATACCGTACCTCTTGTCGTTCGTCCGTTATTGTCGTTTTTCTGCAACTTTTTGGCCCATTGAAAATGAATGGCGGAATGTTGGCACACATATTTGCAAGCACACTTTTTGCATTTTCTGCGGGAATGCAGTCTAGTTCTTCTTCTTCTTCTTCTTCTTCTCCTGAACCAGATCTTTCAGACATTACTAGTCCTCAGGCTTTCGAGATAGAGACACCGTTCCAACTCTAAAACGACCGGCCCGGTTTGGACCAGACCGCCTACAATTCTGTATACCGTACCTCTTGTCGTTCGTCCGTTATTGTCGTTTTTCTACAACTTTTTGGCCCATTGAAAATGAATGGCGGAATGTTCAGGCTGATGATGTCATAGTACACTGGTCCACTGTAGCAGCCAGAGTGAGCTCTGCCCTCACTCTAACCTCCACTTCGTTTTTTAATGATTAAAACTTAACCGCTTAACCTATAAACTTCATTTAAAGTTTGTAAGAGAGGTCTGGGATCTGACTGTGACCTGTGTAAAATTCATGTGGCAACTACTTAAACTGTTTGAGGCAGGACAGTTTAAAAATGGTGTCAGACAGTCTATGGGATTTTGCCATACATTTCATCATCTTACTGTAAACAGGTCAGGGTGCATGTCTAAAGTTTTAAATGATCAAAACTCAACCGTTTAACCTATAAACTTGATTTAAACTTTGTAAGAGAGGTCTGGGATCTGACTGTGAGCTGTGAAATTTTGATGTGGCAACTACTTAAACTTTTTGAAACAGGACAGTTTAAAAATGGTGAAAGAGAGGCAGACAATACTGTGGCAGTTGCACCTGGACCAACTGCCATTTTTTAAATGTGGAATGTTCAGGAATAGAACTCTTGAGTGATGTCATAATCCCCATGCCATGGCCTGCATAATGTTTTGCCATGGGAGTGTATTGCAGCCTATAGTAGTTATGTCTAGTAGTTATCTATGTAGTCAGTGCAACTCTGCTAACTTAGCAAACGTTTGTTAGCCATTATGCTAACAATGCTAGTAATGCTAACTATGCTAAAATGGAAAATAATTAAGTGGGTCAAAAATGTTACTTGGTTGACTCAGCTAGTATTCGTTAGCAGTTACGCTAACAATGCTAGCTATGCTAACCATGCTAATTATGATAACTATGCTAAAATGTCAAGTAGTCAACTGAGTTAACAGTGTTACTTAGTTAACTCAGCTAGTATTTGTTACCAGTTATGCTAACAATGCTAATAATGCTAACTATGCTAAAAATGTGAAGTAATTAACTGTGCTTGCAGTGTTGTGTAGCTATATTAGCTGAAGCTATTTACCAGTTATGCTAACATTGTTAGCAATGCTAACTATGCTAAAATGCAAGCACACTTTTTGCATTTTCTGCGGGAATGCAGTCTAGTTATTATTATTCTCCTGAACCAGATTTTGCAGACGTTGCTACTCCTCAGGCTTTCGAGATAGAGACACCGTTCCAACTCTAAAACGACCGGCCTGGTTTGGACATGACCGCTCACCGTTCTATTAACCGTACCTCTTGTCGTTCGTCCGCTATTGTCGTTTTTCTGCAACTTTGTCGCCATTGAAATGAATGGCGGAATGTTCAGGCTGATGATGTCACAGTACACTGCTCTACTCTAGCAGCTACAGTGAGCTCTGCCCTCACTCAAGATTTTTCAGACGTTACTACTCCTCAGGCTTTCGAGATAGAGACACCATTCCAACTCTAAAACGACCGGCCCGGTTTGGACAAGACCGCCTACATTTCGCTATACCGTACCTCTTGTCGTTCGTCCGCTATTGTTGTTTTTCTGCAACTTTTGTCGCCATTGAAATGAATGGCGGAATGTTCAGGCAACTAGAGTGAGCTCTGCCCTCACTCTAACCTCCACTCGGTTTTTTAATGATTAAAACTCAACCGCTTAACCTATAAACTTGATTTAAACTTTGTAAGAGAGGTCTCGGATCTGACTGTGACCTGTGTAAATTTCATGTGGCAACTACTTAAACTGTTTGAGGCAGGACAGTTTAAAAATTGTGTCAGACAGTCTATGGGATTTTGCCATACATTTCATCATCTTACTGTAAACAGGTCAGGGTGCATGTCTGAAGTTGTAAATGATCAAAACTCAACCGTTTAACCTAGAAACTTGATTTAAACTTTGTAAGAGAGGTCTGGGATGTGACTGTGAAGTGTGAAATTTTGATGCGGCAACTACTTAAACTGTTTGAAACAGGACAGTTTAAAAATGGTGAAAGAGAGGCAGACAATACTGTGGAAGTTGCACCTGGACCAACTGCCATTTTTTAAATGTGGAATGTTCAGGAATAGAACTCTTGAGTGATGTCATAATCCCCATGCCATGGCCTGCATAATGTTCTGGCATGGGAGTGTATTGCAGCCTATAGTAGTTATCTCTAGTAGTTATCTAGGTAGTCAGTGCTACTCTGTTAACCTAGCAAACGTTTGTGAGCCGTAATGCTAACAATGCTAGCTATGCTAACTATGCTAAAATGCAAAATAATTAACTGGGTTAAAAGTGTTACTTGGTTGACTCAGCTAGTATTCGTTAACAGTTAAGCTAACAATGCTAATAATGCTAACAATGCTAACAATGCTAATAATGCTAACTATGCTAAAATGTGAAGTAACTAACTGTGCTAACAGTGTTGGGTAGCTATATAAGTTGAGGCTATTTAGCCATTATGCTAACAATGCTAGCAATGCTAACAATGCTAAAATGCAAAGTAATTAACTGGGTTAACAGTGTTACTTGGTTAACTCAGCTAGTATTCGTTAACAGTTTTGCTAACAATGCTAATTATGCTAACTATGCTAATTATGCTAACTATGCTTAAATGTGAAGTAATTAACTGTGCTTACAGTGTTGTGTAGCTATATTAGTTGAAGCTATTAAGCAGTTATGCTAACATTACTGGCAACGCTAACTTTGCTAAAATGCAAGCACACTTTTTGCATTTTCTGCGGGAATGCAGTCTAGTTATCATTATTATTACCTCCGCCAAGGAGGTTATGTTTTCGCCGGCGTTGGTTTGTCCGTTTGTCTGTCCGTCTGTCCGTTTGTGAACAGCATAACTCGAAAAGTTATGGATGGATTTTGATGAAATTTTCAGGATAGGTCAGAAGTGGCCCAACTTAGAACTGATTTAATTTTGGTGGTGATCCGGATAACCATCTGGATCCAGGATTTTTTTATTCAGTCAAGTTACCAGTGTAGCATGGAATGTACGGAGATTTTTATTTTGAAAGGAGGGAATATAGGTTGGTACGGAAATGAGGCTCCTGTTGCGGGTCAAGGAGTTCTTGAGTTTTTGGTAAGAGGGTTCAGTAAAAGACAGTTAGAGAGGTAGTGGTGAGCAGCCCAGTATTTCATGTTGGCAGTGGAAATTAGATAAAGTACTTTCCTGCACCAAAGAGCCAATCAAGTTTGTGTGAGCATGAGTGAACGAACCGTCTTCAGGTGAGAATGACAATAAGGTGGAGACGTAAGCTGCCTTGGCGGAGGTCTGCGCTCTCTGAGTGCTTTTTTAGTTATTATTATTATTCAGATTCCTTCAGAAGGAATGAATAAATGAACTGATCAGGTAAAAAAATAGGTAGAAATAGGTATAGGTAAAAATAGGTAAAATTTGTAAAAATTAGAACTAACCTAGAAGTTCTACCTAGAACTTACCTATCCACCAACAGATGACAAATATGTTTCTGTTGAGGTGATGAGCTCCAATACAGGGCTTGAGTTCATTACACTGCTGAAAACGAGTGTTGTGTATGTGTGCATTGCGTCTGTATGTCTATGTATCTATAGGAAGGTGTGTGCAGTAAAAATGTCTCTTAAATCTTGCTCTTTGTCACTTGCACACTCAGCAACACAAATTTTGATTTAGTCAATCGGTGGGTTTTCTTTTCATTCTACTTCAAGGCTCTTCATTTGGGAGATGATTAGTTTGAAACCCCCACTAACTCAACACAAATGGATGCCTCTCTTTATTATGCCTTGGACATTCGCATGTCTCCCAGTGCAGTTCTCAGTAGTTGGAGTCATGTAAAGAGAACACAACAATAGCCATTTGGTTTGAATGGGCAGGCACACTAAAGCAAAAGAAAGAAAATGCTTCTCTCAGCAGTATGTTAGATGAGTGCTAAAGGTGGTTGTGAGGGGGAAAATGGCTTGATATTATATGACTTTTTTTTGTGAACTTGTATATTACTCAACATTTTTTTCACTAACTTTCATGTTTTTGTCCCTGTGTGTGTTTGTAAGAAAGGATGAAAAAAGGCAGAAGAAAAAATGCTGTGATTTTTTCTTAGTTTTAGAAGTGTCTTTGGCTTGCAGTAATTTTAAACCAAATCTAAAAGAGAACAATGAATTTTTCATGAGGGGATATTTTTTGTGTTAGCAACACTCTCTGTCTGTCTCTGTCTGTCTGTCTGTCTGTCTGTCTGTCTGTCTCTCTCTCACACACACTGACACGCACACACACGCCGCACACACGCGCGCGCGCGCGCACACACACACACACACACACACACACACACACACACACTAAATTGCATACTCTATCATGTAGTCATTCTTAAACATACTCATACTCAGAGACAGATTTTTTTATAATGAGCCCTACACAAAATTGCTCTACCCCTGAAGCATGAGCGTGATCCAAAGCTGTTTCGCTCAACATGTGTCAGTGCAAAAATACATACTCCCTCTCTGTCTTTCTCTCTCTCTCTCTCTCCCTCCCTCACTCACTCACACCCCAACATTAACACTCACAGTTCTGAGCTGAGCTATCTTAGCTGAAACAGGTGGAGAGAAGAAATCAAAATTTGACATTGGAATGTGAAAAAATAGTTGCCTATTATTACCACTAGGTGCAGCTATATTAAAAAAGAAGGCTAGTTTAGGCATGTTTTGTACAGACTGAGCAAGAGAACGGTTTTCTTGTTGAAGATGTTTCAGTGTTCTGCCTGGCTGTATCATGTAATTTTTTATTCCTGCTACATACAGGTAAAGTTAGAATTTTAGCATACCTTTGTTCTTTAGTTACTTACCAGTTATAGTCATGTGACAAGGTAAACTGGACATACATTCACATTTTGTGTTGATGTTAGCTTCAGCTAGAATACAGCAAACTAGCTAGCTAGGCGGAGGCAGCCACAGGGAGAGAAAGTGAAAAACAGTGTCCCTAGTGGTCTCATTTCTATGAAAGACCACTTTACATGTAAATTCTTATAGGCCAAACTTTCCACAAAAAAATACTGTGATGCCTCAATACTGAATCCTTAACCAAAATATTTTGGTTCTTGTGCAGTAGTTATCTACTGTGAGACATGACCATGTCAGTTGACATTGCTCTAAGAAATGGATGTAAGTTGTGTAATTGGGCCAAGTACGGAAAATCAGTGTCACAACTATGTACTACTAAACTACAGCTAAAATTTAAATAACAAGAATTTAGTGGTAGACATAGGCAGCAAAACCTAGACCTAAATATGTTACATAACGTCCCACCTGTCCTGATTATCTTGATGCCATTAGCCAGTCTACGCGCCAACACAGCATATATAGGACCCAGTCGGGGCAACCATATTTAAGTTTCTTTTCTTATGGATGTTTCAGTTGAGGGCCTTAAGGCAGACCAGCTATGCTGCAGGGTAGTGGAGTCAGTCTTTTGAGCCATGGCTTGCCTCAAAAAAATAAGTTTAACTGCCATGAAACCAAGTACACACATAAAACAGCACCAGAGAAGAGTTGTCTGTGTCCCTGCAGAGGATAGACAGTTGTTCTTGTGACTTTGTGACCTATGCCTGCCAGTCATGTCATTGTCCAGGTTCTACTGTATACAGGTAAAGTTAGCATTTTGGCATACTTTTACTTTTTGTGGTCCTTGTGGTTGCTAGATTTACATAACAATAAATATTATTTTGTATTACTGTTCGTGTCCAAATTCATTTTGTAATTTCATGGACAAGTGTGTGGTTATCTGTAATTGCACATGAAAGGGTGTTTGTGTGTGTGTGCGTGTATGTGTGCCTGCATGCAAATGTGTGTGCATAAATGGTTTGGTTTGTTTTGTTGTGTGTTAGTCTGAGCGGTACGTCCTGTGGGGGAATTGTGTTGGATGGAGCACCACATTGAGATAAACCACCAAAGTGTTCCGCCCATTGCCACTGCTACTCTGTTGCTATAGCCCAGAGCTGAAATTGTTAACACCTCACATCCTCACCCCCTCCCCTCCCCTCCACCTCCCTCGTCTCTCCTTTCCTCTCTCCATCTGCTCCTCTGACCTCTCTTCAGGCATGCTGTTCTCCCAGCTAGTACGTTTAAAACATTCTCCCTCCTCTCCTCTCCTCTCTTCCTCCCGACACTGACTGAGCATCTCCCTTAGCCTATAAACAAAACCCAGCTGCACCAGCCGTCTCTCACTGCTGTCTGCTCTCTCTTCCTCCCTCTCCCTCGTTCCCTCCATCCCTGCACACACAGATGCCGAACAGAGGGATGCTGCCAGGAGACAGAGGAAAGAGGAGTGCTTAATGGCAAAGAGAACCAGTCAGAAGGGTAAGCAGTTTCCTTTTCTTATTCCTATTCTCTTCTCTTTTCCCATTACTGCTTTGTTGTCCTATATTAGAGGTACGTTTCAATCACAGTTCCTCATATGTTTTTCATCAGGAATTTTGCCTGTGGTGGAATCATATGTTGTTATGTGATAGAGCCTCTGTATTTGTGTTTGTGAGGTTGAGTTCGAACTCAGTGTTTGTTGATGACGCTGTCTGCTGTCTTGTGCATTACCCATACATCAGGGGCACCATCAGCTGGCGTAGTGTGCCCCTTGAGTAAATAACTTATTAATGTCTTAGACAGCCATGCACAGAAAATCATGCATGGAAAGTCATTCAGATTAATGTGAGCATAATGAGGTATCAGCAGGATCAAGCTGAAGTCTGTGAAGGAGTGTTGCCACCTGTTTCCTCCACATTCTCTCATTTAACATTGACATAAAGGTGAGAAAATGTATAAACACCTAATTTAGCACAGCAGCACAGAAGTTTTTTCATTGTTACTGTTTTGTGCTATTTAAGGTAGGAGTTGAACAGTGTGTTCATGGGCAACAGGTCAGCAGGACCTGTTTCAGCAGGAATGGCTCTGACTCTCATCAGTAGGTGAGTCAGAGAGGTTAACCATATAGCCCTTTTAATCCTCTGGTGAGTTTAAATCACTCTATGCTGGTGATTACATAATGGGACAGGACAAATTGGAACACATTCAACAGTACAGCAAACAGGGCAACACAGTTCTAAAAAACAATGTATTTTATTCTTTTATCTTTAGTAAAAGTATTTAGCATGGCATCATCGTATTTTAAGAGTACACTGTATGCCAGTCAACCGGTTCTGGCGCTATTAAAAAAAACAATGTCTTACACAGCGGCAATAATGGATGGGACAGGACAAGCTGGAACACATTTAACAGTCACATAAACAGGGAAGACCCAGACACCTGGTTTAAGGCATACTAGTTGGACAAGAAATGATATTTTTAAAGACACAGATTAGCAGCTTACCACCTGAACTAGGTGCATTGTTCTTCAGACATTTTTTACTTGATGTGTAGATGAAGGTCCAGGTCATGAGTTCTAGGTACACCAGTGGTTACATAGCTACACATTTCCACAACATTAGTGTAACTTTCAGAATTAAGCATTTTCTTTTTTTCAAATAGACAGTATAAAGTTCTAAACTTTGCAAATATTGACTTTTCACCTTGGTACTGGCTTTTTAAAAGTTGTGTGGTTTTGGATACTGACCTGTTGTTGGTACATTTTTCAGTGTAAAGTCATGTAAACAATGTTATGTAAAGAACTTTTTGAGGTAGCTTTGCCTCGGAGGTCCTATTAAACAGCCTGTGGGGTTGTCCACTATTGCCCATTTAGGTACAGTGCCTGATAAAAGTCTTGTCGCTTATCCATTTTGTAGAAACAAAAGCTTATAACCTTACTTTTAATTAATCCATTGGTTTTAGAAATGTCTCATATGAAAGCTAAAACCCTCCTAAATTATGTTAATATACTGAAAATAAATTTGCTTTACTGAAGAAAGATTGATCATTTAATGAACACAGAAAGGTCAGATTTTGGCAAGACAAAAGTTTTGTCGCCTACAGAAAATTGAACAAATAATTTATTTCAAATGCAAAAATATGTTGCATAACATCAGTGAATCAAGTAATGGTGCTGTGAGGTTCATATTTAATATCTTGTATGACTTCCATGAGCTTGTAGGACTGCATCCATGTGGTTCGACAATGACTCGTACAATTTATTGATGAAGTCATCAGGAATAGCAAAGAAAGTAGTCTTACATGCCTCCCAGAGTCCATAAAGATTCTTTGGTTTTGCCTTCCATGCTTCCTCTTTCATTCTACCCCGGACATGCTCAATGATGTTCATGTCTGGTGACTGGGCTGGCCAGTCCTGGAGCACCTTGAATTTCTTTGCCTTGAGGAACTTTGATGTAGAAATGGAAGTATGTGATGGAGCACCATCCTGCTGCAAAATTTGTGGTTGGGAATGTAAGAGGTTGCTAATACTTCTTGATATTTTAGGCTATTGATATTGCCTTCCACCCTGCAAATGTTTTAGACCCCCATACTGAATGTAACCCCAGACCATGATTTTTCCGCCACCAAACTTAACTGTTTTCTGTGTGAATCTTGGATCCACGCGGGCTCCAGTAGGTCTCCTGCAATATTTGCGGTGGCTGTGATGTAATTCAACCAAAGATTTATCTGAGAAATCTTCTGCCACTTTTCCAGCATCCATCCTTTTAGCAGGCTGTGGGCCTTGCCAAATGTTTTTTAATTGCCTTTTGTTTAGTTCTGGTTTCTGTGCACTGATTCAACCATGGAGGACATTTCGAGACAGAATTCTACTAACTGTTCTGGTTGACACAGGGATTTGAGGTGACCAGGCCTGGTGGAGCTCTGCTGCAGTGAAAAAAGGGGCTGGCCTTGGAACACACGGTCCTCCCGAGCAGTTGTCTAGCAGGGTCTGCCGGACCTGGGCTTGTCAAAAACATCTCCAGTCTATTCTGACCTTTTTCTTATTCTTTGCACATTGAAGGTGTCAGCCACCTCAGCAGTGGATCTGGTCTTCACCCTGATAATTAATGCTTTGGTCTCAGGGGTGCATCTTAGGCATGTTGTCAGAGGGCAAGTTGGAGTTGATGTGAAGGTCTGGTATGCTGGGGTTCTTTTTATACACATCCACTAATTGATTGATCAATAACTGATCACAGGTGAGGCTGTAATCTAGGATTGGGTGCATCATATGACAAAGCGACAAGACTTTTGTCTTGCCAAAATCTGACTTTTCTGTGTTCATTAAATGATCAATCTTTCTTTAGTGAAGCAAATTTATTTTAGTATATTGAGCATAATTTGGGAGGGTTTTAGCTTTCATATGAGACATTTCTACAACCAATGTATTAATTAAAAGTCAGGTTATAAGCTTTTGTTTCTACAGAATGGATAAGCGACAAGACTTTTGTCAGGCACTGTATATTGGCCGACCCTTTCTGCATCACCTGTAAAGTCCTGGTTGTAGGTAGTCATTACTTTTGAAGATTCACCTTGAACGGTTGGAATGCAAGGAGGGGCTACATTTCTTTACGTAAACAATATAAGTACTTTGAATACTGGTCACCAGTTTTAATGGAATGTAAATTAGTTTCTTTGACTTGATCTCTTTTGATCCTTGGTATTCAAGGCTACCTGTGTGTGTGTGTGTGTGTGGAGGGGGGGGGGGGGGCTTTGTGGCACTTGGGTTAGTTTATGGGTTTGTTTGGTAAAAAGAAAGCTCATGCTGTAAGACAAAGGAGTACTTTGTTCCCTCACCTCACAAGTGTCTTACAAACACTGGTATAACAAAACCGATGCCTTCAATGTGGAGTATAATTGGGTTATTCTCTACAGCTGCTTTATAAATAATAATAATAATAATAATAATCTTTACTTGTATGGCACATTTTATACAAAGGATGTAGCTCAAAATGCTTCAACAGTTTGGCAAAGGAACACAGAACAGAGATACACATGGCAAGCTTTGTTATAGTCCAGTAGCGCCAGAGAAATCCGCCAGGGCTCTTTGGAGAGCTCCACTAATGTCCCCTGTGGTTCCCAGGGGACCTCAACTGCTGGGCTGGTAGTGGGAAAGTCTCTAAGAGTTTGAGAAGGGGAGTCCCCTTTTGGGGGCTGGTAAGGGGAAGGTCTCTAAGTGCCTGAAAGTCTTTGAGCAGGGTAGTTAACTGTAGGCGAGGTTGAACAGGTTGAACAACAGATTCTACCTGTCTGATGTGTTGGGGAAGGGGGTTCCACCTCTTTGGCGCATAGTATAAGAAGGCTGCTTCTGCGATCCCTCTGGGTGATGCCTCTGGAATCCTCAGCAGATCTAAGGGTTTATGCAGGAATGTAAAAGGACAGTGTGTCAGTGATATAGCATGGGGCTATATCCTAAACAGCTTTGAATACTAGTAAAAATACTTCAAAGTCAGTTATGTACAGTTATGTATTTTCTCCACCTCGGTCACGACAGCAAAAAAGGACTATTATAATAACAAAATTAGCAGCACCACTGACTCACGCAAACTCTTCTCCACCTTCAAGTCGCTACTCAACCCTCCCCCACCTGCCACCAACCTCACTGCTGACAGCTTCGCCTCCTTCTTCACAGACAAGGTTAAGGCTATCAGCAAACAATTCTGTGACCCCCCCATTCACAACCCATTACCCCCACAGGACAACAGCGCGATACTCTCCTCATTCTCCCCTCTCTCAGAAGATGAGGTATCTAAACTTATTACGAACAATCGCCCCACTACATGCCCGCTGGACCCAAGTCCCCTCTAAACTGCTGCAAGCTATTGCCCCCACGGTAGTCCCACCGATCACATCGGTGATCAATACCTCATTATCCTCCGGCGTATTTCCTGCTGCCTTCAAACAGGCCAGAGTTACGCCACTGCTGAAGAAGTCCACGCTCAACCCTGCCAGGTCGAAAATTACCGACCGGTCTCACTGCTTCCCTTCCTCTCAAAAACCATTGAGAGGGCGGTAGCTAAACAACTCACTAGCTTCCTCACCCATAACCACCTACTCGATCCAAAACAATCTGGCTTCAGGAGCGGTCACTCCACTGAGACGGCTCTATTATCTGTCACGGAAGCCCTCAAAACAGCCAGATCACACGGTCAGTCATCAGTGCTCATCCTCCTGGACCTATCGGCTGCCTTTGATACAGTTAATCACGACATTCTGCTATCCACACTCGCCAACATGGGCATTACAGGCACTGCCCTCTCCTGGCTCAAATCTTACCTCACTGGGCGCTCCTTTAATGTGGCCTGGCAAGGACGTCTGTCATCGACTCACACCCTCTCCACAGGGGTTCCCCAGGGGTCAGTTCTGGGCCCCCTTCTGTTTGCTATCTACACCACCTCGCTGTCTTATGTTATCCGCTCACATGGCTTCTCCTACCACTGCTATGCCGACGACACACAGCTGTACCTGTCGTTCCAACCAGACACCATGGTCTCCACACGCATCTTCGCCTGTCTCTCTGACTTATCCTCCTGGATGAGAGATCATCATCTCCAGCTTAATCTGTCTAAAACAGATCTCCTGGTCATCCCTGCCCATGAGTCAATCTGCCACGACATCACCTTGAATATTGGCGATGTCACTGTTGCCCCGAACAACGTGGCTAGGAACCTAGGTGCCATATTAGACGACCGTCTATCTGTCTCCGATCACATTTCTTCCGTAGCGAGATCATGTCGCTATGCATTATACAATATTAGAAAAATCAGACCGTACCTGACCCAATATGCTGCTCAATTGCTAATACAGGCGTCAATCACCTCGCGGCTCGATTACTGTAACTCTCTCCTAGTCGGTCTACCTGCCTGTGCGATCAAACCATTGCAAATGGTCCAGAACGCGGCAGCGCGACTGGTCTTCAACCAACCCAAAAGGACACGTTACCCCACTCTTCAGAGATCTTCACTGGCTGCCAGTAGCTGCCAGAATTAAACACAAGGCTTTGACACTAGCCTACAAAGTAATTTCAGGTTCCGCCCCCGCCTACCTCAATGTCTTATTACAGGCTCACGTCCCGTCCAGGGCGCTGCGCTCCGCTCACACGAATCGTCTATCGGTACCCTCGCTTCTCACAAAGAGAGGTCACTCTAAACTCTTCTCCGTGGTTGTCCCCAAATGGTGGAATGACCTACCAGTTGCGGCAAGAACAGCAACATCCCTCCCTATCTTTAAAAAGCTTGTAAAAACCCTTCTCTTCCGAGATTGCTTCCCTTCCTAACAAAACTAGTATAACTAACAAACACTAATCTAAACTCTCTTTCTCTCTCTATCCCTATGCAGAAGTGCATATGTCTGTTGTGTCTCTACTCTGTGTCCTTCTCTATTGCTTATGTCCTCCTTGTTGTAAGTCGCTTTGGATAAAAGCGTCTGCCAAATGCAATGTAATGTAATGTAATGTAGGACACAAGCAGCCAGTGCTGTTTAGCTAGTATTGGAGTAACATGTTTCTCCTTTTTGTTTTTGTTAACAGTCTCTTGGTTAAGTTTTAAACAAGCGGTAGTTTTTCCATTGACTTTTGTGGAAGGCCAGTAGTCTGATCTACTTGAGATAAAGGCATGGACAAGTTTTTCAGCGTCCTGCTGGTTTAGAAAGGGGCAAACGTTTGCAAAGTTTTTTAGATGGAAATGTGCTGTTTCAGTTACTTTATTGGTTTGATGTTTGAAGCTTAAGTTGGAGTCAAGCATCACACGTAGGCTTGTTGACATGTTGGCTTAGGTTTCCCAGACGGGAGTAGAGAGCCTCTCGTTTATCTTTGGAGCCAAAAAGTAATAGCTTAGTTTTGTCTTCATTTAGTTTTAGGAAGTTATTACTCATCCATTGGATTATTCCTGACAAGCAAAAGGTTAATAATTGTAGGGCAGTGGTTTTATTTGGCTTGACTGAAATATAGACTTGTGTGCCGTCTGCATAACTATGAAAGTCTATGTTATGTTCTTTGATGGTGTTGCCCAGTGGTAGCATATGCAGTGGTAGCATATGTAATTTAAAAAGGAGGGAGCAAAGACAACTACCTTTGGTGAACCCAAAGGCCATGTTGTGTTCTTCGGATACGTGGTCAACAATACTGACATAAAATTGGCTTCCAGTAATATATGACTCAAACCATTTTAGTACATGGCCTGACAGACCTTCCCAGGTTTTGACATGATTTAGTAGTATGTTGTGGTCAATTGTGTCGAAGGCGACACTTGGATCTAGAAGGACCAGAGCAGAGACTTTGTTTGAGTCTGAGATCGCTTACTATTTTGGTCAGGGCAGTCTCTGTGCTGTGATTTGCTCTAAAACCTGATTGGAATTTTTCTAGGATATCGATTTCATTTAAGAACTGGTTAAGCTGCTTGAACACAGCTTATTCAAGTATCGTGCTTATGAAGGGAAGGTTAGAGATGAGCCTATAGTTATTTAATGTTTTGTAGTCCAAGTGTGGCTTACAAGTCTCATTAATGCATCTTTCCCAGTAGCCCAGACCACTGCCCAGAGTTAATATGGCTATGCGATTTGGTTTAGTTGTGCAGTGGCATCGTAGTTAGTGCTTAGAAGAGAATTTACGGCTTGAAGCAGGAGCATGCCCAAACGGCTGTCTGCAGAGATGGACTGCTCTACAGACAACACATAAGGCTCACCCGGGTCTCCTCCACAAGATAGATGACCACATTTACATGCTCCTTCCCATCAATACCAAAGCATCTTGCTCCTTCTTCCTTCTCTCTCTCTCTCTCTTGATGTCGCTCTCTACTGTGTCTCCTTTGGTACACACTATATTTCATTCTCTCTTCTGTTTTAGACTCTCATTCAGCCTTTTTTTTTTTTACTTACCCTGGTGTTCTCTGCCTCATTCGTTCTCTCCTTTATATTTTCTTGTGCTTCTGTTAAAGACTTTTGAAAAAAAAAATGCACCACATAAATTACAGGCTGTCTGGGAATATCATGACTGTTAATGCATTATTCACGGCTGACTGACAGCAGTCAGTAATTAATTGCCTGCACATTCAACAGTGCCCCAGTTGGGAGGGGGCAAGAGTGACAGAAAGACAGAGATGATGGCCCACACAGGTAAAATACAAAATAACATCAGCTAATGAATGAACTGGCTAACAAGCTCCGGAGGCTGTAAATAACCCGTGGCTGAGTCAATTTGACAGGACTTGACGCCTGCACAGGGTTCCATTTAACTACTTCATTGTGCCTGCCATTAATTGCAGGTGTAATGCTTTTCACCTCAGGCACATCGGATTGTTTCAGATTTGGCTGCAGGTACCATCTGTCCCTCCCATGCCACAGTGAAGGAGAAGAAAAACGCAAGCTGAGGTTTAATATGCCACTAAAGCTCTTAGATGAATAAGCTGTCAGTTCTCATAAGGTCTCCTGATATTTTCTCCATACGGCTATAGTGTGTGTGTGGATGTTTCAGATTTTCAACTGGAGACTTAAAGCAGATTATGATCGTGACATTTTCACACAAGCTGTAAGAGTGTACTTGAGTCCTTGTGTGTAATTATCAGGCTTCCTATAAGTGATGATTACTACAGTGCTAATTCTTTGTGCCAGCCCAGCATCTCCGCTCTGGACCGTGGCATTATTAAGATCTGAATGGGAGCCCACATCACATAATTATTTTCCTACCACGTGAAGAAGCCCTACCATTTTTTATAGAGCCAGCTGATTGATTTTCAGGAGTGGCTTGATTTTTTAAAGTGGCGAACCCCTGGGATGTTTTTGTTGTTACATCTTCAAGGTGTTAAAGAGATTTACAACTTCACCACCTTCCTGTAAAGTGATTTCCTCATTCACATTTTTTCATATTTCGTAGCTCTCGTTCATATTTCATGACATAGCTTCAAGCCTATTCAAATTAGTGTGCTTAATTGAATAGTATTTGCAGTGGCCCACTGCATAAATGCTTGATAAGGCTTTACCGAGTCATTAATAAACATTTAGGACATAATCCTCTCATGATTCAGAGCAAAGTAATCAGGGCTGCCACATGAAGAACTTCTTAACAAGTCTGCAGATTTGTCTTCATCTCTGAACTCTTTCTGCAAGCTTGCTATTGTTTTAATCACTGTATTAAGCGGCCTTCAGACGGTTGGTTTATGAATAAGAGATACATATTCATGAAGAATGCATAATGCCTAGTTTGCACAAGCAGTCTTTATTTATACATGCAATGAGATGAGGCCCATTGACAGTCAACTTGCAGTGAGTGAGAGCCATCCTGAAGGACGGTTCTGTCTTTTTCTCTTACGAGACGCTGGCAGTGAAAAGCAGTGCCATATTGCAAACGGCCATCTTGATTTCTCATCCATATGTTTAGTCTGGTTTCGAGGGGTGCTGGAGAGGATCTCAAGCCTTGTAATGGAGAGCTAACTACATCCCTGGGGGTGCCTGTGCACAGATTGACAGTGACAGACAGAAGCTGTTGATCACAGATTCACTCCCAATAGATTACTGTCACTCTAGCTTCATGAATATTCCCTAAATTTTAACGAGGCTGGATCATTGTTGTTTTTTTCCACAAGTCTTGTATATGTGTGTGTGTGTGTGTGTGTGTGTGTGTGTGTGTGTGTGTGTGTGTGTGTGTGTTATATATATATGTTTATGTTTATACACATGTGAGTGAGAATATGGGTCTTTCTTTTGACCCATCCTGGGTCTTTGACGTCCTTCATGGGATAGGAAAAAAGTTTGGAATGAAAACAAATGGCAAAGCCAATCCCTCCAAGTTCATTCTCAGGCTGTCTTCCCTAAACTTCCTTCCTCAGATTTAACAACTTGTCATGGACCTTTCTCTGCTTGCTCTTCCCTTGAAGAGAGGAAATGGCCGGGACAGTAAGGCAGCTGCTGAGCCGTCTGCACCCTAGAAGAAATAAATGACGCATGACTGTAATTTATGATGAAGTTTAACACAATGCCATGCTCATTCGCAGGAGTGATAGGCTCAGGCTTCATTGGGTCCATGTTGCCTCAGGGACCAGGAGGAAGAAGCCTGTCTGAACACTGACAGAGAGAGGAAGACAGGAAAGGAAGGAGTGTGGGCAAGGTAGAGGCAGAGGCAGAAACAAAGACAGTGAGTGATGGAGAGTGGGATGTCGAAAAATGGAGAATCAGAATCAGGAACTAATGCAGTGATTTAGAAATGGGTAAAGAAAAGGAGGGCAAAAGGACCCATTAACACTAAAAAAGTCCCATTAGTGATCCACAGTAGGATAAGAGGTAACTGAAGACTGATTGGTGGCAGAAGTAACAGTTAATCATGTTTTTTGTGTCAGTATGAAGCATCTGTCTCTGCCACTCTTGCACAAACCTTTCAACCAACCATCTCCACTCACCCCGCTCTGTTTGTCTTTATGGCTCATTAAGAAGACTTTGGTAGCCAACCATCAAAGGACAAAAGTATTAGTCCTGATAGCAGTCACCGTCATTGCCCCATCAAAGTATGACTTCAGCACCATGGAGAGGGAAACTCAGCCTTCTTTTATTACTTTGCTAATGGCCAATTAAGAGCCTAATTTGACTGTGGAGAAAGGGTACTTTTAAGATGCCAGAGGGCTAACTAAAAAGAACTGAGACTAAAACACACATGAAGTTGCAGTGAAACTACTTTTTCAGACAGTAAATTGTAATGCACAGACTTGTTAGTGGGACAGTTTCCTTTGACCACACTTGCAGTGTGAAGACTTCATCACAGGCAATAGCGATCAGCATGGCTTGCCTGAAGCAGCTGTCCAATTTCAGATAGCATGAAACTAAACATATGTGTAACACACTCTCTCCTGTGTTTGTCTTTTGTGCACATGTGTGCTGGATTTGCAAGGCTTCTGCTAGCACTGCAGGCAAAATCACTATGGCTCTGCTCTAATTACCAACAACCCTGAGAAAGCGTTTTGTTTTGAAGTGAGGAAAGAGTGGGAAGGGTGGAGGTGAAGGGAGGATGGGGAGGGGGAGGCATGACAGGGGAGGCCCAAACTCAATAACATCATTAATTAATCAAGTCTAATGCAGTGTTTGCTTCCTGCCACAATTTTCATGTGGCAAGCTCTTTCAGTGCCTTTGCTCTGGAGACTCTGAATGAATGTGTTATGCCTTATTTGTCAACATTCCTTTATCATCATCACAAATCTGCTACCAGAAAACTTTTCATGACTGTTTGCTTTTTATAATAAAATTGTCCAACCCAGATAGCCTCTACCGCCTGCACCTATATCCTATCAGCAAGGGTGGGGAAAATGGATTGTTTCCAAGCTTATAAAATCAATCTGAATAGTTGTCAGCACTCTACACCTCCATCTCGATGTGTCTGTACAAAATGACTTTGGTATTCTCCAAATGAAATAATAGGCAGCTTGTAAATTCAGCAGAGACCCTGTCTCCTCCACTTATCGGACTGCCTTACTGATGTCTTCACTTTTGCTGAGGTTTCCTGCCTCTGCATTCTTCCTGTATGTGTTCTCCTTGGCCTGTCCAAGTCATCATTTTAAAAATTGCATTCAGACGTCCTCAGTACTCACTTAGCAGCTTTATGGATGCACTAGCTTTTGTGATGACAGTGTGCATTTATATAAATCACGCTCACGTGTATCTATTGATTCCATCCATCAGTTGTATCCATCAACTTGCCCTTCAGACTAGCATTTAAAGAAGCCATATTTTGTTTTTTTCAACCCGGATATACCATAACTGTGAGGGGTCACATTTATGAAGATATAGCAAGGCTGCTGTTTGGGCTGCTCACTTCCACTGCAGTTATAGGACTCACCACCATAAACAGTCCCCATGGATACTCTGGAGAGTAGTTGTGTGAAATATGTGTGTGGATCAGGAGAACAACAGTGTGATATCCAGTTGATTTATATATCACTTCTCATTTTCTGGTCAGCAGGTCTTCTGGATCAGTGTCACTGGGGTTGCTCTGTGTGAGTCAGAGTTGGAATGATGTAACAGTAGTAGCCTGGTGAGGTACAGTATGACACTGTAGTTCCCAAATTTGATTTTAGTGATCTGTTTTACTGTTTCTTTTTGCGCATTTTTATATATCACATAGCATTAGATCACATCATCCTCTTACTTTCTCTTACTCCCAAGTTCAAATTTGTTGAATAAAAAAGGAATTTAGAACAATGCATCGTGCTAATGTATGATCAAGAAGCATGTAGATTTAAACTCTCCATGCTAGCAATTATCTTTTTTCTTAGTGTTTTCCCTGTGTTCTCTGCAGTATTTTTTGCCATCCTTTGAGCATTTATTTCACAGTACAGTCCACCAGGAGATTAATTTACTATGTCTACCCTCACATCTGCCTCAGTGTCCCTTGATATTCCCCATCGCCTTTAACAAAGCACCCCATGCCGGGATATTTCTGAACACCTAAATATAGCAATTTTTCATATTCTCAGGCACTGTAAAGCAGTTACAAGCTTTGCTTGTTGAAATTCAGGGTGTGTGAGAGGGAAGGGGTGGGGTAGGATGAAGCAAATCTAAAAAAGGCTAATTTTTCAAAGGACAGTCTGTTATGAATGATGTCATTTGTTTTTTGTTTTTTTAGTCATTTGAATGGATTCATGTGAAATAAATGTTAACTTGTCTGACGGAACATTAATAAAAGCACAGAGAATGATTTAATGCTGAGGTAGGAGAGAGAATACCATAAGGAATAAAGGTGATGCAGTTTCAACAGACTTAAGAAAAGTGGGGTCTTGCCTCCATTTAGCCTGTTCCATAGGCATGCCAAAGGCATTTGTTGGCTGCACAGGCCTGCCAGAGTAAGGCATTGGCTCTGTGTTTTTATCAGTTGATGCTATTTGTTGTTTATGGTTTTACTACACCAAATTTGTGTTTACTACACCAAATTCATTACCAACTTTCATTTTGGTACATTGACATTCATGTTGGCATTCATGCCCAGCTAGGTATTTCTATTAGAAAGGGCTAATGCTAATGCAGGTTAATGAATAACAAAATTCATCATGTTTCTAAACAGATACTAATTGCCCTTGGCTCTTTGCACAGACCTGTTTGGGTGAGAGAGAGAGAGAGAGCAAATATGTTTCTGAACCTGCTGTTATTGAAAGAGCACAACTGCCTTTTTGCACTCCATGGAAACATTTTAGTGACACTAGACACTAGACACTAGAATGTTCCCATAGGTGTGGGACTGCTCCAGGCGCAGCTGATGCACAGTGAAACTGAAGATGCCTACCTGCTTGCCTGTAAGTGACTGTGTTTGGGTCCATGGACAGACTGAAAGGAAGGAACAAAAAAGCACTTGAGCAAACAAGCAACCACTGGAGATGACAGGCGCCATAAGCACATCTCTCTGAGCACGAGTTGTGCCTTATGTGCTCAAAGGTTGTGATTGTCACCTGTTGTTGCCAAGGGAATAGTGATGATCAGAACTTTACAAGACTGCTTGAAATGGAGCGGCTGAGAGCGCAACCTCTTTTAACTAGAGGTGAACAGGTCAAGTCTGTCTCACCTGGCCTGGGTACATTTAGCCTCAGCTAAGAGTATGTCACAGCTGTCATGTAAACCTAAACAACAGCTGGTGTATCCAGCTATGATTTTAGTCTTAACTTGCACCCAAGATGTCAATAATTTAACTAGGGCACATCTTCATATCGTCATAATACATGCCTTAACCAATGTGAAATTGCATAAAAGTATTTAAATTTCTACTACATCTAATTTATTATGGAAGACCTTTACAGTCATACTTTAAATCATTTTAATTGCTGTTTAATTATTTCGGTAGTTTAAAATGGCAATAGGCAAAACAGTACAAATTAAGTCTTGATAGAAATTCATGTCCAACAGCTAATTACTTATTTATCTGATGTTTCTGATGTAATTAATCCAAATTGCCACTCCGTCAGGATCTCACAAGCAAACAGAACTGCATCACAAGCAAATAGAACCGTCAGCACTTGGTTTTTGGCCTTTATTATGCCATATAGGTATGCCTGTTATCATACAGTATTCTAAAAAAGATAATCTATTTGTACGGCAAAATCCTTTGCTAAAGTCATGCAAGGTTCAGCACCTCATCTCCCACTGAGCAGCAATGTTTCCTGCCTTTCATGTGGTCTCAGTTGTTTGGCTTTCAATCTTGTAGGAAGACGAAATAAAAGCACCACAGTATCCCATCTCCTGCTTCGCCATTGCCTCCATTTCATCTGTCTCAGAGCATGCTGGGTAACTCAATCAGTTTGCCAGACTGTACAAGGCTCTTTGGGTCGCTCCTATGATGACTCACGAAATGAAGGCATCTCTTGTCATGGGGTAGTGTAAGATTGTTCCCTTTACCAATTTTCTCATACACACAGGTGCACATGGTCAGACTGACACACAGATAGGCACACACACACACACACACACACACACACACACACACACCCCGAGTAAACAATTGAATCACTCAGCTCCAAGTATCAGGTGTTCTTTGTCTGATCACATTTATAACAAAGGTATGCCCCATTCAGGTAAAAGTAATTTAATAAGTTGTATTGGATTTCTAGTGTCCTTTAAAAGTGGTAGATGGGCATGTGTATCATTAAAGTGCTCCTTGTGGTTTTGATAAGTTGGTGGGTGGGAGGCACTGAGTCTATGTGTGTGTTTAGAGGTGGGGACATGGATCAAAATATTGGGTGGCTGTTGACCATGTGACACAAGGATGAAGTATTAGTGGTAAAGTAGGGAACTCTTTCCCTCTTTTCATTATTTTCTTTATTATTTCATTTTTTTCCTCAAGTCTTGTCTCCCTCTGTCCTCGTTCATCTTTGTCCCTCCATTCTTTGTGTCTTTCTTCCTTAGTGTCCCTCTGTTTCTCCACATCGCTCTGATTTGCTCTGATACCATCAAACTCACATCAAAATGTCATTAGTGTTAAAGGAGAGGCATTATCTCTGAGCTATTCACTTTTCATTAGGTCCTGCCAGGTCCCACAGGATCTCCATGGCGACCAAGATAGCCATCCCTCTAACCAGAGTGATTAACTGTTCTCAAGAGGGCTTAATTGTCTGCTTGTGTGTGAGCCTCTCTCGCTTGCTCTCTCTCTTTCTCTTTTTATCTCTTCCTATCCTTCTCTCTGTATGTGTATGTGTTATGTGTGTGTGTGTGTGTGTGTGTCACTGCCTGTACATGCTGACACTCATTTTAAATGAGTAAAAGAATGGGCAGACAAGTAAAAGAGTATCTTGAGAGGAGGAATCAGACAGAAATAACAATAAACAACGGAGCATATGTAAATGTCTGTGAAGGTGTATGATCAGATGTGAAACTAAGATGTGTGAGAGGAAGGGCCAGTGAGAAAGGTCTGATTTGCTCTTTATCTACTCAGCTCACCTAAGGTAATTAGTAATTATACATCAGCACAGCCTGAGCTTGTGTCCAGGACTAGTGTGGGTACAGGGGGTTGTAACCGGATGTATGTTGGTGTTGAGTCCTTACCCTCTGTGCAATGTATGAGTTGGTGGGTAAACAATAGGATTTGTTAAATGCTATGTGCAGCAATAGCTGTTCATGGAATATTTCCTCCGATGAACCTGTTGTCGAATGAAGCGATCAATTAGAGAAATGCCATTAAATCAAATCACTTTGCCAAGTGACCCATGGCAGGGATATTTGTTAGTCCACGAAAGTGATTAATTATGAACCAGAAGCTGTCATGACAGTTGTGCTAACACGGGAATGGGAGGAATATGACTTGCATGGATTTGAATACAGAGCTGACCCCTAAGCACTTGTATGGCAGTTATTTGCATAACATTATGATAATAAAGTCATTGGGACTTGGAGTGTCAGTGCGCGTATAAATGAATCCTAATCAGCTGGTGGTGTGATGCTGCTTGGAGGGTGTTAGTTTCATTGCCACACATCTTTCAGGACCAGAAGACTGAGAGACAGACAGAGAGAGACAGACAGACAGAGAGACAGAGATATGAGAGAGTGAGAAAGAGAGAGAGAGAGAGAGAGAGCTGGATGTGATATGTTGACATGATGGCCACTTGACAGGTGTCCTGGTGTGACCCCTCGGCTTGTTGTCGGCATTAAGCTGTTTCAAACAGCGCTTGTACACCACCATTTCTAATCACCGTGTCGGCTCAGTGGTGCTCATGCTTTAAAGACTTCATATCGAGCCGTGCTATAATGTCCCCATGATATTAAATGGTGAAATGAAAAATTAAATCCATATCAAAGGCAATTGGAGTCGTATTTTAATGATTTTTGCATGGTGGTGGTGGGGCTTGGGGAGGAGAGCACTGGGAACTGGGAGATAGGAGTGAGATAAGGTGAAATAAAAACATCACGTCAGCTTGTTTCATCTCCTCTCAGTGTTAGTCACTTCAAATACCAGGAAGTCTGTAGATTTTCAAAGGCACAAGCTGTGCTCTTGGCACATAAAGTAAAAAAAAAACTTCTCTAGGAACTTGGAATCTTTATTTGCTTCCTCTTCTTTTCTCTGCTGAGTTGATTTAATGGGAATTGATGCACATTGTCGCTATGGATAGACAATTGGGAGGAGGTTTATATGAGGGAATGAAATATGAAATGGGCATTAGTCAAGAGTGAAAGTGAGTGTGTGTGTGTGTGTGTGTGTGTGAGTGTGAGTGTGTGTCTGTATGTGTGACAGGTTGGTAGTGATGTCAGGTGGTAAACCTATGCATGTGTGTACTTTCCCACAGTTAAGCCACCCACAGAGACTTTGTCAAAGAACTTTTCATATACAATGACAATGACCCTTTTTCTTTGTTGAGACATGCAGGATCTTTTTCTTCTTCTCCATCTTTCTCTTCATGTATGTATAACAGATGTTTCAGAATTCAGATGCTTCCATCGCATGCTCGATGTGCCAGGTACATGGGGTTTTATATGGAAGGGAAGGTGATTGTATATCACATAACTATCGTCCCATAAAAAATGTGGCAAGTAGCTAACTGTATAGCAGTATGAAGTAGCGCAACTGACAAAAAGATACATTTCAATAGTCCAGCTTCAACTGAGATGTTTGAGTTTGGTATGTTAGCACATGGCTATATATGCTCACATCTAAAGCTCAGTTCAGCTTATGTGTCAAAATAGCTACCACTGACCAATCAAAATTAATCAGGACCTGCCAATCTCCTGACGGTGCATCGTCATTTTCAAGCTAGTCATGTCTCCCTGGACTGAGTGTTTAAAGATCAAGCAATTTAATGGTTGCCTCTTGCTTATCTAACCTTTCAGTCCAACTCTGACAGCGCAAAATCGCCCATCCAATCATAGCATATTATTAATGCATGACTACTGAGTGATAAAACCAGAGAGGGTATAGCTGCATGTGTGTGTATGTGTGTGTGTGTGTGTGTGTGTGTGTGTGTGTGTGTGTGTGTGTGTGTGTGTGTGTGTGTGTGTGTGTGTGCATGCACGCGCACTAGTGTATTAGTTATGTATTATTGGGAAAAACACTGCAAGAATCATAGGAGTTTCACAACTGCCTAAAATCCCCACTACCAGTGGCTAATGTTCTAATGTTCATAATGATCGCCTGTCTGGAGCTGCCAACTATCCGTGCTGCGGCCTAGGCAGGCACAACGTGACTGACTCAGATACGTGGGTTTTATCACAGCACTGCAGTATTATGACCTTAGTTCACCCAGTTTGTTTTCTCATGCGTTGCTAAAAGCTCTGAAGACCTAAAGATAATAAACAAATAAAGAAGAGTATGTTGTAACAAGTGAAAGGGGAGAGGCAGAGACAGAGAAGAAGAGCGGGACACATCTAGATTCTTGCTGCCTTTTCCTCAGGTTTATGTGCATCACTGACACCTGTGTAGTTTTTCATATTTTTTCACAGCAACTGGGGTGTTTTTCTTCTAATATGACATTTATTTCATATGACATGTTGAGCCACAATGGTGGAATGTCACTATAGTTTCTCTCAGTCAGCCCTCTCTCCCCCAGATTACTGAGGGCATTAACCTTATGCATTCTGTGCTCATTTCCCCCTGTAGTACATCACTGACAGGCAGCACTTGAGCTGTGACAGCATCATTAAAACATAGCCTAACTCATGAACTTCAGACCTGCAGTAGGCAGCCTCCTCACCTCCAACCTCCTCCAGAACACCAAGGCCCTCTCTCTCTTTCAGAGAACAACAGACAGCTCTGGGGAATGGATAAGACTCAGAGAGAGAGAGAGAGAGAGAGAGAGAGAGAGAGAGAGAGAGAGAGAGCGAGAGAGAGAGAGGGTGGGGTAAAGAGACTGGGGAGTGGTTGTCTGAAGTAGTTGGAAAAGATAAACAAATGAGAAGTTTTGAGCTGGCTGAGAAGGATGTCTAGGGTATCTGTGTTGTGAGTGTAGGCGTCAGGACCAGTCCAAGGTTGTGTGCATTCCTTGCCTGAAAGCAGAGATCACCCCCCCCCCCCCACCCCCCGTGATGTTGCCCCCCACACTCATAATTACAACACTATCCAGCAGCTCTAGGGACCAAGTTAGCCCACCTCTCCACCAGCAGTTTGCCTAGGTGTCTTCATCTGTCGACAAGAGCTCTTATAAAGTGTTTTGAGTCCCTGCTCAAATGCATTTCTTCAAAAACATCCAAGTTATTAGAAGAAAAGAGTTTATGGGGAGGGAACTAAGTTGTTGCAAGTGTCTTACCTTAATACAGGCTCTGAACTACCAGTTGGTGGTGTATCTTTTTGTCAGTCTTCTGCACTTTCTTTTCTTGAAGGATACACAGAGGTAAAATGGCAGTAAAAATGGTGTGGTCAGCATGAGGAGATGAGGTTATTAGAGGAGGCCTTTTTTGGCTAACATAGACCCCAGATGTGCTGAGACAAGCAGCATTTAATCTTACATATTGGTATCATTGCAGCTCTGCAGTCCAAGAAGCACTCTGAAAAAAAAATACGGTTAAGAGTTCTTTTAAGAAATTCCTTAATAAAGGTTCCGTGTAGAACCATTTGGGTTGTCAACTTTATTACCGCCCTTGCCCGTTCTGTCCTATCCTTCTTTCTGCTCTCTCATTCTCTCCTGGGTTTCAGTCATACTTCCTCTCTTAAACCCATTTGCCCTTCTCTTTTTAATTCACCTTTTGGCTGTCAGGTTCTACTAATTTTTTTTTCATCTTGACTTGGATCCATGCTCTTTCTTATCGGGTGAGCGGCACTTCAAAGTAAAGGCATGTAAAGGCATGTGATGAAGTGCAACCTTCCTCTATTTCTTCCATATCAGATGAACACTCACTGTTTGTGAACAGAGCTGAGCTCTTTTCGTGCCTCTTCCCGTTTGCCAACATTTGATTGTGGAGGGCTGGAGGAGCACAAATAGGCGTTTTTGATGGCTAATCACAGGCAAGCGGGTGGGAATTTCTTTTTGGTTTGTTTGTTTCATCTAGGCTGTGTGCTGAACTGTCTCATTATAAATAAATGGATGGTTTTGTTTCCTTCAAAGCAATTGTAGGGATTAATGACTGGAGTGCATGCAGGTCACATGTTTTTTTCACCACTATGCTGTGCTGCCTCACGTGTTCCAGGCTTTCAGGAACAAAATGCGCTCCTTTGTGTTATTTGTTGCTGCTTTTCTTTCATTTTTTTTATTTTTGTCAGTGCACCCCCCACATTCTTCTACATTTTTAAAAAAGCAGAGAAAGAATTTGAGGATGTTAGCAATGCTTTTAAGGTGGAATAAATGAAACCTTGAAAGTATTTTTTTCTGTCTCTTTTTTTCTTTCCTGTTCCCTTTACCTCGTCAGGTTTTACGTCTCCCTTCACCCCGTCTGTTCCTCCTCTTCTGAGCTTATCTTTTACTCTGTGCTGCACCTTGAGTTCTCTCTCTCTATCTTACCAAAACCTTTTTATTTAGTTTCTCTTTTGTACATCTCTCTCTCTCTCCCTCTGTGTATGTCTCTCTTCCTCTTTCTGTTTCTGTCTTACCTTATTTGCAGGTACAATGCACCACTTTGGTTCTTTGTGCATAGGGGGAGGAAAGGATGCGGACGAAGGAGAGATTGAGGGAGAGTGAGAGAGCAAGACAGCTCTGACAGCATGGATTGATGAAGGCAATGCAGGAAGAAGCAGAGGTGAAGTCAAGAGAAGGGAAGGAAAGACAGAAACACAAGGCAAAGTTTGTGTGTGTGTGTGTGTGTGTGTGTGTATGTGTGTGTGTGTGTGTGTGTGAAAGTGAAAGTGAAAGGTAGTAGGTGAGTGTAGGGCAGTTGCATTGGCTGGCGGAAGTCACAGCACTTTGAGAGCGGTCAGCATTTCACGGTATAGGTTTCCTTTTGTCTGCAGCGCTTTTCATTCATTTCTCCTCTCTCACACTTCTTGCCATTCTGCATGACCTGGGCTGTTTTACAACGCAGGCCAGTGCCTCTCTGCTCCGCTACTCTGCTGAGCCTGAATGTTTCCTGCAGCTCCTGGGGGAAACATTATACATCTCTCCAGCAATCATTTGAGATAATACTCATGGGTGTGGGACTGGAGAAGCTGTTATAAAAAATATCATTGAATACTGCATAGCGCAACTTTTTTGTGGCCTACTTTATTAAGTAGCTGTGCAGTGGTTGTAATTGATGTGTTTTCGTAGAAGCGTCTGGCGCTATAAGCATTAAATTTCCACTGTGAAGGGAGTGTATGAGTGGTGGAAACATTACCTAGATTGGTGGCAGTTGCAGTGGCAGCAGCTGTTGCCATGAAAGTGATTGCTATCGTAAATAGCTGCAATATTAACAGTTGGAATAATGATTAGTCTGTCACGGGCACATTCACTAAATGAAACCGTATGCTTTCTGCTCTGTCTTTATAATTCTCATTAGCCAGTAATTCCTCTGTGCCTCTGTTGTATTTGTAAGCTTTTGCCCTGGGGACAGACAACATTCATTCTCCATGCACACAAGAGAAGAGGAGTGGGTGGAATTAACATAAATGTAAAGACATAGTCTTAGGTCTTGCGTTCTTGGGTTGCCATGGTGGAGATGATGAGACCACTGTGGAAAAATAAGAGGACAAACTGTCTTTGAAGGCACTTGTAGCTTTCCAAAGAGGGGGTTTGAAACTCAAAAATGGCCGTTGTGGGTGGTGCCATCTTACTTTCAAGTAAGATAAAACAGACAAAAATAGGAGGTAAAATTCTTGTAGTTGTCATTAAAATGGAAACTAGTAACACACTAATGCTATTTTGTGACCCTGGGTTTAAATGCTAAAAATTCACAAATGTAAAAAACAAGAGGGCCGGGGGGTGGGGGGTTGTCTATGGGGATTGACTTGTTTTTGGAGCAAGCTTCAAGTGGCCATGTGATCAGCTAAAGGTTTGGCATTTCCATATTAGATTCATCTCTCAGGACTTAAGGTTTCTCCTTGAATATAACGTACACACAGACTAAACAAACACAAGAACTAACTGATGTGGGATGCTAAAATGTATGTACAGATAAAACAAAAACAGTGTACTTTACTTAACAGGATAATGTAATAAACAATAAAATGGGAGAAGAAAGGGGGATACAAGATACCTACTAAATCGGAGGGTTGACACAGGAAGGGTTGTGATTGAGATGCAACATCGACAATGTCCTTTTGTGGCATACTAGTTCGTTTTTTGTAATTAATACTCTGCACAGTGTTTTCCCTCTTTGTTCCTCTGACCTGTTTTTTGGCTCTGCTCCACCACACCACAGAATCTTGCGCACACTTTCTGTCAGTAATAATGGTCTGTGTGAGACATGAGCAAAGTAAGCTACACAAGGCAGCTAACCTAGCAGACAGCAGCACAGATTGGATGTTAGGTGTACTCAGTGGCCCTGATACTGATTGATCAATAATTCCTTAATTAGAACCCTGATCTGATTCCTTGAGATTGGATCGAGACATCCCTAGCAAGAGCACAAGACCCAAGGCTCGGCCTTCAGGTGTTAACCATTCCACCCACTCTTAACCTTCTTCTGCAGTGCACATAAAGAATGAAAGCTGTCTCTCTCCAGAGGGACGGAATACAATGGTGAGTTGACCGTGGTGGCTCAGGAAATAGATGAGTCAGTTGGCAATTGTAAGGACTGTGGTTCAATTCAGGTTCTTCCTCATGTTGAACCCCAAACTGCTGCTCATGTGCTGTATGGGGCCTTGCTTGCCAACCTGTACAGTGAGTGTGCAAATGAATGGATAATTGTGAGGCATGAATCTGTGAAGTGTTTTTTCTGAATGCTTAAACACAAAGAGTGATCATTGTAGCACAATTTCTAAAACTATTAATACTTATAACAACCACCCCCCCTTCCCCACTGAGTTCCCAAAACTAATAGCACAAACTTTGCTTTGCACTCAGTTCGTAAAGTTGTAACACACATTTTGCAAAAGAGTAAACACAATCCACTGCACATCACTCTTTTTGCAAAACTGTAAACACAACTCACTGCTTTACACTCAACTTCCGAATGAGCAACACACTCCTAGCAAAATTATACACATTGATGGCTATTATTTACACTATTCTGCCAATTGTCTGACAACAGTGCCAAATAATAAAACCATTATAGATAATTAGTTCACTTTGCAGCCAGGAGGAGAGTTTGAGGATGAGAATGAGGACATGTAGGTGAAGAAGCAAGAGGGAGAGGACAACGAGGATGAGGACAAGGAGGTGAAAGTAGAGGAAGAGGACAAGGAGGTGAAGAAGGAAGAGGAGGACAAGGATATGGAAGGGAAAAGAAGGAAGGGTAAGAAGAGTAAGAAATAGAATTACTGATGACATCAGAGCTACATTACATAGTGGACCATGGAATGACCCTGAAGGAAGCTGGCCAATGGGTTCAGCCTAACCTGAATCGTTACAGTGTTGCAAGCATCATAAGGTATAAGGCTATATTATCATTGGTACTGAATCTAAACGTGCATACTATAGTGCTGTGCATGGGCCTGCTGTGCTGCAATAGTTTTGTCTTTTCCAGAGAGTGATGGAGCTAGATGCAGATGCCATAGGTCATGAGTTGATTTTTGTGGATGAGGCAGGTTTCAACCTCACTTTTATGAGGAGACTTGGCAGGAACATTATTGGACATCGTGCCATAATCATAGGACAACATGGTGGTAACATAACTATGTGTGCAGGTATAAGTCAAAATGTTGTTGTTGCTGTTGTTCATCAATTACCTTCTCTGCCTTGTGCTGGAAGGTCTATGACCATGATCCCCATCAATGCATGGCCCTTCTACAGGCAATGCAAGATCACATACAGGGATATTGTAGTGAAGGAGAGAAAAGCCACCCCACCCAGCTTTGAACATGGGTCAGCAGGGTACCAAACATGCACTTTGACCACAACGCCAAAGAGCTAGGCTTGTTGGTCTGAGTCAGAGCACACACACAAGCCTAGTGATGGCACTCCATCACAGACATTGACTAGGCATTATGTCAGGCCTTGATACTGCACTCAAGGAGATATTTCTTGTCAGTGCCTTTGACTAGAAGACATTACATCTGATGTTGACAACATTTTGTGGCTGGACCCAGAGATATGCTTGCTACACTGTGGCTCAGGTTAGGCTAAACCCATTGGCCAGCTTCCCTCGGGGTCATTCCATTGTCCGTTAAGTAGCTCTGATGTCATCAAAAATTATATTTCTTACTCTTCTTACTCTTCTTCCTTCTCCTTCCTCTTCCTCACCTTGTCCTCCTCTTACTTTATCACCTCCTCATCCTCTTCCTCTAACCACCTCCTTGTTCTCATTGTCCTCTCCCTCTTGCTTCTTCACCTCAACATCCTAACGCTCCTCCTCCTGCTTCCTCACCCTACTCTGACTCTCACTCTTTTTTATTCCAACATTGTACTACATATCAAAAGCTTACCTGTGGCTTACTGTATTGCTAATACTCAGGCTAAGAGTTTTCACATGTGGCAGTGTGGCCAGAAAGTTGGCAAAATAGTTTAAATAAGTCTCAACCTAGGATTTTTAAGGTAGTCAACCAATGTCATTCCAATGTGATCAATTTAGTCCTTGTCTTTTCTGTCTGCTCTTCTCCCATTGTACCTTGCAGTGATAGTATTTGCCTCTTTCTCTTGTTATATATTATCTTTTCCTCTTGCTTCAACACTGCCTTACATTTATATTCAAGTCAAAGTAACGCCCCTGTTTTCTATTTTACAGTGTTTAGGCATGATTACTGTGTTGCCAAACTGTAAAGCACTTTGAGCTGCATCTTGTATGTATGAACTGTGCTATACAAGTAAAGGTTATTATTATTATTATTATTATTATTATTATTATTATTATTATTATTATTATATTATTATGTGTTTTGGCACATGACAGTTGTGTTTAACCAGTTGGTTGCAAGGGTGTGGTCAATTGATAGTTAGTGTTTTCAAATGGAAAAAAGGTGACATTACAATAGAATCATGTGTGTAATGCATGTAAGTGTGTCTAATGTTTTACAAATCACTGTGTGAAGTGTTTTGCAAAAAGTGTGAAGCTGAAAATGTGTTTAGAGTGGTGCCTACCTGAGCCGAGGTTTTGCTATTTGAGTAATGGGTTTCATTAATTGTGGAAAACTTTAGATTTTAGCGTGTAAGCAAACATAACAAACTGTAACTGTTTGGTACAAAAACACAATTTTTACAAAGATTTGCAGAGTTACAGTAAGTAAGATGTGTTAGCTTTTGCAAGGTATCTACAATATTTTGCTAAATTGGTGAAAGGTTTTTTAATTTGTGTGTAGAGTTTTGTAAAAATAGCCAATAAGTACAAAAAACTGTGCCTAAGCGATCAGAAAAAACTGTAAGTGGTCTTGTGAGTAGTGAAGTGTTACATAAATGCAGTCCCTTTACAGGTCAGAAACTGTCTGTCTCAACAAGGCAGGTCGACTAATTATGAACATCTAATTCAGATCTGCTTGATTTTTCCTGAAGGTTCAGTGAATGCCACAAGCCTATTGTACTTTTCAACTCATTAATGCTGAATGTCAGATAACCTTTTCTGTTAACTAACTTTTTCATTCGAGTTGAGCAAAATCTGTGATGTATTCATCTCACATGCCTGACCATGGTTGTAGAGATAAGAGACACAAAACAAACAACTGAGGTTTGAACATGAAAATGCCTGAACCCTATCTCCTACTCTGGTGTACATGAAAGTCAAGGTGTTTTTGTCCTTCAGCATAACAAGATAAAGATGTTAGACCTTAGCATAGATGTGTTTTTTTATTAGAAGGATGGTTTTTGGACTTGTGCTGAAATTGTTGCTGAGTGATTGATTGCCATAGAGATTATTTCATTTGCTGACCTTAACTGTCAAGAAGAATCATGAGCAGTCCAGATTTGCACCCACTCCTTTCCTCCACCTCCCTCTCTTCCTCTCCCCTGACTCCCCTCACCTTATCTCTTCGCTCCTTATCCCTGTCACTTTCTGCCTTCATTTCCATGTGCTGAGTGTTTCATCCACTGCTGGCTGGACATGACTGCCACTTTAGGCACCCAATTTGAATTAAGCACAGTAAAAGGAAATGTGTGTGTGTGTGTGTGTGTGTGTGTGTGTGTGTGTGTGTGTGTGTGTGTGTGTGTGTGTGTGTGTGTGTGTGTGTGTGTGAGAGAGAGAGAGAGAGACAAAGAGAGAGTTGTGGCCGTATTTGGCTTGAGGCTATGAGAAAGGGCCTCACAACAGGACAGGACATAGCTTTGCCCCCTGCTCTCTGGGCGGGCCATTGTCAGTATGACGTGGGATCCCACCCTAATGCTTTACTGCCCTCTTGGCACAGTACTTCTCTAATCATCCTGTGTGGCCTCAGACTTAACCTTGAGCAGGGACTTAAAACCGAAACAGCCTTAACACCGGTCACAGCAGTGCTGATTGGTTTCATGAGTTTATCTCACACCTATAAAAAGAATTAAGGAGATTTATATCTTTTCCTCATTTTTTCTCTGTCCTTCAATCTATATGTATGTCACACGTATGTTACTCAAGTGTAATTTGATAGCAAAAATGTCAGTGAGTGCAGAGCTCATAGAATGTAAAAGTTTTGTTAAGCTGTTTTCCAAGGGCTGTCCTGCAAAGTCAGAATGTTTTACAAGTCTCTCACTGCGTGCACATGGACGAGCTTACAGTTTTTCTGAATTGCTAAAGCACAAAAACCTATTGGCTGAACAACTTTCCCAGTTGCTTAAGCTATTTCTCACCATTGCCCACTATTTTGTCAATACCTTAAACAGTTTTCACATAGTAAAACACAATTTGCAAAACTCACTGACTCCTCTTTGCAAAACTCTAAACACATTCTCATTCTTAAAGCACATTTTGCATTATTTAACACATGTGATGCAAAATGGTAAACATTCCTCTCCACTAACCCAACCCAAAAGCATGATAGTGCCCAGTGATCTCCAGCAGCACTGTATACAGCACTTGTAGTTATTATTTGTACTGCATTTCCAAAATGTATTTTTGTTTGAAGTATTTTAGCAAGTAATCTAATATCACCACTTAATTTTAGTCTATGTACAGTACATATACCTCCTGAATTGTGCTATTTTTCAGTTGAAAATGCATTTTCGGGGCTGTAAAAAACAACTTGTGCTATTATACACATCTGAAAGTTGTGCTTTTCATTTTTGGTGTAGTCTTTATTAACTGCTTCATTTTGACAGTGGTGTTTCTGTTTTGAGAATAGAGTTTTGAGGCAGTAGTGCGCTTTTGCAACAAGAGTCAGGATGTCAACAATTGGGGTTTGTATTTACAGTTTTGAGAAAATGGGGTAAGGTTTCAGAAATGGAGTTTTAGCAATTGTGAAAAACTGTAATCCGACTGTAAACGGATTGGAACTGTATGGAATTAATGTGCACAGGCTAAAGATCGTATAGGGACTGGATTCGCGAATCCGATAGAAACCCCTGGCTTAAGCCAATGTTAATCCACTTGGTGCTGACTTGTGCACGGTATCATATCGGATTCGCGTACTGCGCAAGGATCAACGAAACCAAAAACGCTATTTGTTCGTTCGTATGGACTTTCAAACACAGCACAATGCAAAACATGTACGCGAATGCTGCTCTGTCAAAGTCCTTGAACGCCATCTTTGTTTGTATGCCACCAGATAGTTTGCTTATTTTCTTTATTTAGCAGCCATCAACCGTAAGTAGTTCTAACACTACTTGTTGAAAGGACTCCAGTGCCACCTAGTGTAGCAGAGTCAGCTAGGTCTCTGACCATTATCTGATTACAGAAACTCCCTGTGCACTTGGATTTTGGGACAGACCACCCGCTGGGTAGCAACATTGGATTTGGGGAAATCCAATACGATCCTACCATCTGCATATAGTGACTGGCGTAGATTCCTCTCTAGGTGTAAGTTTGCAATAAAAGAAAGCAGTGGTGATGATCACGCCCTGTTTTAAACCACACAGCTGTGACTGTGGTCTTAATAGGAGGATCGTTAACCAAGAACATGAATGTGTATCCTAATTTTATGCTAATAAAATACCACAGCTGCTACTCTACTGTCATTTGTGCATAGGGTCTTCAACAAGTATTGCAAGGCAAGACTGACCTAGACCACAGGATGGCTGAGAGTTGAGTAAAACATATCAAAGTATAAAGCATAGATAGTTGTCAGTACTAAAATTGCGGCATCTAGTTGCCATTGTATCAGGTCCACATTGTAGGATGGAGACATTCATTCTGCCCTTGTGCTTAGGTCTTTTTACACATGAAATATTCAGTTGATGAATTCACCCTGAATTGTTAAGAAACCACAGAGCGAAGATGTATGAGCACCCCACCACATGTTAAAATAATAGTTTCTCTGTCTTTCACAGTTATAAGAGTTTCATAAATGCACAAATACTGCACCAGTGCTTGACCTAAACAACTGCAACTGTTGCCTGAAATGCCTTCTTATTTAGGCAGCCCACAGTGGTCTCCAGTGGGTTTGGCCATGGGGAAAACCCAGAGCCCCTCTCAGCAGGTCATTTGAGAAGCCCTTGGGGTGGGCATATGGTGCCTGTGTGGTCGCCTGCAGCAGACACCTTTGCTGCAGAGCATCCAGCAAGGGCTAATCCCTGCGCGCCTGTGTAAACTTAGTGCAGCACATTGGGTGGTGGCCAGAGGGGTGCATTCAGTGAACCTGGAGTAGTCCCATGGAGATTTGCCTCTGTCTGTTTTGCCCATGCCAAACAAACAGTTAGCATACCTAGGCACTGAGTGTCTGGCTAGTGATCCCAGACATAAAACCTACACTGTGGATGTTTGACATGATGATTGCTGTCAGGTGTTTTAGACATGTTCTGTACCTTAGACCTGGAGCTTTGCTTTTAATTATAGCTAGTGCAATATATTAAGCCCTGCTGTATACGTGATATTTCATTGGTATATTAAAGCAAAGTTACAGCCTCCAGACATTGTCATTTCTCTCAGGGTCAGGACCATCATGAGTTTATTCAACTGTATCAAAGCGATGCTCATTAATTTAAGATAATTTAAAAGGCTGTGGATTTGTGGGATTCCCCTCAAAGTCAAGTATTGGAATATCTGCTAACAGACTTAATTAATGTCTAAAAGTAATTTGATGGTGTTTTGTTGCTTCTGTTCTCTGTGGCATCTAACTCAAACTTGCCTTTCTCAGCACAGTAGCGCAATAACTGAAATAAAGCCAGCGTGCCTCTGTTGTTGTATATTGATTCCTAAGTACAGGCTAAGTCGTGTAAATCAGTGCAACATTTTCATTTCCAGTATGCACAAATGTTGATATTGTGCCTTGTGTGGTATGCTCATTTGATTTTCCAGCAGTGTTCGTATGAGGGACATAATCACATCTCACAGCTCCATCTTGGTAATTATTAGATGGTAGGCTTTGGAGGAAGGGGCTAGTTTCTGTAGTATTCTGCAATGGGTGGTAAAACCTCAGCTTTACTCTGCAGTGAACACAGGGCCACGCAAAGGAAAACACCTGCAGTTGTAAGCACATGCATAGTCTTGCTTAAAGTACCTCTCCTTAACCCTGCACATCACAGCACAGAGGTCTTTTGACAAAGAAGAGAAACAATACACTGTGAAGCGTTCCTCTGTCCTGAGATCACCTATGTCTGTCTGTTCTGTTTCACTTCTTTCTATTGCTTCATGTATTTTCTTTTATCTCTTTACCTCCGTATCTCTCTCTTTCTGTCTTTCTTACTTTTTTGCTTTCTCTCTTCCTCTCTCACACACACACACACACACACACACACACACACACACACACACACACACACACACACACACACACACACACACACAGGTAAATGTGTGTATTTGTAAACTGGGTTAAGAAAGGAAGCCAAATAAAGGTCAGGGGAGCTTTAAGGCTCTGAGGAGTCTACCGAATTAGACAGGAAAGGTTAATCACGAGATGTATGACTGAGGTGGGCCATGCAGCCCACCTCCCCAGTGGCACCCATCTGTTACCCCCTAAACTCCCCTGTCCCTCCTCCCTTCTTCCCCTTTCTCTCCTCTCCTCTGCCTGTGCAGCTCTTGCTTTTTCTCACACTCCTCCTAGTCTCACTCTTTACCTTTTCTAAGTTTCTATCTTGTTTCTTTTTGGCAGCTCATTTTCTCACTTTACCTCCACTCTTCTCTTTTTTTCCCAGTCATCTCCATCAACCTCTTCCTGCTTTCTTACCTCCTCTTTTCCTATTCCATGTTTCCCTCATGTCCCTCTTCCTCTGCTCCCCTCCACTGTCTTGTCTCCTCCTTTCTCCTTACATCCTTATCCTGAACTGTGGTCTCCCTTGCTCTCACTACTTGTCTTTTGTTATCTAGATCTTGTTCTTTCTCTTTCTCTCTCTCTCTCTCTCTCTCTCTCTCTCTCTGTCTCTCTCTCTGTCTCTCTCTCTCTCTCTCCCCCCTCTCTCCCTGACTCCCTCTTCGTACCATCTCTCCTGGCTCCCTGTCTGTTGTTATTAATGTCTTGTTCTTTCTCCTCCTCTCCCTCCCTCTCCCCTTTGCTGTCCTCTCCTGGCCCTCAGCTCCATCAGCACCAGCTGCCCTCCACGTGGGCTTCAGGCTTCCACTGCTAAACATTAATTCATCTCCCTGGGCCTCCACTTCCTCTCTCCTTACCTATTCCTCTCTCTTCTTCACTCTCTCCACCCTCCTCTCTGCCTCTCTCCACCCCTCTCTCTATCACTCTTTGTCTTTTTCTTTGTCTATCTCCTTAGATATGATGCAAAACCAACATCCACCCCACCAGGGTGTCGAAACTATACCATCCCAAATCAGTTTTCTTCCCTGTCTCTTAGTTTCCTCACCCCATCCTTAACCTCTCTTGCTCTGCTCCTCTCCATCTACTCCCTCGTTTCCTCCCCCTGCTCTATCTGCCTGTCCAATCGATCCCTCCTTCATCTATGCACTTGTTCTGCGCTCCCTCCCTCACTACGGGTGTCCCTGTGGTCTGTTCCTGACAAGCAGAATTGTTGTATGTGCTTGGAGGCAAACTCTTCCAGAACTGTCAGGGAGTCTTGATCCCCCAACTGGGTGGTTTTGAAGGCCACCTGTTTATGAAATAAATAGAGGGCAAAAGATGTTTACAGGTCATTTATCTTCCTCTGGTATGTAAAACAAACACATGGAAGTCAAACCTGGTGCGCATGTAATTGCCACTTGCTTGCATACGACATGCATACTACAAATCTGGAAATTTCGGACTATGCCGCTGCTGCATTGTCATGTAGACAGGCAAACTACTTTTCAAATCCCTTAAATAACAACACACATTGCTCAAAGCAACATATGACATGTTTTAAGCAAAGAATTGCAAGGTTGCCTCAAGTTTATTTGCAGCCCCTTCCACGCTATTTTTTCTCTTTTCTGTGAGGTAGCCAATGGCTTGTAGGTGGGTCAATTTGAAGATGTGACATCTCACAACTTCAAACTTTTACAAATAGGTTGTTGTCAACTAATTCAGGGTATAAATCACCTGCAATGTAGGCTGGGTGTAATGCATTTTTACCTTCTGTTATAGAACTACATGCTGCTGTTTTGTGTATTGCTAGTAGTTCATACTCCTAGCAATATACAAAAAGACTTTTTGTAGGCTATTATGCCTATTACAGTTTTTCACAATTGCTAAAACTGAAACTGAAACCTCAAAACTGTAAACACAAACCCCAATTGTTGACATGCATTTCCCAAAACTCCTGACTCTTGTTACAAAAGCACACTACTGCCTCAAAACAGTTTTACGTGTGCTCAAAACAAACTCTATTCTCAAAACAGAAGCCACACCGACAAAATGAAATCACAATGAAGCAGTTAGTAAACACTACACCAAAAAATGAAAAGCACAACATTTAGATGTGTATAATAGCATAAGTTATTTTTTACAGCCCTGAAAAACTGAAAAATAAACTCTATTCTCAAAACAGAAACACCATTGTCAAAATGAAATTACATAGAAGCAGTTAGTAAAGACTACACCAAAAATGAATCAACTGAAAAATAGCACAATTCAGGATGTATGTACTGTACATAGACTAAAATAACGTGGTGATATTAGATAACTTGCTAAAATACTTTGAATGAAAATACATTTTGGGAATGCAGTACAAATGAAAACTACAAGTGCTTTATACAGTGCTGCAAACAAGAGATCACTGGGCTTTATCACGTCTTTGGGTTGGGTCAGGCCACAGCACCTCATCCTCATTACAAGCAATGATGTCCCTTGCCAGGTAACATGGAAAGAATGCCCTGACGTGTCATATCTATCCTTGACACTGCCCCTGCCCTATGTCACAGGCCAATTCCATGGCCTCTAAGAGATTTTGTAGATCGTCGTCAACCCATGGACGAGAATGTGATATATAATGGTGACTCTAATTTGGTTAGTAGAAAAAATCACTCTTCCTTTTGGTCTTCCTCTACCTCTTCTTCCTTGCTATGCCCCCTGCTCTTGGCCCCCTTTGTCTCTGATTGGCAGCCATTTTTAAGCTGTAACCTTCTGGTGGCTGTCTCAATTACTTAATTACCCAAAAACTTTGCAAAAGTGTAAACACAATCCACTGCTTTACACTCAACTTACAAATGATCAACAAACTCCTAGCAAAGCTATACATATTGTTGGCTATTATTTACACTATTTTGCCAACTGTCTGGCATCAGTATCACATATAAAAAACGTTATAACCACTATAAATAAGTCACAGGTAAGCTTTCGATGTGGAGTAAAATGTTGGGATAAGGAAAAGTAAGAAGAGTGAGAATTAGAGGAGGGCGAGGAAGAGGACGTGGAGGTGAATAAGCAGGATGAACATGGGGATGTGGAGATGAAGAAGCAAGAGGATAATTATGACGAGGACAAGGAGGTGGTTAGAGGGAGTGGACGAGGAGGTGAAGAAGCAAGAGGAGTCTGAGGATGGGGAAAGAGGAAGGGGAAGAAGAGTAAGAAATAGAATTACTGATGACATAAGAGCTACATTAGTGGACCAGTGAATGACCCTGAGGGTAGCTGGCCAATGGGTTCAGCCTTACCTGAGCCGCTACAGTGTAGCAAGCATCATAAGCTATAAGTGCATACTCTACTGCTGTGCATGGGCCTATTGCGCTGCATTTGTTTTGTCTTTTCCAGAGAGTGATGGAGCTGATTTTTTTGTGAATGAGGCAGGTTTCAACCTCACCATAACAAGGAGATGTGGCAGGAACATTATTGGACACCATGCCACAATAAATGTCAGAGGACAATGTGGTGGGAACACAACTATGTGTGCAGCTATAGTCAAAATGGTGTTGTTCACCATTCACCTTCTCTGTCATGCGCTGGAAGGTCTATGACCGACATCGCCATCAGCCCATGGCCCTTTTAGAGGCAATGGAGGAGGCATATGGGGATTATTATATTGACCATGTTTCATGTCAGGCCTTGATACAGTGCTTCAGATATTTTTCTCAGTGCGTTGGACTAGAAGACATTGCATACGATGTTGACGAAATCTTGTGGCCACACCCAGAGAGACGAGATGAAATTACTCAGTGAAATTACTGTACGTTTTCTTGTGTTTTCACTTGAACAAAAACACTCTGTGTTTGTATTGATGTGTGTAAATGAACATCCATGCTTGAACTTTGAATCCCTGTGTGTTGAGTTGGATGTCTGTGTATGACCTCAAACTGACATACTATGTGCAAAGAGAAACCAAAAGCCAGATGTGTTTTTCATTTATACCATTACTGTGCAGTTGCCGCATGGTGTGCTAATTAATATGATGGTTTGTGTTAACTGTTTGGCACAAAAACAAAAACTTCTCTTCCTGCAGACATTCCTGGCTGGATGTGAATATTTATTGATCCAACATGTGTGTGGACATGATTTTTTTTCAACTCACAAAAAAAGTCCCCAAAGATTGTCATGTGGGTGAGGTCTAAAGCATATCCCAAATGAAATATCTCCGCTTCCCATCAATTTGCTCTGTGTGAAAAGGCAGTTTCTCCAACAGTTACTCTTGACACAAAGCATTTCTCTCCATAACGTGCCGGCACTCTTAGAAAAAATGGTTTTCATGACACTGTGATCAGTTTACAAACTGGAAACTGGTAATGATCAGTGCTGTAGATGGCACAAGAGAACCAAGTGATGTTGGTCTGTTTTCAGGTGTAACCGAAGTATGTGTGTTTTTGAGTGCCTGATGATTTTTCTGTCACAGTATTATTTTAAGCATACACAATACCTCTATGAGTGCATGTTTGTTTGATTGTAATGGCTACAAGGGAATGGTTAATAGAGAGAGACAGAGAGAGAGAGAGAGAGAGAGAGAGAGAGGGAGACAGAGACAGAGAGAGAGAGAGAGAGAGAGAGAGAGAGAGAGAGAGTGTGTGTGTGTGTGTGTGTATGTGTACTGTATATGTGCACTTGTGCTTGTGTGTGTGTGTGTGTCTGTGTGTCTGTGAGAGAGAGAGAGCATGGGTAAATAGCAGTACTCCAAGTTGACATCCATAGCAGGGGGCCAAAATGGGCGGCATTTTCAGAGGAGCAGGGTGGGCATGTGGCGCTGCTGAGCAATGTTAACTCAGCAAACACCGTTTTAATTAATGAGAAAATGGTCTCCCAGCTGCCAAAGGAGAAGATGCACTCATACAAACACAGCACACACACATAGTGCAGAGGGAGGATATCCAAGAAGTGTGTGTGGGTGGGATGGGCAGGGTGGGGGTTGGGGGAGGTGGGGGCGTTGTGGCAAAGTCATTACTTTCACCTCATGCATTAGATGGAAGGTGATCAAAGTGGTCAAAGAAACGGTTTGAGCTTGCCCTCAGCATGAGAGAGTTTATAAATGCTCTATAAGCTCCTGCTTATCCATTCGTCATTGTTTTATAAATCCCCAATAAACATTAGCACTTGTAGGGTTTTTATGTTCAGGATTAATGATATTGTCTGGATTTTCTTTGTGCTATAGTCTGAATTCTTGAAGTGATCTTGAAAACTCTCAGTGTCTGTTGTGGTATTGGTGTTTTACAAATTGTCACCGTTGAGTATTATCAACTGAATATTGTTAATTGTGCATGGCCATTTGCACTACTGTCATACCATTGATAGGCTTTCAACTACAGGCTGCTGGAGGTAAACTAAATATGGGAAGGGGGTGGGGAGAGATTAGTAACCATTTTATAGAAATGATAACCCTTTGTACTAGCCTCTTATGGTGGTCTCCGAGTCCCAAGATGCCTTTGGCTGCAAGGGCAATCTAATGTCAAGTACAGCCTGACTTTCCACTCCAGAATGTCCTCTTGAACTGCCGTGACAGAAGAATCTGAGGTTGTCACCCTGATGGATTTAGTGAGTGAATGGCCTCATCAGATCACAATCACCATCATCATCTCTCCCACAATGGCCCTCTCTGAAGTGATTCCAGTCACAATTCCTGACAGATCTGACCCCACCTTTCGATTGAGGGCAGGCAGGATTCAGCTGCCCTGGGGATCAGGCATTTCCTCTGGACACCCCCTCCTGCACCCCCACTGACATCTGCCCTTTGTGCCCCTTTCTCCTCCCCTCCATGGTACCAGGGGGCCCTGTGGGGTGCATTGATGGACACAGCTCCCAAGCATCAGCTGTATCGATGAAACGGCAGCGATCCGATGGGAATCAGACATGAGCTATTGATGGCTCAGAGCCGCAAGGAGTCTGTGTGTGTGTGTGTGTGTGTGTGTGTGTGTGTGTGTGTGTGTGTGTGTGTGTGTGTGTGTGTGTGTGTGTGTGTGTGTGCACGTGTGCACGTGTGCATGCTCGTGTCTGTCTGTGTGTGGGTGTAGTTAGAGAGTTGTGTGTATACCCAGTTGAAGAGTTGTGGGTGAAGATGTGCTTGGATTTTGTAGAGTTTTCAGTGTGTGTGTGTGTGTGTGTGTGTGTGTGTGTGTGTGTGTGTGTGTGTGTGTGTGTAAGAGAGGGAGAAGTTAGAGTTGTATGGATGGTTGTGTAGTTCTGTATATGTGTGTACAGCTCTGCATCCTTGTGTATCCATGTAACATTTAGCAAGAATCAATATTAGCCCAGCACCGTTAATGGATTGTGTTGTTAGCGAGGGGCTGCAGAGGTGGTGGGGAGAGGCGTGCTGGGTGGAACAGGACAGATAGAATGGATCTGCTCATTTCCCTGAAGACGGTCCCCATTTCCCATCACCTCTCGCTCCAATCGAGCTGTACGTCAAACAGAACACAAACGAGGAAAAGCCTCCAAGGAGTGTATTGCTCGCCAAACTCACTGTCTACTTCCTCCAGGGGATCGGAACTTATTGCACCTAATTGCAGGGCGATTAGATGGCGTTGTGATTCTCCAGAGTAACTATTAAGCAGCAGTGGTCAGATTCCAGGCTGTTTGGATGAAGTCTCCATTAAGAGCCCAGCCTGCTGGCAGAGATTCAAGCAACAGAGCTGCCTTTATTGCAGTCCAGTGCGCTGGGACTCGCATAGGTCTTTTTCATGTAACTTATGCTTGCCTCTGTATTTGGCTGTTTTGTGTTGGTGCAACAAAAGGAGAGAGACAGCAAGAGAGAGAGAGTTTATTTTGCATGGAGGCTGGAAATATATGTGTCTGTGTGGCTGTAAAGGGTTGGAGGATTGGGGATCATATATCCCTACTTCACACATAAACAACAACACTTCCTGCCTTCCCCTCCTCTGATGCAACCCAAATACAGAGAATATGGTGGGGTTTGCATGCTCAGCTGTGTTTGTGAACATGTGCATACATACAGAATCACCTCGCATATGGTAAGCCAGACCCGGCTGAGTTCTCTGTGTACGCTCCCTTTGTGTATTACAAAGACTGTGTCATGGCAAGACAGGTGCAAGCTCTCAGCTCCATCTGGATGTATGTTTATCAATCATGCATATTTATGCATGCCTACACTTTTATGTGCATGTGTCTTTTTGTGCATACATGCGTGCGTGCATGTGCATACGTGTGGAAATGAATTTATATGTATTCATGTATGTATGTATCTATGTATGTATGTGCATTCTTGCATGCACATAAACCTGCGGTGGGCTGCTGCAGTCTCTCTGGAATGTATCAGTGCCGTAATGGGGTAAGACTCAAGCCTGTCCTTGGAGGACCTCCACTGGTGGGAGTAGAGATGAAGAGCCTTGTGAGGAGTGAGATGAATGGGTCTCAATATGTCCATAACCCCATAGTAGACGGCAGCATCCCTCCTCACCAGGACTCTGTTCCCTGCAGACATGCACAGACCTAAACACAAATATATGCAGATAAACACACACACACGCACACACATGCAAGCAAGCACACATACACACTAATATATATATATATATATATATATATATATATATATATATATATATATATATATATATATATATATATATATATATATATATATATATATATACCATCCTTCTCCTGGTTAACACACTGACACATTGTGGCACTTGGCCTTGTAACAGAGGGAGAGTCTGACAGGTAGATAGAGGGCAGACAGGGAGGGCAAGAAGGGAATGACAGAAAAAGAAAGTGATTCAGTATAGAATCAATGAACACAAGAAAAGGGTGGAGGAATGAACGCATAGCCTATTGTGTGAGAGGGTGACTCAGACAAACGAGTGACTTAACAAAAGACAGTGATACAATAAAGTAGATGAGGGAGAGAGGCAGAACGAGGGTAATTTCGTCATATAGTTTTCCTGCAACCCCCTTCCCCCACCCACCCCTTTTATACTGACCACTCTAGTTAGATGAAATGCTGTTGGCATCACCACTGCAGTGTTACTCAGCACCCTATGTGCATGTCCACTTCAGAGGCAATAAGGACAACATTTATTTTGTGCATTAGGGAATCAGGTGACTTCTTTTCCGCCCTGGTTCTCTCTGTCAAAAGTTTGCTGGCAGCCTCGATTCCCAGTTTGTGCTTCGCCTCACAGAATCATCAGAGCACCACTGACTTCAGCATAAGAAATGAGGCTCTTATCAAGACATTACGCAAAGAGAGAGGGGGAAAGAAGTTGGGAGGAGGTGGAGGACAAGTGCAAGGGGGATGGGGCGACAAGTGCACTTTAAGAACTGCTGTGGCACAGAGAATCGAAGATATGCACAGTGTTCATCAAATGTGACTTTCTTAGTATCTGCATATTGCTGAGGGTGGTGGTACAGTATGCACGTGTGTGCTCGGCTGCAGTGGCAAGGTTTGGTTTGTAGAAACTGGCAGTTCAGCTTTACTTGAGCTGACAAGTGTAGGGATGAACAGGCCCTCTGGAAATATCTTAGGCAGCCAGTAGGAGTAGAGGGGGTCTCCCAGACTGGCTGACTGGTTTTGATGGCTGCCAATTCTACTGTTTGATGTGGAGATTATGTTTATGGCTGTGAAGTGCACGTTATATTCCTGTATTACCTTAATGTGTGTTGAAGTTAAGGAAATATATGCTTCGGTGGTACATTTTGCACCAGATTTCTTTTAACATTTTGGTTAAAGCTTAATGAAGTTGTTTGAGTTCAGCCACTGTTTTTAGAGGAGCAGTTTGGCACCAGGATCCAGCTCTGCATTTAGTGATGTCCATGCTCAAAGAATCTAAAAGCTACAGGTGCAGGCCTTACTTTCCAGCCTGCCTGATAAGATATCAAAGAATAAGGAACACACTTCCTACTTCAGTGTTTTTCTGGACTATGCCATTGGCCCCAGACATAATTGAGCTCCTGGTAATTGGTCTCGCAGAATGAAACACAGGTGAGCATGAGGAGGGAGGTATGTAAATGAGTGGTGATTCTTTTGGTAGCACAGGAAGTGTGACCTATTGTGGATAAACTGCTAAATGAACATGTCAAATCATATTAGAGGAACAATGAAAGTCCATCTTTGTGGACTGCCAAAAAGTTACTTTGAGGAAGACAAAAAAGGTGACCTCTGTTAGAACACATCATGGTCAACACTAAAGCTGTCCTCGGCTCCTGTCCGTCTCCTCTTTGTGTACCTGCATAGCTTAGAGCAGCCATCAGGCTGTATGTGTCTGTACCGGTGACAAGCCCTGGCCTGTAGTAATTATTTTACTCCCTTATCTAACTCAAGAAGATTTCTCTGGGGCTTCTTTAATCACTCGGCCTAAACTGTTTAAACATTGCCACAGGCTTCAGTCAATGGATGTATAAACGGGAAAGGGAGAGGGGAGTAAGAAGGCAAATTGCATTACCATTTCCATTCATCATCTACATCTCTCTTATAGAAGTGTATTATTCCTTTCTGTTTCATAGCATTTACGTATGCATCTTGCCCTTTTATTTTGTGGGTGCACTAATACTTCACCTCTTAGTTTTCCAATGTCGTAATGAAACTTATTGTTCTTCCAGATACTTTGTCTGTACAGCAATTAAACTCTGGCACTGCCACATCACACACAAAGGGGAATTCTCTTCCACTCTCTCTGGCTGTCCCTGCACCAGTTGCACAAGCAGTAATTGGTTGGGGTTGGAGTATTATTTGGTGGCACTAAGGTTGTTTCAAGAGTAATGGGATTTTTCCCTTAGCTGCACCTGCTTGACCATAGGGAATTGCATCAAGCTGAGAGAAAGGGAAAGAAAGAGATAGAGGAATAGAGAGAGGGAGGGGGGGTAGAGAGAGAGAAAACAGAGAATGAGAGGTGGGCTTTAGCCTGTAGTATACTTTTCACTGATTGAAAACAAGTGGAATGTTTTCTCACCTACCGGAAAATATATATTTGGGTCTCTTTTTCTCCTCAGGAACTCCTCACATGTACACATCTGTGCTGCCATTGTACCCAGTCTACTGTCTCAACTTAATATCAGCTCCTTTTAATACTTGATCTTTCTAATCCACGAATAGCAACTGAATAGATTATGTTGAGCAGCTCAAGAGGGTGTGTGTGAGTGTAAGTATGTGACCATGAGTGAATGTGAATGTTTGTTTGTGTGTGTGCACAGACACCTTGACACTTTAGAGTGCTTGTTGAATCCCCTCAATAGCCACTTCATTACACTCAATTCAGGATTCTGATGAGAACAACATACACACACACACAAACACAAACACACACACACACACACACACACACACACACACACACACACACACACACACACACACACACACACACGGGAGCAGAGAGCAACCTAAACCAAACCAAAACCTGTAGTTTAAGTCCTTTGATGTGCACTGAATTGTGTCACACGGGAACCTATTTACTTTAGACCTGACAGATTAAACTGACGCATGCACATACACACACACACACACACACAGACATAAAAATAATTTCTCTCCTCTGACATTCCCGTAATGTCTGCTAGCCTAATGTTAGAGGCAGCCAGCATTCTGCACGGCATCACCATGGTATCACCAGGGGAACATGGGAGACAGAAGAAAACTCTGATGTTGGTCACGGTGGCAACCAGCAGGCACGGCTTGCACACGTTGGTCTGAGGGAAGCTAATGAGCCCAGTAAGACGGAGTCCCCCTGGTCACAGGGAGCATGTGGACTACAAGAATCTAATCCAGCCTGTAGTTGCACTGCTCACCTCCACATTTCAGCTCCAGTGCACTTACCCAAAGGAAGAGGCCAGAATGTGTGCTGTTCACGTTTAGTGATAATTAACCTATGAGCAATGTCTCCTGATAAAGGCATAAAACAAGTCATGAGACTTCCTCATACAAGACAAGGAAGAATGAGATGAAAGGAGGAGTCCCCCCCATCCAGAGGGATATACACATACAGACAGAGGTAGGAAGCAGTGCTCATGAGACATAGAGAACAAAAGACAATGTAAGGGAGAGTGCACAGCTGAGAGTGCAGAATGCAGGTAGAGAGATAGGGATGGGAGAAAGGGGTGTAATGATAGATGGATAGAAGAATAGATAATGGATTGAGAAAAAGACAACACTGAAGAAAAGAGGTTGGCTAAAAGGTGAATACTGAGTGTTTTCCTATTGCCTGGCTCTGTCCGGGTCATGCCACTAGCTGGCTGAGCTCAGGTGGCAGATGAGGGGTCGTAAAGGGTCAACTTAGCCAATCAACACCTACTGAATAGACTATGAGAACATTGGCCTCTGCAGCTCTGCATGTGTTCAGTTTGGAGTTGTTGTGTGCTTGTGCCTGTGGTCTTTCAAAGATGTGAATAAATGTGTGTTGGCATATTCTAGAATGTGTGTGTGTGTGTGTGTGTGTGTGTGTGTGTGTGTGTGTGTGTGTGTGTGTGTGTGTGTGTGTGTGTCTGTGTGTCTGTGTGTGTGTGTGTGTGTGTGTGTGTGCGTGTGTGTGTGTGTTTGTGTGTGTGTGTGTGTGTGGTTTAGATGCAAATGCCATACAGGTTGGCGTAGCCCTCTTTATAACCCCCTTATCAAAGATAATCATTTGGAAGCAATTGCCTTTTTGTCTCTATCTCACAAACCTTCATGCTGAAGCATTATTAAAATAAACAAGCACACTCACTCTCTGGAAACAGAATTGAGATTTTGTAATATAATTAATTATCTTATACTCAATTAACCTAATTACAACAAAAATACTCTATCTTTTATTCATATTCATATGTTTTATCATCTTAATAGCCAAAAATTGTGATTCCTCACTGATACATAAATGACTACAACATTTGCTGTTTACTGTAGTAGGACAAATGGCAGTTATATGAAATGTAAAGCTTTGTGGAAAATGAGAAGTTTTCTCATAGGCACAGCAGGGCCAATTTTAAATATGAGGATTTTAATGTGACACAGCAAAATATTGTTAGCGATTAAGGCATAGTGGCAACAGTAGCTCAGACCAACTCGCTCAGACCAAAAGAAGATAAATATCTCTGTTTATCTTGCTCTGCAGAGTGTGAAAATGTAAATGGATAATCACCAAAACAACTACTTGTGAAACTACTTGTAAACTGTTATGTTGTTCCAATCATACATAACTTAAACACGTGTTGTAGTAAATCATGATACAATCTACCATTGTAATCTTTCAGCTCTTGCAGATAGCGGAGGTTGTGTAAGATTGAGGTGTGAGGCCTATACCGGCAGTGCTGGTCAAACTGAAAGTGATGTTTTTGTATTGTTTGCAATTTCAGAAGTAGCCTACCGCTTTGGTCAGAGTCACAGCCAGCCAGCACTGCAGTGCCCTCCACAGTGCCTGTTTTAACCCTTAGCTCCCAGTGAGGGCCTTCCATTTCTTGGATGATTGCCCCTGTAGAGAGAGAGGGGGGAAGGAGAGGAAAGACAAAGAAAGGAAAACACAAGGGAAGTTGGCAGAAAGATGTGGTGTTGGGTAAAAAGTAAATGTGTGACTTTGAGGACGTGAGACTGAAATAAAGGAGCAGAAACTAGAAGGAGAGGCAGAGAGGGATAGAGGCAATCAGAGAGGAGCAGGATGGGGGGTGGGCGTTTGGAGTTGTACAGCCCCAGTGGAGTCCCCTCTTCAAGGCGATGGGCTGTGTAATGGAGGAGCAGAGCTCTCATGACAGACTAACTGCAGGATTACCTGTCATACTGACACACCTCTGTGAGCTCAGGAATCACTCCCACTTGTGTGCGTGTGTGTCCGTGTGCAGACGTGTGTGTGTGTTAGGGTTTGAATGGGTTTTTGTGTGTGTGTGTGTGTGTATGTGTGTGTGTGTGTGTGTGTGTGTGTGTGTGTGTGTGTGTGTGTGTGTGTGTGTGTGTGTGTGTGTGTGTATGTGTGTAGCCATTCACGCAAATCCTGACAAGATGTCCACCTCCTTAATAGTTTTGGGGCTCTTGAGTGCAATGGCTAGGGTCTCCTGGTGGTTTACCCATGTGTGTTTACCTCTGGTCTCAGAAGGGACTACCTGACGGAATCAGCAGATACTTCACACGTTTATGTAGTGTATATATTTATTTGAACAATTTTTTAGTTAAGGGCAAACCTGGAAATTCATTTTTTCTGGGAGTGCTTCATTGGTAATAAAAAATTCATTTGTTTGCACTTTTAGTTCATCAACAGGTTTTGTCTCTGCTGGCAGGAAGCATCTCTGCTTTTGACCTTGAGTTTTTCTCAGGCATTAACTGCCAATCATCACTGGTCACAGTCACCTATTTACGTTCCGCTGTTCAAGAGCATTACTTCTAATCCCTTTCAGATCTCCATTTCATAATGGGCGCATTAAGTGATGTGATCAGCACTTTACTCTTGAATTATCCATACAGATCACAGAGACAACTGTTTGCATTGGGGAAGTGAATTCCCGTTGTTGCCTTGAGCTTCACCCAAGTAAGAAAATGTGACCTCTCACAGTTTACACCAACTTTATTGTTTCATCTTCTGACTTTCATGCCTCTTAGGATGCAAGGTGTACTGCTGAAAGAGTCAGTGAAAATGGAATGCTGTCCATCAAAGAAAGAAAAACAACAAAAACACTAGTATTGTTATTGCCTTTTACTTTATTCACTCAACCCCTCCCAACCCTGACCCACACACCCTCTCTCATGGGCACACACCACTTCAGGGATGCACAGGGCACTTATGTTCCAGGGAGTCTCTTATCTAAACCTGTTTGTGTTCTGGACCAACATGTTTCCATCACTCTGATCACGCAAAAGAAATTGCTGCAGGTTGTGCTTCCCATATAGCTCTTTCATCAGCAGCCAATAAAATATTTACACCTGGGAGCCTCAGGTGAGGGCACCAGTGAATGCCATAAAAGTTTAGCCAATAAACAAACAAATTAACCCAGCCAAGATCATCAAAGCCTTAATTACACTTTAGTCCAGAGTCTATAAAGCCAAAATACATGACACAGGACAGATAGGAGGTGAGTTTGTATGGCTAGAGGACAACTAGTGCATTATGGAAAAAGACAATTCCCTCATACTTGCCTTCTGTGGCCAGATAAAAGATGGACAGGGTAAAGAAATAACATAAAATTCTCCTCCTCCTGCCTCAGCAGAGACATCGGCATTAGCAATTCCCGTGTGGACTCCCCCTGCTCGCTCAGCTCCAGGCACACACCCGCTGCTCCACCACAGCTGGCCCCACTCCCACCATTTTCCTCCTTGCTCACACATGCATAGAGCCATGCACTCCCTCCTGTGTCAGCCGCATTGCACATGTTTAAGCAGCTTGTTCTGAATTGTTTTTCCAGAGGTCCTATAAATCACCCCACCATAGACTGGCCTCCGCACTGCCCACAGTATGTCCGGTGCTGACGGGTTATAAAAATCTCCACTTGAACACATATGCGCACTGACACACAGAAACACACAGACGCACACACAGACACACACAAACACACACACACACACACCCACACACATGCAATGTATAGATACTCATATGTGGAGACACACAAATCCCTGTACTTGTCCACCCTCATCCACACAGGTGTATACACCACACACCCCTACATTTCCCATCTACACACACCCTTCACATTGACAAACAAACACACACAGATGCTCCATCTCATCCCTTATTATGTAGTCTACTCTTGTACCATCTCACCAGAATTGCATCGGACAGCTGAGCAATTTCCCTGTCTACTCCGACACCCTCCCTACCCACTGCCCCCCCAAACCCTCAGAGTGGGGCCTGTAGCCTGATGTGTCCCGTCACGCCACTCTACCACAATCTAACAGGCCAATAGAACACTTGGCATACGGCTAATTAAACTCTCAACGGTTTTCCCTGCTGCATTAGCCGGCCTCTCGACTCATCTGCCCGCATGGCAGCACTGCATAGTAGGGAAGGATGGAGCTATTACAACAGGATACATTCTGGGACAGTGTGGAGTAGCACAACACCCACCTGCCTTGCCTCCTTACCTTGTCTCAGAGTCTTAGAGATGTAGCAGTAGGATGGTGCACCCTTGAAATGCAGGAGGTGTGTTTTGAAATTAGTTACAGACTTCAAAAAGTCACAATCTTTACATAATGCATCTACCTACAAAATATTATTATTTTTTCCTTGAGATTTTAGTCAATCATAAATGAACAGAAAACATCTGGTTTAGGGAGACATGTATAAGTAGCACTGTGTGACTGCGTTGTGAAACACTTTCCACTGAAATTGGATAGACTTCAAATAGACTTTAAAATATTTCAATATATTAGTAATAAATCAGCATTATTTAAGGTACTAGGGAAGGTGTAATTTACTGTTGTTTATAAATCACACTTGTATATGGTAAGGATGGAAGTGTTGGATGTTGGATTTTTGTTTTTATGCTGTTGTACCATAATCTTTGTCTATCCCTATGTTTCAGCTCTACATATCCTATTCTAGATAAACATAACAACTTTATTATAGTGTTGATACAGTCAACTATTATGTTTTCAGAAATTGGTATGTGATAGTTGAGCCTTGAGGGTGAAAGAAGGGTGTGCAGAAGAATCATGTTGTATGAGTATGTTCTCTTACCTGTTTTATGAAATGATTACTCTTGCTTTGTATTTCATCTGATTTGTTTTCACCATGTAAAATTTTACAACCCTGAAAGTACAACTAATATCTGGGAGGCATTTTAGTCTGCCTGCAGGCACATTTTATTACTCTGAGATGAAAAGTGAAAAGTGTTCTGGAGATTTGGCATTTTTCCTGGATTTATTTTTTTTGGTCAATGTGTCTAGAAAGAGAATAATTCAGCCTCTGCATTAACTGTAATTTGTCACAGTGATATCTCTATGCTCTTGCTCACTAAAATGAAGAAATCAAAATGTACCTGTTTTAGACCAACTGACTAAAGTCTTTATGTAACCTAAGCCAGCACTGATAACAGGCAGAGACTGATTGACCAGATGAAGCTTGTCGCTTCAGTGTTGACCAGAAATGGCCATGCAGTTCTGGTCTGCTCCAAATTGGTACATTATACCACATAAACAGAAGAGGAAGTCATCTGCTTTCCACTTGAAAGCACCAAGGTGTGTTTGTGCGACTGAACAGCTGTGTAGAATTGCCTAATTACACATCAGTTTTGCCAGGCAGCTTCTTTCATTGGCAAACAGTATTTCACACAGCTCTCTCGCATACGCTTATATAAACAGTCCTTACTCTCGTAGCACTTTCTGTGGTCTTTTCGACAGGTGTTCAGCTAGCTTGCTTAACCTTGTGTCACTTTTGGTTGTCCCCTTGTTCCTTTTTATTTCTTTATGTTTCCCATCAGATGTAATCTATCATCATCCATTTCAAAACACAGTGCTTTCTCACACATGTCACCAACAGAAATATATACTCTAGTTCACACAAAAGAAAAAAATTGGTAATTTAAAAGACATGGCTGTGATATATGTATGCTGTTTTCTGTTATCAACTCCTCAATGCAAATAGATGATGGGGCTCCATAAGTGTTGCTGCCTTCCAAAACAACACTTATCCTGTTTAACCTGTTGTCATGACACCCCTGAGAGAGACCCAAGGCTTTTTTTGAGTAGACACAACTCTGTGTACCTGGCAGAAAATCAAATGCTTCTGTGGCAAAATTTTGGCAAATTAAACACCTTATAAAAGGACCTCAAAACAAGGTCTTAATGCATTTTTTACCAACTGTCAACTGTTACCTTTTGCTTAATGCATTTACAGAATACTAAGATTGGAGTTTGACACCTTGGTATTGATACAGCTTAAAATGACCCTCTCCACTGCCTGTATGCTTGTGGTAGTAATGCTTGACTGTGGTGGAAGGAAGTCAAAGGACTTCACATTCAGTACCTTCACTGTGCCTCAACCAGCATCATCTGCCATCTAGCTCGTGTTCCTGAGACACTAGCACTTGATTAAAGTCGAAGATCTATACATTTTCTTTAGCTTTCACCACGCTTATATAATGTAGTTTCATATTTGCCTGAAACAGAATAGCTTTATCAGCTGACTTTGATTAAGACTAGATTTTCTCTCTTTTTCTTACCATATATACAGAGGATTGCTGCCCTCTCTTACCTCAGGACTTGCCCTCTTCTGCTGATCTCACTATTATGAGGATGATTCATCGTCCCATGGCAGTTAATTTATCTTCATTGGAAATATATACAATGTGCCATAGTGACCCATAAACACTGTTGAGGGCTGTTGGAGAGAGATGGCTTGAATGATAGAAGGAAAAGGTCAAACATCAGGGCTTCTTTGTCCTGCGGTGCACCTGATCATCATTCCCACAACTATGATATAATAATCATCAAACACTGCACAGATCTTTTCACTTGACTTCTACATTATCTATCGCCTACCAAGGCTAGCTTTTCATTTCATATCAAATGTTTAATCTGAGAGAGGAAAAATCTATAGGTAATAAACTGCTCTCTGATGGGGGTGCCATAAGAACAGATTAGGAATTTTTGAGTGGTGATTAGATGCCTTTGCAGAGGTTCAGCTCATAATATTCCCTGCTGACTGTTTCAGGATCTGCTTTTTTGATTTAAGAATTGATTGACAAACTAAGGGTATAGTAAAACTAACTGTTCTGTCAAGGTGTAATGTGATGCTTTTAACGTTGAATTTGCAGCAGTTTATTCTAGTGTCTCTCCGAGATGACCAAACAGACTTACATAGAACAGTCCTCTGAGAGCACTCCACCTGAGGGATCGCAGTAGTGTTTCAGGCTCTGTTTTTTTGCCATTTTGTTTTGTTCTTCTTTGGTCCCAGGGTTCTTTTGCATTGCACTACATTTACTATAATTACCCAATCCATGCTGTGCTCCTACTTTTCCCCTCTTCAGTTAATTTCACTTACCTACAGTGATGAGATGTAGCCTCTTTGTGTATGTGTGTGCGTGCGTGCATGTGTGTGTGTGTGTGTGTGTGTGTGTGTGATGTTTGTGGGGTGGGGGGGGGTGGGGGGGGGGGTTTCACATATTCACACTCACACGTCACACAAATGACTGTAAATTAGACTGTGTGTGGTGTCTTATGTTTTCATCTTGTCATGGCAATTCATGTTATTTTCTGGCTCATTCTGAGATCTGACTATATTTGTTTGTAGATCTAGAAATTCGTGATTTATAGCAGACCTCAACAGGGGCTATAACCTCTGGACACCTGCAGACAAACTGGTGAACTAGTCACGTTATTGGTTTTCTAATTCCTCTTGCCAAAGGCTTTAAAGTAGCAGGTCCCTCAGGTGTTAAGTGGGTGCATTTTATTAATCACAGTTCTTATCAACAATACATCAACCCCTGACCTCATCCTGGCTTTTAGGCATTTAGAGAAATATCCCCATAGTGCCTCCAGACCTCATAATGTCGGCCTACGTCAAGGCCATACTTCCCTTGCCATAGACTTAGGTCTATGCTATCCAAATACTGGAATCCAAATCTATGAATTAACAGGGCAAGGCATAACCTTTGTCTGCCTACCCTAACGTGTAGTTTTAGGTGACACAGTATATAGCCTAGTATATATTAATTCATTCAATTAAGTTCAAGTATACTAGAGTATACAGTGCCTAGCACAGAAAAAAACAAAGAACAAAGAATTTTCTTCATATATGGTCTCAAAATACACAAAGTGGTTAATATTGTACAGAGATCATCAAAACACTGCTATGTCCTCATTATATTTCGGTGTCTCGATGCATACAGAGTAATACTGATTCCACTGCTATCAGTAAGTCTCGTGTCTTGTATGGCTTTACACATCAGCAGTTGAGCTTGTAGGTTTTGGAAGATAAATATGTATCTGTTTTTGTTTTTGTTTTCAAATCAAGAAGGTTGTTTGCCATAGATACATGCTGCTCATGTTGTCTTCCTCTCTACACATTATTTTATGCACACACACAAATGTCCTAACCCTAGCCCAATTTTCAGCCAGCATTTGGTGTAGTCCAAGCCTGGATTGCTGCCTATGCCTGTCTGGTGAGTAAGTAATGCTCCACAGCCAACCTCAGCTCCATCATCCACCCAGCATGTGTGTTTAAACACTCAGGGAGGGCTGAAGTGCTTGGTTACTGGCAGTGAGAGTACTTTTGACTGCAGCTTCAGGGAAGGTTGTGGCAGGGTCTTGTGGCTCAGGCTTGTCCAGAGCTCCTTACTTACCCTGAGGTGTTTTGCTCCCTCTCCCCAAACATCTCTCTCTCTCTCTCTCTCTGTCTCTGTCTGTCTCTCTCTCTCTCTCCCTCTCTCTCTGTCTCTCTCTCTCTCTCTATCTCTCTGATTCACTTCATCTTTCTCTCTGTCACCTTCCCTCCTGTCCACCCCACTACCCTGTGAGAAAGCCTGTTGGAGCTAGGCATTGGGGAAATGATTGATAGTCAGTAGGAAAAGCCCATTCCTTAAATAGCAGCCGCAGGCCATCAATCAGTTAAGCTCTCCCGGGGGGCTGGAGTGTGTGTGTGTGTGGGTGGGGGTGGGATGGGGGGCTGGGGCATGGCACTGGCTGTACCCCCTGTGTGGCAATGCAGTGGGCCAAGTTCTTCATTCAATCACAATGAACCTTATCATTGCCAACAAGCACAAACACCATCACACACATACACCTTTAGAGAAAGTTCACAACACAATGCACATCTATACATCCTCTGTTTATAAGCAACAAATGCACAACTTCATTACACACATGCATGCATGCACACACACTCACACCAAATACACATGATCACACAAGGTTATTCAGCTATTCACACTCTCATTGCACTTATACATTCACCAAAACATCCTCTCTCTCTCTCTCTCTCTCTCTCTCTCTCTCTCTCTCTCTCTCTCTCTCTCTCTCTCTCACACACACACACACACACACACTCTACACACACACACACACACACACACACACACTGAAATATTCCATTTCCCTGTGCAGCAGGAGGGATATTGATGAACACAGCAAATGGGGAAATGATTTAAGATTTCATATGTGTGTGGACCTGGGGATTTTTATTCCCACTCTATATTGTACTATTGATTAAATAACATTAATGTGAGTTACACCCTAACACGCACTAAATCCCTGAATGGAATTATTCAGGGTTAATGTGTCCATGGTGATGGGAAATCAATTTTTTAGGGGGTTTGGGTGGGTGTAGTGTATGTGTACACGTGGGGCCCTCGACAGTAACTTTTTAATTTCTGAGATAGATATGCTCCTTATGGCAGCACTGTCTTCATTAAAATCATTTTGCTTTCTGCAACAGGGCCTCCCGCCATTTTTGCTTGACCTGTGGTTGGCCCACACACACACACACACACACACGCACACACAGACACACACAGACACACAGACACCGACACACAGACACCGACACACACAGACACACAGACACAGACACACACACACACACACACACACACACACCTTGGTTTGGGCACACCTGGAGTTGTCCCCTGTCTAATATAACACTGCCTGCAATAAAATCAGTAATTAGGGAGGAATTAAATGGTATTTGGAGCTGTAAGGAGGAGTAAGACAGCAGGTACGGGAATGAATGTGTGCCTGTTTATGTATATATGTTACATATGTGCACTATGTTGGGTACTTTTATTGAGTCATTATCTGGTAAACCTGTTAAGTTAAACCTGTCAGGTTTTGACATTTTGTTATGGGCAGGGGTTCAGAATGCCACTATGATGGCCACTGTCCCCATTGTATTCCCTTAGGGACACCAGCACCACATACAACATTGGAGTGTATTAGCTTTGCTGATTCAGAAGTCTTTTATTTTGTCAAACATTTGTCAATTTTATCTGTCAGCTAAAGTTGCAAGCAATTGTATCACTCACTGCTTGTCCCCCTTGTGACATGCAGTTTTATGTTTCAACTTTGTGCTTTTACCAGCTCCAATAAAGAACCATTCTGTGAACAGCATTAAACTTTTGCAATTTATCCTCAGGACAATTGTACCCTAATAAATATGCACCCAGTGTGCTCCGGTACAGAAATGCAGCAGAGAGTAGAACTGAATGCAAATGAGCAATAACGGCCGACCCAAGACTTAAGGATGGTGTTTGGTTGAAGGGTCTTATTTATGGTCTGCTGACTCTTAATGAACTAGAAGACACCCAACATGTGCTGTTTCAACTGGCTTTAAAAGCATTGTGAGTCAGGCACACGATCAGTGCGAAGAGCACTGATGGACTTGGCTGGCCTCTTTTGGCCTGTTTATGTTGCATGTCTTCACGGAACACTACTCAGAAGTCTCCCTGTCATTGTTCCCTAGAAGTCACCTTGCAGTGCCCGTTAGACAGGTGTGTGTGTGTGTGTGTGTGTGTGTGTGTGTGTGTGTGTGTGTGTGTGTGTGTGTGTGTGTGTGTGTGTGTGTGTGTGTGTGTGTGTGTGTGTGTGTGTGTGTGTGTGTGTCACAAAATAGTGAACAGGAAGTTGGTTCTCTCCAGGACTTTCTCCCCTGTCATTCCTATCAAAGGTCTTTCTAGATATTGACAGGTCCTCAGCACTGATAAAATCTTCCTTTAATCCGACTTATTTCAATCACAGGCAACTGTTGCCAGTCAGGACTTTGATCTTTAAATATTTTATATTTATTTATCTATCATCTGCAGGCTTGCTGTGAATTAGGGCATTTTTAGGAGGTGATGAAGAGTATCTCTGATGGAAAATGTTGCACATGGATAGAGTTCTTAATTGCTCAGGGGCCAAAGTGTTATTATAAACATTAAATCTAAATGTGCTAAATATAGGATTGTGGCCAAAACCGGTCTTGCAATGAAATTCAAAATACGATAAAGCATTTCCCCCTCCAGAGGGAAGAGGCAAAATGCAAAATCAAAACATAAACAAAATTTACATGCTGTACATTAATTTTTAAAATGTCAATATTCTGGCTGTACTGGCTCTACTGGCAGTATTTTAAATTAACATGTTTCCTGAGTCTCTGGTGACATATCAGTACGAATTTATGATTATTTGCTGTAAATGTCTTACATATAGCACCATGTAGTCTACTGATTAAAAATCATGTCCCTATTACTCAGTGTGGGAGATCTGCTTTTGTGAAAACAAAAGTCATTAAAGCAGGGTGAAATGATTAGTCATTTTCCTGTGATTGCCTGCAATTAAATCACTGCTGCATGAATAAGGCAGCAGTTGTTGTGGAAGCACAAAAATGCTTGGAGATGGCACCTACTAACTGTATATGGTTGCATGTGTACTGACCAGTGTATTCAGTATATGCTGAGCCTGTAAGGCTGTTATATAATTGGTAAAAGATAAATCGCTACAGCTGACAAAGCAACTCAGTTCCACAACTTGACATTATGAACAATGATGAATACATGTGTGCTGTATGGCTGGTGTTTGCCAGTATCTATCTCATCAATATTTCATTAATCCATGTTGAATAAAACTCTGTCATTTGAGGTTTGTTACACAGCTTTATGGTATGACAAGCAAATCCTTTCCCATCACTCCCAATCTCCATGACAGAAATTGCATGCTTTATGGCAAAAAACCCAAGCCATCATTTCCTGTGGTGATAAAGCTCTGGCAGGTGATGTGCTTATATATCCTGAATGATGGGGGTGGGTGATGTGGCTCTTCTTGAACTCCCACCTCTGCTCATTAGCACACATTTTCAGGTGATTTGTGGAGCCCCAGCACCTCCAGGGGAGCTGTACATGTTGGGGTGGTGTGAAAGGTTAATCTTTTGCCTGTTCCTGAATGCTGTCTAGTGACATTACAGCAAGACACATTCACAGATGCCCCCAGCTGCAGATGCAGAATAATTAATGTGGCACAGAACATGCTCAGCCTCAGGAAATGGGGAAGGGTGATAAGAGTTCTTTCCATCCTATCCACATTCGGTCTTTCTTCCTCTCTCTCTCTCTCTCTCTCTCTCTCTCTCTTTCTCTGTGTTTTACACACTCTGGTATATTTATCACCATTTAATTTATTTCATTGATTATTTAACACGAATACTGGGAATAATAACAAAAAAAGCTAAAGGGTCAGGTTTTATTCATATTCTCAAGCCATATTAAGCATAACACAACAATCCACATCAAAATAAGAAGCCAACATCTCAAACATTGGAATTTGACATGGACCAATATGTACAGTACAAACAGGTACATTATTTACTACCACATTAATTAGACTAGTAAAACTGGTATGCATTTATAGGTGATTTATTTTAGGAAATCTCCATAAATATGTAGTTGTGGTTTTAGACTTTTGGGTATTAGCATATACATGATTTATTTCTTTTTTTTTTTTTTGTGTGTGTGTGTGTGTGTGTGTGTGTGTGTGTGTGTGTGTGTGTGTGTGTGTGTGTGTGTGTGTGTGTTGATGGTTTTTGATAGAGGCTGTAGTTTTGTGCATTTTTGAAAGGTTTGGGGTTAGCAGTCTTTGGGCAAAATCTGGTTGAGATCTGACTGGGTGTTTGTAACGCAATTACAGATAGTGCTGTCTTTTTATGCTGAGTCTGAAGACTGCGGATTATCTAGGAAAATCACTGCACCCTACACGATAATCATCTGCCATTCCACTGGTCGGCAGGAAGCGAGCTTATCTGTGATGTCTCCCACAGCTCTTGCCAACACACAGAAATGGGAGTCCGTGGTGCTGTGTTTCACTTTGTTCTCCCTTGTTTCGATGTCTCAACAGCATTTAACCTGAAGAACTGTTGGTTGTCCCACCCAGACAGACATCTTTGTTAGCGTCTTCTAGCCACATTTACTCCCTTAATGGTAATGTGAAAATGTCTTTGGCTTTGTGTAAATTTGTCTGTTTAGTGATTGCTTATAAGCACTTTTTATACTATTTATAAATAATGGGTTTGCATATGATATTACAAATTAGGCAAACAGTTGTCCTGCTCCTAAATATGTAATTATGTCTCAATTGACAATGCATTTAATACAGTTGCAGACTGGTTAGTCTTTATCCTGCTTCTCATAAATGAATCATGATGCGTTTCAGGGCGTAATGCCATTGTGTTTGGCAGCCCTTTCCTTTCCAATGGCATGCAGCTAAATTCTCCCCGTAGTGTGAAATTTAGACCATCGAGCCAGTTTGTAGCGAAAAACATTTGAAACACTTAATGTAACTGCTGTAACAGAATTGGTTTGCTTCCTGTCATAACATGTTCCAGGGCAATTAAGTATTTCCTTTGTAATGTAACAATGCCCTCTCCAATGAGCTATTGGATACTATTCCAGAAGTTAAATAATTTTCTTATTTTTTCACTGTTTCTTTTTTTGAAATGGCGTACATTATCCTGTTTGTTTTAGTGACAGCCTTGGTACCTAGGAACCTTTACATTCTTTTGGTCACAACCACTTCTGTGAAACACGGAAGTGATCATTTGCAGATTTGTTGCCAGGTAAATGATCAAAGTGTCCTCCTGTGCAGTCTCACACTTGCAGGTTTGCTATAAATATTATTCCTGACATCTTTATAGTGCTTTTATCGGAATACATACAGAAAGGTTAAACCAATGTGCATACATGCGTCTTTTTTGCGTCTCTCACAGAACATTTTATGGGGCTTAACAGGACCTCCATTATTCTTAATCTAGCCAGAGTCTTCATTTCCAGTGATAAATCTGCCAACTTAATACCTGCAGAGATTTTTAATATCAGTTTTATAGATGCCAGTGGGCAAGACATTTGCTATTTTATTAAAAATAAAGAAACGAAGCAGTCACAAGTGTACAGAGTAGTGTGCCAACAGCACTATGCCTGCAAGATGACGAAGTGATAACCTTTCTGCCTCCCAAGTTTAGGAAGACACTGGCCATGAAACAGCAGCAGCAGGGCTGGCGCACAGCACAGATTTGTCTAAATGGCATGATATTTCACTGCACATGATATACAGGGACAGGCCATGATATTAAGGTCATAAGGGAGGACCCCCCTTTGGGGTATGCATTCGCCGGGGAGCTGGTGGACTTTATTGCAGTGTACCTTACATATGCAGATCACCCACTGCTTTCTTTACAGCCTCGAGTACACACACGCACACTCACACACACACACACACTCACACTCACACACACACACATACACATGCTCACACACACACACACACGCACACGCACACGCACACACACACACACACACACACACACACACATACGTCCTCTCTTTAACACTGTGGCCATAAAGAGTCCTGCCAAACGCAGATGGTTCACATCATCATAAGACCAGGACTGAAATATGAAGGCCTTGCAGGGAAAAGAATGTAAATACATAAAAAGGACTCAGAAAATCTAGTGGAGCACCTTCAAAAACAAAGACATTCATGGAGATAGAATGAATTATTCAGGCTCAGGCAGAGCAATGAAGAGAAGAGGGGGGGGGGGGGGGGGGGTGGGGGGTGGGAGAGGAGAAGCTGCTGGTCTTTGAGCCTGAGCTATCCAATGTGAGGGACAGAGGGGAAAGAGGAGAGCACACATACCATTAGATGAAATGTAGAATGAAAGACAGAGGCCATTGAACATGGACAAAGAGGAGGCCTTAGTGATAAAGCCATGTGTGATTTGGTGTTTCCCAGTCTGTAGCATTTTAAGAAGAGCTGGTTTGAGTTTGCAGTGTGTATTTGAGCAAGGCTGATGTTCTGATGAGTTTGGAGGAAAAAAGGGAGATAAAAGAAAACCTCTCAACATTCAAATAAGAAGCATCCACACATACGGCCAGTAGCAGCTTTTTCTTAAGCACTTTAATACTCAAATGCACTCTCGCTCTCTCCCTCACTCTCTTTAAAACCCTCTCATGTAGTGCCTTCCATCACATTAACGGTTGAAAGGCAGGCTAATCGTCAAGCTGTTCGACCTTTAAGACAGCCTGCAGCAGAGAGTGGCCCACTGGGGTAAATGCCCTCTGTTGCACCCCTGTAGGTCTGACACAGATTACACCGAACCACACACACCCTTCAGACTCCCCTTCCCTTGGTCAGTGTTTCCAGCTGGGCCATGTACGCAATGAGCCCTGTGTTGGTGGTGGCTGGGGAGAAGAGTGCAGGGCGAGGTTTGAAGCAGGTTTGAGAGTGCTGGAGGGTTGCAAAGGTGGTGGTGAAAGCTTGTACACACACACACACACACACACACACATAATTTTTTTGTACAATGGTGCGAAGCATCTGTATTAAATTAGGAGTAATCCTGAGCCTCAAGCTTTTCACTGAACCGGAGGGTTGCCTGCTCTATCTCTCCGCTTCTTTTTCTCTCTTTATGCTATTTTCATCCTGTTTCCCTTCATCTTAGTACTTGTTCTCCCTCCTCTATTACAATGCTGGTCTTTTTCTTGCAGACACTGGAATGTGCACAGTTGCTGCCTGTATGCTAATGAAATTGTACAGACAATCTGCATACATGGATAGCTTACATGTTTAATGCAATACACAGATCTCCAGTGATACCAGTGCTCATGCACTTGGCATCTGCAGTGGTAACCCTGAGGGTAAGTGTTAGCTTTCAGTTGGATGCAGGTAGGATCTCCCACGATCCCTTGCCAGAAGGTGGATGTTCTTCTCATATTAACATTTGTTTTGCAGGTGCTTAGACAATCAGGCAACAAAAGAAGTCCCTCCACTCTCCAGCGCCCTCCAACCCTTTGTCCCACCTTTCCCTGCCCCCTCAAGCCCAGAGAAGGATCCTCCTTCAGCACGTGAGTTATAGTCAAGGGTTAGACCGGAGGGGATGGAAAACCTCATAGTCAGGCATCTGGTCAGGTGTGGAAATGGTGAGATGAGGATAAAACCCACTACAGATTCTCCCTTGTGTGTGCTAGAGTGTGCATGTATATAAAAGAAAGAGAAAAGACAAGAAGAGCTTGAGAGAGGTGGAGATGGTTGGGTTGGGTAGATGTAGAGTGTATATAGTCTAGGGAACATTTTTGCCTCTATAAAGGTGCTTTGGTTAAAGGCTAATGTTTGTCTCTGAACACCCAAGGCCCGTCCGTGCATGTCACTGCACTGAGGACAAGAGAGCCAGCCTGGTGGAGTAATTAATCCACTAGTGTACCCCACACCTCGCAAAGCTTCACCTTAAAGAGCAGTCGCCACACCTGCAGGGGAGCCAGAGCAGCTTTGGGGTGGAAATGAAATTTGGTGAAAAAAAGTGAGAATCGCACTAAATTATTTCTCTTTCCCGAGTCACGCCCCAGAGCGCCTCATCAATAATGGAGCCAGCCTCGCCTGAGCTCTGCGGCTTTGACAGAGAGCGCAGAGACTGAGAGAGAGAGAGAAACAACACTGACAAAGACATTCAGAGGAGGAAAGGGACAGAACAGGTATACTGCCACACAGAGATGACGGTACAAGACATATAGTGAAAATAAGATTGCAACATGGTGATTGAATTGGCTGCCAGCTGTTAGTGTCACTGGGAGCAAGGTGAAAGATTTAATTGTATCACCCTGGATTTGTGTTGCCGTGACAGTGCTTCACAAAGAGACATCAGATTTGCTCTCTCCTCTCCATCAGCCGTCAAGCAATTATTCTGTACTTCTCTGTGAAATATTGTCATTGGTTATAACTTGTAATGACTCAGTGATTAGCCTCATCATACTGTGAGATATGGCCACAAATGAGACGTGCTAAAAACTGCTTTTATTATAGCTACATAATTAGCATCTTATGTACACGTCTTGTAGTTTTGTCATGCTGAAATTAAAAGAATAAAAGGGTGGCTTGAAGTTTTTCTTTGTGTCTTGAATATGTGGCATTTTGTAAGACACCACTCGAATACCCCACCTCGTTGGGTCAATGTGCAGGATATAGTACAGTTAGCCTAACAACTCATTTAGTAAATGTCTTAGCTAAGTCAAACACATCAATTAAAACTTAAAATGGAAAATATAATTGGCCATAGCAGAATTGTGTTTCTACTTGCACACAGGTGTTTTAAAGTGAACTCATTAAGAGAAAAAAAGATGTAAAGATATATCATTCCATTTTTCTCGAGATAAGTAAGAAAAACAGGAAGACATAATGCAGGGTGAGGTTCAGTCTAGTTAAGGTTTTATCATACTAATTGCAAGAGTTTGAGTAGGAAATGACTAGAAAGCAAGGGTAAGTTGACAGCAACATTGTTAGTGTACCCTCAGAATATTGTTTGTTGAGAAAGCAGGCAAGAGAGAGCTCATGTGCTTTTTATCTGATGCGAGGCTGATGTTTCTGTTCGCTGCTACCGCCGTGAGCAGTGGTTCTCAACTGGCTGTCCTGGCTTAGCTCGACTTTTGTGTTGTGCAAGCGATAGACCACTTTGATCTGACTGTGCATGTGTGTGTGAAGAAAAGAAAGAGAATGAATTAATGAATGAACGAATACATTATTATAATGTTAGATTGTATATGAGCTCCTTGCCTTGGATTAAGCATGTGTGTTTGTGTGTAAGAGAGAGTGAGAGTGAGCTTGCGTGTGTGTGTGTGTGTGTGTGTGTGTGTTTCTGCATGGACTGTAAAGCATCCAAATACTGGCTGGCTGGGGGGTGACAGACCAAACGCACAGTCTTGATGCTCGGGTCTGAGGCATCAAGAAAGCGGGCTACTGTAAGATCATGGAATTCATCCCGCTCCTTTTCCCTATCGTATTCTCGCTCTTGTTTGTTCTTCCACAGCTCAGAATTGAACTTGCAGCCACCCTGAACAACCCCCAGGACTCGAGTGGAAAGTGGTGCTGCCTGCTTAGACTAGTTGTTATGCCAGCAATGTCAGCTACTCACATAAAACCATTCCCTCATCTGACAGAATTTTGTGATTATCTCCAAAAACTCAGCAGCATTCTTCACCTATTATCAACTGCTCACGGCAAGGTCATTTAAGCACTGTGCTTTGTTTGTGTCAGATGTACAGCATGTCTTATTAAAAAAATCTGTAAAGCGCAGTTGTGCTTGTACATATAAAATGCAGCGCCATTCAGGGATCAGAGTCATTGGTGCTCTGTGATGGTGTGTTGGTGGAAAACTGAATGTGAAGAATTCTTAGTTTTGTCATATTACACACCACTGGAGACTTAAAAATGATGTATGATATGCAGTGGACAAGGACATTACAGTGTTAGAAAAGTGATGGTAGATGAGGAAATAATGACTATGTCTAAGAAGTTACAAATATGTGTCTCATTCTTGGCTGTAAAGGAAGCTCTTTTTTAGGGGCTGAAGAAGAACTTGTTTTATACCTAAGTGGAAGTTGGTCGTTAGTCGTGCTGTCATAACGACTCTTGGTAATTGAACATTGAGTGGAGACACCTAAAATAACAGTTTAAGGCTCAGGCCTTCACATGCTCATCGGCCATATGATATAAAATGCATCACCACTTTGATCCAGTACTCACAGCAAGAAGTACCAATAGTGATGGGTTGGGGATTAATTCTGGACAGTGAACCACTATCCTATATTCCTCTAGAAGGAAATGCCACTTTTAGGTGACAGAACTGCTCAGTTGTTAGCTGAGTGTCTCTTGACTGTTACAGTGACCTGTTTTGGCATAAAGAAGCACTGCTTCATGGCTGCCAGCTAGCATCATCCAGTCCATTCTCAGCCCATTCAAGTCTATGTCTGGGATGTCGGCACTTCTTTTCAGTAGCATATATGTATTTCTATTTATTTGCCTTTTCCTTTCTCTCCTTTTGAAGCGATTAATCATCTTTCAGGCAGCCATGGTTTTGATGGATCATTTATGTGTCTTCAATTGCACACAGCATTGAATGCATTTGTTTGATTTATCTTGTGTTTTCCAATCTGATAAGGTTCCAGACAGCTGACTTTCCATGCACGGCAATTAAGACCGCACATGCGGCAACCAGATGCTCATCAATCCAGTGTTGCGAATGAGTTTGATATTGCTGCATGGATGCCATTTTTCATTATCGCATCGCTCTGATGCATCTCTCTTTTCATGCGTCCTCATGTTGAACAACATTCCAAATTGTCCCTTGTAATCACAAGACTGTCTACGGGGTCGTCTGGTGAATTGTGTTGCACTTGGAAAGCAAGTCCACATGTTGGCCCCAGAGAGAGCAGATGCATCGGAGTTTGAGGCTGTTGAATATAGCAGCGAACTCCTGTGCCAATTTTATTATGGAATTATGAAAACAATCACAGCCAGAGTCAGAAGAGATTGCAGGGCAAATATGTTTTTCTTCATCAGAGATATTAGTGAGAGACTGCCAGAAGACTTGAAGGCTTTAATGAAAAAAGAAAGGAGGACTCGGAAAGAAGAGTTTATAAGTGACTGAGGGCGAGTGATACTGGCAAAAGCAGCATTCAAGGAAATTTTGTTTTCTTTGAGTCTTAGTGCAGTGCGTTCTGGTTGGTGGTGTTAATTATAAGGTAACTTATAATATGATATAATCATGATACTTAATACACCATAATATTGATGGCTACCAATTTTACAGTTATTCTGTTTTACAGTTTCTCTCTCTCTCTCTCTCTCTCTCTCTCTCTCTCTCTCTCTATATATATATATATATATATATATATATATAGTATGTCACAGAAGTGAGTACACCCCTAACATTTTTGTACTCTTTTTATTACATCTTTCCATGGGAGAAGTCTAAAGATATAGAGTTATATCTTTAGACTTCTCCCATGGAAAGATATAATAAAAAGAGTACAAAAATGTGTATCTGTATATAAATAATTATATTATTAATTATATATATAATTATATTATTATTATATTATTATTATAGTAATTATTTCAATTTGTAATTGGATGTGTTTTTAAAGCAGCAACTTAATTGTGGCTGATTATTGGACAGATTAATATTTCATCTTTAAAATAAAATGTATTGGATCAACAAAAGACAATTTAATGTGCATCAAAACAGTAACAGGCAAGTGCAAATATTTGTGCACCCCATTTATTTAATGATGTCAATACTGAGGCAATGGCTGCAGGCCTTTCATACCATTGTTTTGTACAAAGTAATCCAAAGCAATGTCCAAAACCTTTTTTTGTAGTATCATCGAAAATATATTGACTGATTTGAAGCGGACAATTCATGCTTAGCAGCCATCAGAAGTGCCTGAAGTGAAGATATTTTTGATAGCAGAATAGTCCAAACTACACTCAGAATTCAGGGATTTGTTTGTGGCTGTAAGATGCATGTGCAGGCTGTTATTTCAGCTCTGCGCAGCACTGTTGGAGTGCCCACTGTTGCACCTGCCTCTCTTATTAAGATGCACATTTCATTGTTTTTTGCAGTGTTATTCTGCAGGTGAAATGCTAGTCTTTCCATAAGGTGTAACATTATGTCAAAATAAAGCTGCTGCTACAGTTATAAACTGAAATAATGCCTTTTATTAGGGGTGTCCAGACTTTTACACTACAATGCATATGTTTGTGTAATGTGCAATAAAGTGCAGAGATGGTTTTTGCACTGTATGCAGTTTTGTATTTTGAAATGTTTTCATAGTTAGTTTTGTCTTATTTATTTGATAGATGCCACCAGAAATGATGAAGTAAAGACATGTGGTTAAAATGGGGGGCGGGCTTGTTTTAAAGAGCCTGTACATTTTGGTAAAAAATTCCATGTTTGGTGCCAGCATTTCAATTACACAGTACAATGACCTGACAATATACAATACTTTGATAGGTAATGTATTGCTCCACCCCTAGTCCTACTGTGGAAAGACAAGAGTTGCAAAAGAAGGAAAGATTTCAAGAAAGTAAGATTAATTGGCTGCTGTAAAAGTCTACATTTTTGCCTTGATGTCTCCTTTACAAGGATTTTAATCTCAATCCCAAGTGCCCATCTTTTATTGTCCTATTGTTTTTTTTTGGTTGTTTGTTTTCAAATTGCAAAGGAGGGAGCTTGGGGAGTGGGTGGTGGCTATCATCAGCTTTGCTGTTATCTTTTATAGGCCATGCACAAAGTAAGCCTCATTTTGCACTGGCTTTTTTGTTGTCTGATAATGATAAGTTCACAGAATTCGCCTTAATGACTTGCACTCTTCTTATCTTTAAAGACACTGACTGTAACACTGCTGTTGCTAGCAGACAATTAAGAGGTAGGAGTTGATTGGTTGCGGAGTTTGTAAAAAGGCTTCTTAAAAGTATGATCACTGCAGGCTGCCTCACCCCCATGTGGCCCCTGCAATGAAACCCAGCAAAGGTTCTTTGGCTTGTCTTGATGCTGAGCACGCATTCTTCTTTATGCAAGATACTGTATGGTACAGTTTTCAACTTGTGTACACAGAGGTTGTAAATATCCAGACTGACAAATTGTTTAGAATGTGGGAGGGTTACGAGTAGGTTTGTAGATATACATGTACGCAGGATGTAAATGTATGCTTTGACTCATAACCGTGATTTTCTAATTATTGCTCTCTCTCTCTCTCTCTCTCTCTCTCTCTCTTTCTCAACCAAATCCCTTTTATCACAGTGTGACTAAATGCTTCTGTCTTTTTTTCAGACTGTACAATTGCAATTTTTCAGACTGTACAATTGCAAATATATATGCATATTGTCCAACAAATAGTTAACACGAACTTGAAATAAAATGCAGTCCTAGGTCCAAGGTAATAGTTTGAGAGCTTTTAATGATAGCCAGCAATAAAGCCTGAGAGTGCATTTGGTTATTTGGTTTACAAATATTTTTCAGGTTATACATGCATGTCATAATTTTTCGTTCCATACTGTTCTGTGACACAAATATTAACCTAACTGCAAATTAGAATCTCAAATCAACCTTGAAACTCTGAAATTGTTTTATACTAATTTTTGTGTCATTCCACAGGCATTCCCATGTCTTTAATTACTCTTCCATGTACAGTAATAATACTTAAACCTTGCAAGTCTGTCATGGAAACAGATGTCTATCCGTACCCGCCTTGTGGGACTTCTCTCAAGTGGTCCAGATGTTAATGACACTCATTCAGCCATTGCTGCCTGCACTGGGGTTAATTGCTCAGGGGCTGTAGAGCCCATTTCTTCCAGGGCAGCTGCCCTTAAGAACCAAGGGAAACACAGTGGGGCTGATCTTGCATCTTATCACAACAATTTAGCTATTCCGCTTTGATCAGTGGTATTGGGACTAAATGAAAATGTTTATTTTTAAAGTGCTTTTAACTGTTATCACATCACAGAGGGGAGTGGGGCAAGAGAAGGACACAAAGACACTGTGGAGTCACCACCTCAGGTCTCATTAGTATAGTGTTAGTTTATAAAGGCTAGTGTTAACTCTAGCATTAGTACTGTGTGGTGCTGTTGAACATTGATGTGAGGGGTACCACACTGAATACATTGTCACTGAAAATCACAGAGGCAAGGAAAATGAATGTGTGAGGGTTCGAGAAGAGGTCAGATAAGGACCCTTTCAAGAGACAACAGTTTGCAAGTGTGAAATGTATTTCTTTTTTAAACATGAAACCCAATGACATGTGAAAATGATAAAATAATATCTTGAAAAGGGGATCTGAAGAAAAATAAATTTTTATGTGTTGTTTGTTTTGTATGATTGAGAACAAAGAAAAAAGGGACAGATCAAGAAAAGAAATTACACAAAACATAAATATGAAAAGGAGGACAGCACAGGTCAGAGATGTTTATTTGTCACAAAACAGAAAGGTGTTCACCAGTGTTGCTAAAAGCAAATAGACTTTCCCCAAGTTTCTGGGCATAGTACAACACTAGTGGCACCATACACATACTCCTCTTGAATTGATGACTTGTTTGATACTAATTGAAATGATAGCCAGTACATTTTTAGTAAGATAACCGATCCCCACCATTTAGACATGGTGTTAGGTCATGCATCCTGATAATGTCGAGTGAGCTTAAACAACAGGTGAACTAGTGATCTGGCACTTACAGCAACATAGTGATCAAGCCAAGCACTGGACTGTACCATACGTTTCTTGGTCATCTACACTAGGCAGCTCTAGTTGTCCCTGTTCAAGCCATTAGACAATGAGAATATGTCCCTCCTGCATTTTTCAGTCATACCTTATGCCCTTTTTAGCATGGCCGTAACATGTAGTGCACAAAGTCAACGTCATCGCACACAAACACTCCCTCTGTTTGCCGATTGATGCAGTAAAGATATCACCAGACTCAACCATGTCAATTGAAGGAAACCCAGACTACCACTGGGTAGTCTAGATTTCAAAGATGGCCACCCCAGCCATGCCCTTTCTCCTCTGGCTATGGTTGGCAAATGTATTAGTTCTGAATCTGTCCCTGGTCATGGTCCCTGTGGTATGTATCTGACAAGACAGCAAGACTCTCGCATGCTTGGAATGAGAACTGACAAACAAAGCAACTGTAATTTGTGGACCATGGTCAGTGAAGAGTCCAAGGTGATGTGGCACGTCAAACTCCACAGCTCACATCTTGTAGCCTGGCTCCTGTGAGGGAAGTATAGTCTCTCCGCTGGTGAATGACACTTAGAATAGGGCATTATTAGCCTAAACTATGAAGTGGCATGTCTACACTTAGTGCTCAACCACACAGTAATTTCCAATGTGGATATTCACATTACATTTTCTCAATACCTGTGATCTTTAGTTCCTCCCACAACTCTATTGAATACATGCCAACATACATTCCAACAACTTGATTTTCTTTCTATAAAACCAACTGAAATCTTTCTTTAACGTATTTCAGATGTGTGTCCTGCTGGAAGGTCTAGCAATGCTGTAATCCTTACAATGCTGGTGGATAACGGCAGATTCTTTTTTGAGAATTGCTTCATTTTTTTGAGCATCGCTACATTGCTCAATTTATCTTTCCTTGAATTATATGAAGTCGGCCAGTATTATAAAATGACACAATGGGTGACACAACAGTGGCTGACACAACAACAGATGACAGATGAAATTGAAGTATGATGTACTTTGGCACACACAGCAATATCAGAAGTGTGTCACTGGGCTACATAACATTTAGTCCCTCATCAACATTATTGACCATTGATCACCTTCCTGAGAATGGCATTGCTTGAATCCCCTACATTATTGCTAGTACTCGCAGGTTACTTTTTCCTTTGGCCATTTAAGACTTGTTCCTAAATCCAGGGTCTACCCCACATAGGTGAGAGCAGAGCTGAGTGCAAAAGGCTCCACTGTGGCCAACCTTACCTGTGTGTGGGGACATGGTCAAGTTTGGGTTTGGTGACCAAAAGAGCTAAGTGAACAGTGCTTGGTTTCTGAGGGTACAGAGGAAATCAATGGTGGGTAGACCAAGAGCCAAGAGTGGGGTGGGGGGAATAAAAGAGGGGAGAATGAGAAGGACAAAAAAGAGTGTAAATAAAGACCTGATTGGATTGAAGTGTCCCTGGACTCTTGAACTTGGATTTGCAGTGCTGTCCTCAAATTGATTGTTGATGTGTTTGTGTCTCTGCTTTCCTCCTGAGAAAGAGGTTGTGTGAGTGATTGTGTGCATGTGTGAATGTCACAACAGGCCCTGTTGCCATGGAAGTCTCAATGTCCAATCTAATAATTTCTGATAACTCAGTCTGACCTGCTTTAGTCATGCATGTCTTTTCTCAAATGAACCCTGCTTGGGTGTATCTGTCTGAGCAATTTAGAGGTATTTGTATATGCTATATTGTTTAAGGGATTCAGAGGAGGTGGGGAGGGACAATGTAAGCCGGTATGTGCATGTGTGTAAGATAGTAGGTGCGTTTGGGTTGATGTAAACGTTTACATGCGCCTACATGCGCTTGCAGTCAGTGATGCATTGTGGGATGAAAATGTTGCATGATGGTTAGACTTTGTGTCAGACTTGGCAGAAAGGCGTGGCTATGTCACAAAAACATGACAAGGTCATATGACCTAAAAATCCACGTGAGTTAAACGCATGTAGACGCATGTAGACTAATCGTGCAAGCGCTTGTAGATGCTTCCACACGTCTACAACCGTCTAACTAACGCCTCCGTGGTGATGCTACTTTGCCCTGGTTGGTTTAACCCTCTGGAGTCTAAGGCCTTTCAGAGACTTTGAGGCTGTTTGCAACACCCTGACATTTTCAAGTATTTCAACTAACTGTAAACATCTATGCAAAAGTGGCATATGTGGTTGTATTCTGAAAAGCCTAACAAGAAATAATATGAAAGTAAAGTGAATGTAATACAAACACGTTTTATTTAAACTGAGTGTAAACACAACTGTACAAAAAACAGGTTTTAGAGGTCTTCAAACAGTGCAAGAAAACACAATAAATATATCTAGCCAAGACTTTTGAAGTTTGAACCTTGTAAACAAAAGTGTTGGCTGCATAAAGTGCATTTAGAAATGTCTTGTTGTTTCCATACAAAATGCAAAAAGGTGATTTTATGTCAAGCCAGTCGAATACTAATTAGATGGGTGTGAAACACCTCTGATGGCCCCCACCTCCTTGGCATTCATACCAATTGCCATGCCACAGAAAGAATGGCAGTACTCCTGACACACAATGCATTGTTTTTGCATAAGGGAATGGTCAAAAGTTTGAATGGGGCATGCTCTCACCTCTGAATAGCCACTCAAGCACCGGATAGTGTACCTGTGAATAGCGATAGGTGTGGCCTCAGGTGACAGTAGTACACTAGTAGTACAGAAAATCCAAAGATTTCTTTATACTCTCTTTAAAAAGGGCCAGCTATATAATTTATTTCATATATATATATATTTGAAAACTGGAAGTTTCAAGGTTTTTAATGGTGTCACTTATATTTTTGAATGACAAAAACTCACAGAGTTACAGATGTGTTTTGGAGAAGTGTCAAATTGCCCTCTGGAGGGCAACCCGACTCCAGAGGGTTAAAGTTAAAGGACTGGACTGGTGTGTTGTGTAGCGCTCTGCCACTGAACTTCTCATCTTATATGTACGTTATTTTAGTCCAGTTTGAAGACATATTTTTTCTCTCTCTTTTCTAGCTTGTTTTAGCTTTTTAGCTCAATCTTTTATTTATTTATGTATTTGTTAATCTCGTTTTTTTTTTATTGCTTTGTGTCAGTAGGCTATACCTATTTAGCCTGGGCACGCCCATACTTCCTGTGCCGCTGCATTTTAAGTTCGCTTGCAAGTCAGTCTGGCCAAGCTCCCTGTCTACACTGTTTCTACATTAACAGAGAAACTGGGACCAATGAAAATCTAGCATTTCAAAAAGGCAATGACGCAGTATTTTAGCGACCAGAAATCTACCTCAGTCACTGTCAACATGGCGAACGTGGAGCAACGGCAAGATTTCAATGCAGCTGTAGCTGCTGTTTTGGAAGAATTCAAAGAGAAGTTCTCTCTGAAAATAGAGCAAAGGTCAGCCCTTGAAGCATTCCTTACAGGACGTTTTCGCAATGCTACCGACCGGCTTCAGTAAAAGTTTAATTTATCAGTTAGCCCCACTGGTTGCCAAGTCGATTCTTGTTGTTTGTATCAAGCAGTTTCTGTCAGAAGACAGAGGGGCTGTGATTGGTCGAAGCTTCGTCCAGTAGCAAACACAGGCATTTCACACACGTGGGTTAAGCCTGCCCTCTGAGAAATGGGTTTACAACACAGCTTGGCCAGACCAATGTTCGCAGAGCATTGATAAGTCGCGTTAGCCAGGCTAATACCTATTAATGGTCTTTGAGTTATGGTTTTGCCGTGTTATTTTTCATCCTGGTGTTGTGCAGCACTTTGGGACATCTCTGTTGTTTTGTTTAAATGTGCTATTAAAAAAAGACTCGACTTGACTCAAGTCTCAATGCACCCTACTACAACCGCCCGCCCCTCCTTCTCCCCCACACACAACAAATGACCTCTCCGTCATCTACTACAAAGATCAGGTGGTGCAAGCCGAAGACATGTGTCCGACTTGACCGATGCCCGCCCATGCTGTGAGGCGGAGTTCTTGCTGACGTGCCACATGCACACACTCATTAAGATGCATCATTGATATTTTACCCTGTCAAGGCCACCTCATCCAGATTCACTACCATTGTCATGTGGATGCCACATGATCTAATTGATAAAAAACTGGTTTAAAATTGGAAGCATCAAACCTTGACCTTTAAAAGATATAGAGTGTTTTAAACCTCTCATGAAGCAATTGAACATTCTATCTAGAGGAATGTCATACAGTAACTATTAAAGCTGCAGTCGGTAACCTTTTTCAGTCATATTAGCTGGAACTGTCATGACATTCTGGAAGTAGTAGCCTACAAGAAATAGGTTATTCATGAAAAACCCTGAATTCTCCAGCTTCACCCTCACATTGTAATCGGGTTGGCAAAAATCCACCGCTCCCAGTACTGTTCGATCAATCAGGGGTGCGTTTCCCAAAACCGTCATTGCTAACTTCCTTAGCAACTTCATAGGTTTGAACGATGGACTAACGACACTACTGTTTCCCAACAGCATCGTTCGAACGACACAACTAACGATGTTTACAACAATGTTAGTCTGATGGATCGTTCAACGACGTAGGTGTTTCCCAACAGCAAAGTCTGGACGATCCATCGGAAGTTCCATCGTTAAACTGTGTCGTTCGAACGATTAGCTTGGACCTGTCGTTAAACCATTGTTTATGTCAGTTTCTGTACACGTGACGTCTTGCTCGTCACCTTTGGCCTTCTTGGGTCGGATTAGGCACCATTCAATGCTTTACCGCCACCCACTGCATGAATGATTTTACTTTAATCCACGTCATTTTCGTCCTGGCACTTGCCAGGTCATGCAAAAAGAAGATAGAAAATTCACCCCACAACACACCAAAAGTTGTTGCAAAATCATGTTGGATTATTAAAGTTATTTGCTGATTTTATAGATTATGATCACGGTTTACGGATCCACAATCAAGGCCACTAGCTGTCAGTGGCCTTAGTTATATTTACATGTAGATGTATGTAGGGTAGTATAAATGAAACATACGATCATATCATTACAATCTTAGTCAGTCACTGCTTTTAAATGAGTAAGGGACATGATTGTGTTGGGGAACATTTCCCTAAGTTGTTGAAGCTGTCATACATACCATCTTAACTGAAATAAGGCTACGTTTTTGTTGCTTACTTTCGTGGTGTCGTTTATCCGCCTTGAATGCATCCGAATACTCTACGAGCACTTCCGACACATCTGGATACTTTGCAGTTTCAACGACGGAAATCCAAACTAACATAGTTCAGACCTCCGTTGTACGTAGGTAGTTGGAGAGTTTCGGGAAACAGTTGGAATCGGACTGTTGTGTCGTTTGAACCTACATCGGACAACGGTGATTAAATGCTAACATCCGTCGTTGTTTGGGAAACGCACCCCAGGTTAGGCTCCTTCTTGGCTGCACTGGCGTGGGCATGGCTTAGCCAAAGGTGAATTGGGACATTATTGTTATTATTATTATTTATTATTATTATTCTTATTATTATTATTATTATCAGTAGTGGTATGTAGGCCTATTACCATGATCAAGCTCGCAGGCATTATTGTTGTTGCTGATATTATTATTAATATTATATGATAGTTGTAGGCCTATTATCATTAGGGGTCATCTCTATGTTCCCCGTCATTTTTGAAAATCCCTATGTTTCCTTATGTTTACTACAGTATAAAAACATATAAATACTACTGTATGTAAATCTGTTCCCGGGTTGGGTTAGGTTGACTGTAATTTTCGGGACATCATGTCAGCAGTGTGGTTGATTTGTTTGTGTCTTATAATAGCCCAACTGCTTGCATTTTGACATGAGAGGATCTGCTGCTGCTGCATCTCCTTTGTACTTCATACAGCCAGTTTAGGATTATCTATGCAGCATTGTGATGGTATGCTATTGTGAAGTAGTTGTATAGTCGTGTTGGTTTGGATTTTGTTTTGATATGACTCCCTCTACTCACACACTAAGCTGCTTTCCTGTGTGAATCAATAGTAAACAGCTTGGAAGTAGTGGCACTGACTAGGCTATTACGTGAGCCTCTATGCATGCCATTCAACACTGAAGCAGATGAGCAGTGGTTCTGTTCTAGCATCACTTAAGATTACAGCACTGATCAGTGGACTCATTTTAGGTTTTGTTGCCCGTTGTCATAGGCGTATTACAACAGTTATGCATCTAATGGCAAAAAAAACATTTTATATGTATCGCAGGCCAGTTACAGCAGCTTCTATGCATTTAGCCTGGTTGCTTTGGATAGCCTACTGTACGCCTGCTCCTTAGCTTGGGGATGCGTACCCTGGCATGCACCATAGACAGTAAAAAAATGGACTAAGAGATAGCTTCGTTTTCACTGGGAGCCGATGTAGAGTAGATGCTCAAACACAATTATGATACATATGATACATTTTTCGTAATGAATATTGTTCTACCATTATGGCTGCAATTAAGTGGAAGGGTAATACTATACTTGGGTATTCTACTAACTTTCGTTCCAGGTAGTCTACCATGTCAAGGGCATTAGCTAGTTAGCATGTCCATACATAGTTATAGTGTGTATCTTAGCTTAAAGGGGTCCTTCCGTCAAAAAACACTTTTAGTAGCTCTATTTACATTGTGGTGGGTCACAACAAGCAGTATATGCACGCAGCATTCCAAGACGTGAAATTCGACCCTCATGGTTTTACTGGTCATTGAAGGGTTGAGCTAACCAAAACTAGCGGATCAGAGCAGGCTAAACCTATCTACGTCACTAGGTCGTAAGCCCCGCCCAGAGCCATGTATGGCATCCATTGAGAACAGTGGACAGAAGCTAGGTGAGCGAAAGACAGCGAATTTGCCCAATCAGAGGTGCCTTATTGACGTCATGGATATTCACGAGGAACACCGGAAAAGCCAGTCGTTCAACCACTAGACCTGTTATAGCTTACAGAAAACAGCATCAAACAAGAGATCTAGGACATCATTTTTCACAGAAATGACGCACAATGCATTCAACCATAGTGGCGACACAGAAATATGAATAACTAGAAAAGCACTCAGAGAGCGCAGACCTCCGCCAAGGCAGCTTACGTCTCCACCTTCTTGTCATTCTCACCTTAAGACGGTTCGTTCACTCATGCTCACACGAACTTGGTTGGCTCTTCGGTGCAGGAAAGTACTTTATCTAATTTCCACTGCCAACATGAACTACTGGGCTGCTCACCACTACCGCTCTAACTCTCCTCTGTCTTTCACTGAACCCTCTAACCAAAAACTCAACAACTCCTTGATCCGCAACAGGAGCCTCATTTCCGTACCAACCTATATTCCCTCCTTTCAAAATAAAAGTCTCAGTAGATTCCATGCTACACTGGTAACTTGACTGAATAAAAAATTCCTGGATCCAGATGGTTATCCGGATCACCACCAAAATCAAATCAGTTCTAAGTTAGGCCACTGCTGACCTATCCTGAAAATTCCATCAAAATCCATCCATAACTTTTCGAGTTATGTTGTTCACAAACAGACAAACGGACAAACCAACGCCGGAACATAACCTCCTTGGCAGAGGTAAAAATAACGATGGAAGTTCCCCTTTAACCATCTTTCTTTGAGCTTCACTTGCATCAAACAGTAAAATCCACAAAGACAACGATTCCTCTTATAAATACCAATTCTAATGCTTATTTTGCGGGAAATACAGTTGAAAATGTTTCCCTGACATGAACAGAAAAGTAAACGCGGATGATTATGGGGGGACCGTACCTATGTTCCCTGGGTCCTATGTTCCCCGCTATTTGTATGGGACCAGGGAACATAGGACCCTTTTATCTAAAAAGGGTCCTATGTTCCCCGCCTAGTATCTGACCGTGGAACAGGACGGGTATGTGCTTGTGTGTGCATATTTCCTGCCTTATGTCAATTTTGTGCGCAGAAGCATACCTGTTCATAAGGGACGCGTGCACAATTGTGCATTAATGACAGCTGAGAGGTAGCCTGGCTAACGCGACTTATCAATGCTCTGCAAACATTGGTCTGGCCAAGCTGTGTTGTAAACCCATTTCTCAGAGGGCAGGCTTAACCCGCCTCTTTCAAATGCCTCTGTTTGCTACTGGACGAAGATTCAACCAATCACACTCCTCTGTCCTCTGACATATGCGAAATGACCACAACGACAGGGTTCTTGCAAAGCCCCATTGACTTGGCTACCAGCAGGGCTAACTGATAAATCAAATTTTTACCGAAGCCGGTAGCATTGCAAAAACGTCCTTTCCTGCAATAAATGATTCAAGGGCTAACCTTTGTTCTATTTCCAGAGATAACTTCCCTTTGAATTCTTCCAAAACAGCAGCTACATCTGCACTAAATCTTGCCGTTGCTCCACGTTCGCCATGTTGACAGTGACTGAGGTAGATTTCCGGTCGCTGAACTACCGCGTCATTACCTTTTTGAAATGCTAGATTTTCATTGGTCCCAGTTTCTCTGTTAATGTAGAAACAGTGTAGACAGGCAGCTTGGCCAGACTGACTTTCAAGGCGAAATTGAAATGCAGCGTTAAAGGAAGTATGGGCGTGCCCAGGCTAGCTGAGAAGGGCCATATCCCGAAAAAATATTTCCCTATCGTTTTATTAAGAATGAATTATAGATCGGTATACATTTGAATTATGTAGGCTATTGTATGCCCGCGTGCTGCAACAGCTGGCTTAGCCGAGTCTGCATGGCTGCAGCCTCAGGATTGCCGTCTTTGAACTTGGCTTGTCATTGTTGATTCTGAATTTACACGATGTAAAGGAGGTGATCTAAAATAGCCTTTAGTTGACCTGTCGGTGGGTTTCATTTTATTGGAACAAAGAGATCTAAGTATTGGGCTGTAGACCCAAAGGGAAAATGTCGGATTATTGACATTGTCAAATCAAATGGGCTTCGGAGAAACAGTCCCCATGTGTCGGACCCTTGTCACCAAATTGTCTCCAAATAAAAAAAGCTAAGATCAGTGCCTACATACAACCACAATACATTATCTGAATAAAATTTAGGCATGTGATGAAACAGTGGCGAACAAACAGAACAACAACAACAAGCAACGCCTATGCGTTGCCACAGTATATTTGGATTGAGCGGGGAACATCGGACCCTTTTTTTCCCTATGTTCCTCGGGTCCTATGTTCCCTGGGTCCTATGTACATCCCTACATAGGGATGACCCCATTATGGGAATGGCTTCATATTCAAACAGTATGGTAAAGTTTCTTTTGTGCGACAGAAACTCAGCAGCCTTTACAAAATTTGTGATGTCATTTTTAGCACAATTTCAGATAAATATTTCTTACAAGGCAATTACATGACAGATTTCCCATCGAAGCAAATATGTTTTGCTGTGGCTTCTCCGGTGTCCAACAATACCAAAGTCAAGGTACGATGTGCTACCTATGTAAAATTATTTCATGTCAAAGTGATGCTAAAATGAATGGAAGTCTACGGAATTCTAAAGGGTACTGGGCTCTTTCTGGGTGGGCCCTTTCCCCACAAGGTTTCAAATTCTGTGTCTGTTTCTACACTCTTGGTGTGTACTCAGGTGTGCTGGCTTGAATATACAGAGGGAGTGGTGTGGGAGACAGTTTTGGGGGAGGGACCTAATTTTGAATTTCCGACTTCCGACTTCCGACTTGACTTAACCGACCTCAATGTGGGAATTCTGCAGACTTGTACACTGCAGCTTTAAAATATCTCCAAGGAAGATTTCTAAATATTTGCAGCTGGTATGTGTATGTATATGTAACATGTGCATTTGAATTGAGGTACAACAGTGTATGCATACTGTATATATCTCTGTGTGAATGTCTTCATATGCTCAATTTGTGTGTGTGCACTATGTATCTGTTTTTACACTTCATGATAAACAACGGCTGGCACAGTAGCAACCTGTCAGACAGATAATGCTGGTCAGGGAAGATCACAATTCATTAAGAGATTGAAGCCAATGCCAGAGGAGAAGAGAAAAAGAGGGGAAAGGAGAGGAGGAAGACAGGGAAGAGGAGAGGAGGAAAAAAGGGAGGGGGAAGAGAGGAAAAGGGGAGAGGACAAAAAGAAGAGAAGATGTGTTAGTGATGGAGAATGGAAAAATGGCAGTGTAATATAAGTGAAAGGTAGATTTGAGAAGAAAACGGAAACGCAAGTGCAGCGGTACAGAGGAAGGACTGAACAGAAAGTGCAAGGACAGAAGAGTCTTTGGATGAGACAGAGGAGTGTTGAAGGCTCTGCATGGAAACCACTCTCCCCAGGAGGTAACATTTAGTGTCTGTGGAGAAAGATTGCAACATTGCAAGTCACTCTGCCAGGCTAATTTAGCCCTAAGCAATCAAACCCAGAGTGCACAGACCCGACTCATTTATTATTTGCTTTCCACAAGGACATAAAAAAGAAATATTTTCTCAACGAGTCTGCCTTATTTTTTTTAGCAGCAAGCCAGCCCTCCCTCTCCTTTTTTCAATCCCTCAGTGCTCACCCCAGGTTTTCTGATCTACCTCCATGCTTTTTTTTATTTTGAGGCACATTTGTCGCACAAGAAAAATACAGGGGAGCATGTATTTTAAGGTGGTAGTGATACAAAGAGGAAGGAGTGTGTGTGTGGAGGGGTATGGTATCAGTGTGGTGGGGTGGGTTAGTGGTTGGCTGCTGCGAATTTGTCCTCTTTTTGGAGTTCTTTCTTTTTTGATTCCCTGAGCCATGCAAATAATCACATTTCCTGCCATACAAGAAGCCCCATGCATTTTTCATGCCACTGGAGAACCCTACATGCTAAAGGAAAGAGAACTTTTGCAGTGCCTTCATCCTCACACACACACACACACACACACACACACACACACACACACACACACACACACACACACATTCTACAATTTGCTGTATTTATCATTAAATAAGATTGGGCTGATTGGATCAGGGCTGATGGATTTTTGGTGTGCCTTGGATCAGTGATAACATTTTTAATATTGTATTTGGATGAACCAGATCCTTGATGCTCAATGAGAAAATGTGTGTGTGTGTCTGCATCTGTCTAGGTGTCTTTCTTTTGCCCCCCCCCCCCCCCCCTCTCTGTTTGTGTGTGAGTGTGTGGGCATGAGTGAGAAAATGCGTTTGTGAATGTATTTCTGTGTGTGTGTGTGTGTGTGTGTGTGTTAGAAAGCCCTGCTCCATCTCTGAGCCCGGTGAGAGCTTGACCCAGCCTAACAATAGGCTTGTCTGCTGAACAGGAGCAGCTGTGTGGTGATGGGGTTGTGCTAGTGGGGCTGTCGGAGGGGTTTGCAGGACTTCGTTTTTAACCCAGCCATTGAGAACATGGCTGAGAGCTCTGATGACTGCTCCTTTTCATCCTTAGGGCTTACAGCAGATTTTACCCTGATGTGAATGTATGCACTTAGCCATAGTTCACAGGTCTCTGATGTAGAGCTTGCTGCATATCGGTGCCTGTCCATTTGTTCTGCTGCATTTTAAGATGTGGTAAAGGTTTGTAGTTGGGTGATGGGATATACTTAGGTTGAGTTTAAAAGAGGGTTTTTTGTGCAAAAGGATGTCCGCCAATTAGGTTTGCTGAAAAGGAAACATCTCAATGAGAAATGGGTCCTTTTATGCCTATTAAATAGAACCATGTCTAGAAAAAAATCTGCACATTGACGAAACATGTTCAGTATAAATTGATTACAGACATGATGACTGACTACCTTAATGATATCACCTCATCCATTTCTCCTGCCTTTCTGTTATCGTGTTCTACATACACTAACATGTGAACATGATGAAAGCAGTGACTCTTTACTGCTTTTAGCTGAGACTGTAATTATTTACTTCTTTACCCAACTGCTGTGTAAAACAGGGTGAAAGGTCAGGCGTGAAAATATCCACTGAAGGATATGCAGTGCCCTACATGTGCACCACACTTACATTTAAAAATCTTTATATTTTTTAACATCCATGTTTTTGTCTAGTTTGGTTATTGGTTTCTCATAACAGGCTGAATGCTGTGGGAAGAGAACATTTTCATCTGGGGGGCCTGTGGTCATTTGTTTCTCCCTCACACCAGCCACCAAAGCCACCCTTTACACTGTCTACGTCACGCCAGCTCATTGATCGCTGTTGAAATTACAGAGAACAAAGCCAGGTTTTGAGTTGGGCCTACTTGATTATTTTGTAATTATCCTCTCCATTAAGCCACATGGTTTAAACAAAGTGTATGAGGAATTAATTAGTCTCGGGGACACTGCATGCTCTTTCCAATCATGGGTGCACACTAGTGTTTTCGCCAGCTCAAGGATAATGCCAGTGATATTATGAGTTTCAGTCTGATACACAGATATGAAGGTTTCTTAATGTATTTCATATTAAAATGTTAAGCTGTGTGTATGAGAGAGAGAGTGTGTGTGAGTATATAAGTGAGAAAATATGTGTAATAAGTGTGTAGCTCTGCATCTTTGTGTGTGTGTGTGTGAGTGAGAGAGAGAGAGAGAGAGAGAAAGGGAGAGCATGTGCAAGAAGCTGTTACTGTAGAGATCCATGAACAGATGTATGGGTCCTGACCTTGAGCAGGTGTGTTGGCCAAGGCATTTTGCAGCACTTAACAGTGCGTACAGCAATAAATGCTTTACTGCCTGGGATAGGCACACCTTGAAACATCTCTCTTGTCCAGGTGTACCACCACACTTACGAGATATCACATGTATTTATCAACAGCAACTGGGTATAATTTGATGCTTTGCCTCATTGCACAAAGGTCTATAGTGGGACATAGTTTGGGATATTATATTATATTGGAACACTACTTTAGAATTCGACAACACATCATTTTGTAAGAAAATGTGATTTTCCATTGTGTTTAGTACTTTGATTTACAAAACATTTAAACAACTAAGAGAAAACCAGACCATCTAAAGTTTTGCCACAGGCTTAATGGTTCCCAAGGCAAAATATAAAGTAGAACTCTCATGACAAGAAAAGTGTCTCCTCCGTGATCTGTATGATAAAACACAGTCAAAACCTCCATGTCCGTGCTCAGCCAGGCATCTCCATCACAGTAGACAGGAGAAATGGGCCAATGTCAGATCCCTGGACTGCAGCAGAGAAATCAGGTCAGACCTAGCATGATAAGAGTGTGGCCTGCGATACATATAAAATGGATTTTAATACTTTATTTGCAGCGCCCAGAGATGTGTGTTCTTCTGACCCCCAGAGCACTTCTAAAACACAGCCGCGGACAGAAGCACCACTCCACAGCATTCCACCGCCACTTCATCGTGGATTCGCCATTTACAATAATGGATGTGTTTCATAAGCAGCCAAACACACACACACAGACACACAAAAGAAATGGCATGACAGACACATCTAGTTTAGATTTTGCTGCAAAGGTCAATGGGATCAGATTGGCTAAGGAAGAAAAATGCAGTCAAGGAGCATGCCAAGCATGGAAGGCGTAATGCAAAAAGGCCCAGCAATGAATCACGTGTGATTGTAAAGGGGCATGTGTCGATTTGTGGGGTTGAGTTTAGATCCAGGCAGATAATGAGCAAATATACTTCAGGAATCAATTCATACATAAATAATGAAGTTTTTCTGTTGAGGTTGTGTTGAAAGTATGGTGACATTATAGATTCTGTTTCATTTGGCACTTGGCACAACAAATAAACAAGGAAATGGGAATTCAGTTTTTTTTTCCTCAGCAACTTCAGCATTAAGATCTTAAGTGGCTAGAGAGATGGATTTGTGATGTTTTGTTGTTGTTAACAGGCTGTGGAATAGACACAAGGGCTAGGGGTGGGGAAAGTGTCTACAGGCCTAACATTACCTTGTCAACATCACACCCCCCTGTCTCATTCCCTGAAGAAACATGCTTGATTCTCCCATGGCACCTTAGGTTGATCAGTCAAGCGTGCAAGACTGCCTCTCCCTCCCTTTCTCTTTCTCTCTCACTTTCTCTCTGTCATTTCCTCACCTCATCTCTCCCTCACTTCTTAGACATCAGAAACGTGGCACGATGCAAAGATGATGCCTCCACCAAAATATGATTAATGTTAGTGGAGCTATATGCAGCAGAGAAGCCATTAACGTCAGACACTATGGTGCGTTGGCTGGGGCGGTGTGGTTGAGTGTTGGCTGTGTAATGCTCTCTGAATAATGCAGTGAATACAGCCTGACAATGCCCAGTGACTCATTGCTTGCAAATTATGCACTTGCCTGATGCTGGGAATAGCCACAATCCCTTCCTCTGTTCCTGAATAGGTCACATTAGGACCGACATAGCTCACAAAATTTGTACAAAAGAGAGAGAAAGGGATTTAAAAAAAAAAAAAAAAGACTGATTTTGTATTTTATTTCTTGGTAGAGAAAGACCAGACCTTTACTACATAATCAAGCTAAAATGGACTTATTTTTATTCAGTCTATTGTGTTGTCATTGTTCAGGTGCCCATTATTTGCCATTTTAGGAATATCTAGCTCTTTGTAACTGTAATCACTTAGAGTACACCTTACTTACCAGGACTGAGGACAAGTTTCTTTCCTATTTAATACATTTTTTAATGTTTCAAGGAGGTCAAGTAAAGTCCTCTTTTCTGCTTTTATTCTGCAAAGAAGAAATGACTTGGGGTCATGGTAAAATTGTGTCAAAATGTGTTTTTTTAACATTCTGTAGACAATTTATTTCTGGATTCAAGTGAAGTGTTTATGCAGTTTAGCACTTGTACTTTATTAGTCATCTACCTATTTTAAAATCCATCCGGGGTAGAGGTCGACCGATATGGGTTTCTGTATAACTGATGCCAGTGCTTAGAGATCATGGTCAGCTGATGGCCAATATGTGGCGATTTTTAGGGACGATATCCCAAACATATCCCCCTGTATTCACATGCTGAAATGTGCTGAAATAAGTGGATGCACAACATTTCTAAACCTAACATCATTTATTGAACCAAGTATTAAAAAATAAAATGGGTAATATAAAAAAACTGTTAAGCTGAATTTTTCAAGTTTGTTGGAACATAAATGTAACTAAATAATGTCATGTAAATGAAACTGAAAACTATAAAAAGTAAACAAGTTAAAGGTATAAAAAATCAATAGTAGTGCTGCAAACACAACCAGCAAAATTTGTGTATGGTTAAATGGTACTATTTTGTCTGGTGATTTTAATTAAAACATTTTGACCTATTAAACGTGAGTAGCGCATTTTCAGCTGTATTTTCCTGCAAAATAAGTATCAGAATTAGCCTGGTAAACCAGCTCCTTGTACTTCACTTCATTTTGTACAGAGGGTCTGGCGCTGGTATCATTCCATGAGCGCCGGTTGTAGGGCAGACTCCATACTAACAGAGGGACTGTTTGTGAGCGATGATCTCATCGTGTGCGCCATATTTCACTTGTAGTCTATCTGTGGATGTAGCTTGGCAATGGCAGCGGAGAACAACTTATGCAAGGCCCTTCAGTCTGTTGTGCCTCGGAATATTAAAGAATTAAAGTCGGAGCAAGAAAAATGTTTTAGGAGTTTTATTTGTGGAAGATGCATCGTGGCGCTACTACCCACATTGTTCGGGAAAATTTTAATCTTCCAGCTTGCTCTGTTAGTTGTTAGTCTGTTCGTTTCTGGACTAACAGCTAACATCACGACTAGACGTTAATGATTGGGGTAAAGGCAGATTTAATCATTTTTAAATTTTAGCAGAGTCCACACCTCGAGGAAGACCGCCAGACCCTCTGTACACAATGAAGTGAGGTACAAGGGGTTGGTTTACCAGTCTACATCAGAATTGATATTTGTTTGTAAGAGGAATTGTTATATTTGATTTTAATATTTGAAGCAAGTGAATATGGAAAAAATTCTCTGCCGGAACGTCTGTACAGATTTTCACGCAGAGACACATTTGTTTTTTACAAACACAAAACTTTGTTATGGAGACATGAACGTTTTCACACAAGGACACATTGTTTTTACAAGCACAAAATATTTCCACGTGTACACAGATTCTTTTCACAAGCACAAAATATTTCCACGTGTACACAAATTCTTTTCATGAGCACAAGATATTTCTACGAGTACAGACGTTCCGGCAGAGAATTCATTCCATAAGTGAAGCCCAAGCTAGGTATGGACATGCTAACTAGCTAGAGCCCTTGACATGGTAGACTACCTGGAAAGAAAGTTAGTAGAATACCCAAGTACCGTATTAACCTTCCACTCCAGTAAGCCTGATTGAAGCCATAACGGTAGAAAAATACTCATTACGAAAATGATCGTATGCTATCTCATTTATGTTTGAGCATCTACTCGTCATTCATATTCGGGTTCATTCGGGATCGGTGCCACTAAACACGGATATCGGCTGATGCCGATTTCTAATAAAATGGAAAATATCAGCCCGATATATCAGCCGATATCTAGTCAGTGGTAAGGTAGTCCTCACTATGCAGTGTGTGTGTGTGTGTGTGAAAAGCTCCCTCAAAGCCTCATTTGTAGGGTTGTGGCCTCATCAAAACTATCCCTCTGAGATCAATTATGAAGAGAAAGTACAAGCAAATCTTCACTGAAAATAAGAGGCTGGGGAGGCAACAGGGAAGGTATAGTGACAAGGTCTGTTACTGTAAAGGACCACCATCCCAGGGTTGCCCTGCCACTCAGTCTAATCTGTCCAGTTCAAATATCATGAAGGTTTCATACACTGGGTGTAGGGACTTCACTGTTAGTAGGCTCTAGTGTTGGAATCATCACATACACTCTTAGTGCCCATTTATCAGCATTGATGATGATCAGGAGGCACACACTGTCCGAAAAGGCAGTTCACCCTAATTGTTCTAATTGGCAGGTAGTAAAGAATGGCCTAGTTTCCTGTCCAGCCTATCAAATCTAATTTCGAGGTCCATTCTGCTTTTATTCCGTACTAATATTAATGGATGTCTGCCAGCTAAACACACAAACGCGCGCAGACACACGCACGCACACACACACACGCACACACACACACACAGTAGGCCTACTACTGGCACACTCTCTCACACACACTCTTTCTGACACATGCACACACATACACACACACAGTCACTCACTCCCTGACACACACATACTTGCCTGAACACATTCTCTGAAACACACAAAAACGCAAACACAAAGTCATAACCCTCCATCTTTTTGGCAGCACTGATCTAAAGCCACTGCACCCATGCCAGACTGCTCAGGGTTGCTGCTGTTGACTTTGGGCTAAAGGAAGCATAGGCACCCTCTTAGTGAAGCTCTCTTAACTGTTTCCAAAAGTGTGCAATGGCTTTTGTGCGAAAGTGTGGTTTTGTCACAATTATTTGTTGTGTGCTTTGCTTGGAAGGCACAACTCTGGTGTGCTCTGGCTGCAAGGTCTGGTGTGTGTGTGTGTGTGTCTGTGTGTGTGCGTGCATGTGTCTGTGTGTCTGTGTGTTTGGATGTGTGTGGGTGGGTGGGGGTGTATACCAAGCATCAGGCCTGTGGCCCCCAGAAGGATAGGGGTTCATGTTTCACTGGTCTCCTCCTGGCGCACATGAGCCATGCTGGGTGACTGTTGTGTTTACAAGGTGTGATTTAGCACACCTCGTTTTCCATTCTCCAAGGGTCAGCAGCAGAGCACCCACAGGACAACAGGCTCCATTCACTTATGTCTAATATTTCAGACCACCACATTTAGCCCCTCACCCTGCAGTTCCAATCCAGTTTAACCCCCAATGTAATGGAGGAATGAGGAGCAAACATTATAAATAAAAACGGGTCTGTGATTTCCATTAGCCTTTAGCCTATTAGTATAGAGTAACACTGTCAGCATAGTTTTGTTGTGTTAGTTACCAACAACCACATCTGATGAAAGAAGAAATCTTCTTTATTTTTCACTGGATTTTCTGTTTAATGTCCTGTTAACCATGCGGATTGCTGTGTGTGTGTGTGTGTGTGTGTGTGTGTGTGTGTGTGTGTGTGTGTGTGTGTGTGTGTGTGTGTGTGTGTGTGTGTGTGTGTGTGCACAGCTTGCTCAGTGCTCTGTTGACCAGTGAGCTGGAGAGGGAGTCGACCATCTGCTTAAGGTCTTGTTAGCATGCTGAAGGAGTTCATACAGGCAGCCACACAAGGCGCAAAGACTGTGTGTGTGTGCACATGTGTAAATGTCAGAATAGAGTACAACAGAACGTGTGCATGTTTTAGAGTGTGTGTTTGTGTGTGTCTGTGATGTGTGTGTGTGTGTGTGTGTGTGTGTGTGTGTGTGTGTGTGTGTGTGTGCGTGTTAGAAAATGTCAAGTAAGAGTCCAACAGTGCATATGATTGTGTGAGTGTAGGTTTGTTAAATAGTGTTTGTGTTTGTGTTTGTGCATGTGCGCGAGTGTGTGTAACAGGAGAGCTGGCAGTCTGCAAACCACTGGCTGGCTGCAAGCAACCATGATGCCTAACCCCAGGCTTACCTTGGTTAATCCTGATTAGCCCTTGTGTTCTTGCTTAGGGCGAGCTGTCAGGGCATTACCGTAGTAAGAGCGTAACAACTGAGTGGTGGTGTTTTGCATGTAAGAATAATTTCTGAGTCATGAGTTAAGGCCTGGGTAAATATGTCATTGTGTGTGTGGTGAAGATTTTGGGGCTGTTCCAATATGCATGTATAGGTACGGTTCAGATGGCTGGCATGTCTTCAGAGCTGAGAACATATCACCTTGTGTCAGCTATGGTAGTGACAGCAGCAGCAGCAGCAGCAGCAGCAGCAGCAGTGTGATGACAGCAGTGAAGATATGATGGCAGGCTTACAGTGCAGTTACTAATGTAAAATGGATTTCAGTGTTTAGTGTGTGTGGTAATGCTATGTAGTAAATGGTGATGATTATAAGGTGGACTTAAAAGTATATTTTTGTGTGTGTGTGTGTACTGTATGTAATGACTGGTTTGTGGGTTTTTGGGTGGCCTGGGCATCAGTTCCGGATCTCTGCAGGTTCTGTATGTCATCCCCTCCCCTGACACAGAGTTTATGTTCAAGGGGCCTTTTTCCTCCCTAGCCTTTCAGCAGCCTTCACCTGCAATGGCCAATGTTGGTAACCTGGCAAAGGCCATTGTCAGGATTGTTAGACATTTGCATGTATGTGCTTTAACATCAGCATCTCATCCTCTCTATCTCTCTCTGTTCTAGCTGCTGCTGTTTGCAATGCAGCCTCCTGAGCTGTCTTGTGCAAGTGTGTACGTACTCGGAGACAAGTGTGGGTGTGTCAGGAAGAGAATTTAGATACTTTTAAGGCCATCTTTGAGATTGTTGGAGGCTAATAGTCATTAAGATTAATGTCCTCACTAAGGGCCCTATTTTGCCGCGGCGCATTGTGCATTCGCGACATGCGCATACTGTCATTGCTATTCTGTGCCAGCGCAAAGTTCATTTTTTCAGGCAAAAAATCAAGTTGTCTAGATAGCAGATGACATTGCGCCGTGACGGGCGAGTCAGCGAAAAGAAGAGGTGTGGTCTGGCGCAAAGCACACCAGATGCTATTATGAGGACGCATAAACCAGTTGCGCTTTTGATCAATAACAAGGTCCTTTATCGTCACTGGCGCATTGTTGAAAAGCTATTTTAGGGACGCACAACGCTTTGAACCCCACTGTACCTGCTGCTGCGCCAGAGAGGCGAGCTGAACTGGCAGAAAAGTTGCAACATGTATAGCCTGTATAGCCATGTATTTTTATGTTTTATTAAGCAAACTGGCACAAATAATGAGAATATAGCAATGTTGTGCAGTTTATAGCAATGTTCTGCAGTTTTTTTACAATTTCTTTTGTCGTTTTAAATAAACAGCGATTGCAATTTTCTGCAGTTTATTTATGATTTCTTTTGTCGTTTTAAATGAACAGTGATTGCAATGTTCTGCAGTTTATTTACAATTTCTTTTGTTGTTTTAAATAAACAGCGTGGGAAGTTGTAAGAAATAATATGGACAAATCATCAAAAAGAAAACTAGTGGACTAATTGTTTGATGGACCTTCACCTTCCGTTTATTTTTGATGTTTCCTTTGAGTTTAAAGCTTTTGTTCCCCGTCTTCTAACGTTGTTGTACCGCTTTCGGCACTGTTCGAAAGTTCTCTTCTTGCCAAAGGAGGATACAATTACTGAAGATATTTCCTCCCATACGTCTTTGACCCGCAGAGGTTTGGGGGGATTCTTTCCATCCCCGAATATTAACCGTCACACGCTTTTACTTCATGCACGACCAGATCGGTCTCCTCCACTGAAAAGCTCCTCCCGTCCGGGTAAATCCTCCATCGTAATAGCAACAGGCCATGGACAATGCGCCCGCTGGCTCTTAAAGGGAATGAGAGTATAAATTCTCATTGGTTAATTGTATGTTACGCCCAAAACACACCCATGACAAGTAATTTAAGGCCAACCCTTTTGAACAATGCGCCTGGCGCAATGTTCACTTTTCCCGCCATCAAAATGCCAAATTGTGTCGGGAACGCCCCCAAAGCAACATATGATCGTGAAAATAGAGCCCTATGTGTGTAAATAAGTGTGCCAAAAGTGAAAATTCTGGAATAGTCATGTGTGCAGTGTGTGTGATGGTGTGTGCATATCAGCAGGTATGTAGGTATACTACTTCAGACTGACATGAAGTGACTGTGTGTGAGGAAGGTGCAGGGAACTGCCAGAGGCCTTCACCTGTCAATCCCAAAGAGACGTTTCATTCTGCCAGATACGTTTTCATAAGTGTGCAAGAAAATGCCACCCAACCCTGTGGAATAATATTAGTAACAAAGAGTAAATATAATGCCTACATAATTAATAATTCTTTCTCATTTATTACTTTCTGTTTTAGGAGGCTCAGTTTTATGTGTGTGTATTTATGCCACAGTGACCTTAAGAGGGTAAAGATTTGTTTTCGGCTGAGCAAGCTGTCATGGTCTTATATTGCTTTTTTCATATTGCTGCTGGTACATAACTCCACCAGAATTTAAAGAATTGATCTCCCTATTCTCACCCTGTAAATAAATAATCAAGTGTTTAGCAAAGACACTGGTGCAGCAAACTGTTTGATGTGCTGATGTTTTCTAGCCCAAAATCTAAAGGAACATTTCAAACTTTAAATGATCTTTGCAAAAAAAAAATGTTCTACTCATATATTCCACTCAATACTTTCTACTAGAATTCTGCTATAGCTGACAACATCATGGTGGTTGGGTGGGTGATTGATTAAACAAGTGTTTACAAGTTATGTTTTGTTTTAGCAACTTAAACATTTGCTGCATTGATATGGTAGGGTTGTTGTAATAGATATTCCCTATGCATGCAGCAAAACACTGAGTTTCCCTTGACATCTCGCTATCCTTTTATCTGGCTGTCAGTGCTTCTGCCTTAAGCCTAAGTGTTCTTCCCCCTACCACTCCACATTACTCAGGGCCTCATGATAATTTTATCAAAATTTTTTGTTGGTATCAGCACGATAACCTGATGTAATTTTAATGAACATCATGCTATTCATACTCCATGCAAGGCAGTTTCATGTAGCCTTTTAGACAGAGCCTTCATCCCCAGTGCACTATGGGAAGACAATGAGCTTTAATTTGCATGATGGGCAAAGTGTTTTGTGTGTGAACCAAAGCTATCATGTGTCGTGTGGAAGCATTCAGCTCATCACCCTGTGTTTGCACGTAGGACCTTGTTCATAGTATGAAATTAGCAAATAGAAGTTGGTAAAGTAGCTCCAGTTAGATTTTGCACTTTGTGACAGCCCAACCTACTCTGCGACTCTACAAAAGTCTTTTTTCCGTCTTTTTCTCCCTTACACTTTCTTTGAAGGTTTATATGCCTCCTCCCGATACACACACACAGAAACATTCACACACACTCTTTCTTTGCCTTCTTCCCCTGCAGTTATTATGTGTGTCCTTTGATATCTGGAGGCTTCGTTGCCATTTAGTGTGCTTATCCATGTGGGCCAGTGGGCTCAGACCAGTGGGGGCTCCCAGGCATCTCGGGCTCCACTGGGCTGCTGCTGCTTTTGTTGTGGTGAGAAGAGGGCTTTTTTCCTCTCTTTTTCTTCTCTATTGCTTTCAACAGCAAAAGCATCCTGTTGCCTTGGAATTGGTTTTCTCTGTTCTTTTGATTATTTGCTACCACAGCAAACACAGAAGAGAGAACAAATCAGACAGGAGTAGGGTGGTGGGGGTTGGGAGGGGGGTATAGTATGGTTACGCCTTAGAGTACAGGGGAAACAGCTGATGGCTGTATGTCAGTGTATTGAACTGTGTGTGTGTGTGTGTGTGTATTTGTTTGTGTGGAATAATTCATAATTGTATTCATATAGGCTATGTTGGGGTGTGCATGTGTTTGTTTGTATATATAAAGAGGTGTTTTTGGTGGTTTGTGTGTGTGTTGGGGTTGGTGTTGTGTGTGGAGAGCTGTGTATAAGCATTGTATTTAAGCTTTGCTTGAGTGAGTGAAGGTGCATTGTGTGTGTGTGTGTGTGTGTGTGTGTGTGTGTGCATGTGTGTGCATGTGTGTGTGCGTGTGTGTGTGTGCATGTGTGAGTGTGTGCATGCATTTATTGAGTCTGTGAAAGTCAGGACTGTCTATCCTGGAAATGTTTCTTAGCTCTGAGCATGTCAGAACAAAAGGCTTTAATGGTAGGAAGGGGGACGCTGAATCACACTGAATTGCTGAGACGGATGGCACCCTGGCACTGTGATAGCAGCAGCCACTCTATCAGGATGCCAAACAGCTAGTGCCCCACACACCCCACAATGAGCACTCTGGCTGCTGCTTAAGGTTCTCATCCCTGTGCCCAGCACCGCCGTGGCTAATACACTCTGCTAAAGTTAGCCCTGTCCCCACCATGCTACAGCTGCATGGACTCTGACATCAATGTTGGTGAGATGATGACCGAATTACTGCAAACAAGACTGCAATAAGAACTCTAGTCAACTGGAGGGAGTTCTTTGCAGTGGCCCAGGCTGTCCCCTTGCTCAGCTCTGTATTAGAGATGTATTTGACTGAAAAAAGGAAAATGTGCATGTTATTGGCACTACTTTGGCACACTAGCTGTGCACTGTTTGGCCACTTGAAGTTGTTTAAGCTCCGTATACATACAACATATATATACAAATTTTGTGCATATTCCTTTACATCACTGCTACAACTCAGCTTTTTATACTTTAGATAGAAACAGTCAAAATGTGAGAAAATTGACAGTGTTTGCTTTGTACATGCAGGCAACTTGTTGATCTCAAGCAGTACTGGGGTGAGTTTCTCGAACAACTTCTTATGCTCAAAATGCATGCAAGCGGGCGAAGCAGAACGTTCTATTCTTTTCAGTTGGAAGGCGGCAGATGGTGACGTAGATCAGTGAGGCAAGCGAGATGGGCGAAAAAGTTGAAGTCTGCTGAACTTTGTGCAAATGAGGAGCGGTGTTCGTCAAGCGGTAACCAATGACATTGTTTCAAATGACATTCCATTCCTTTCAGTTGGAAGGCAGCAGGGGGTTTAATAAACGTTTAAAAGTGGACATACATACAATTTAAAACAGTGCCGTTAATTAACATTATATTACCATTCCAAAAACAAAATAATCATTACCATTCAGGATTCTTTAGCATTTTAAACTTAATGTCTCTTCAACTAACGGTTGGTACACGCCTACTCAAAGTGGAGAAAGCGTCACATTCCGCTTGCATGTATTTTGAGCGTTAGGTTTACTACTATAGTACTACAGAGGTTTCTACTATGGTAGTGGTGTTTCTCGAAGCTCACGTACTTCAGTACAACTACAGTTGTAGGCTCCTTTTATAGAGGCCTCTACGTTGTTTCTACTTAAGTGTGTGAAACATGGAAACAACAGATGAAAAGCGTGGAAAACCTGTTCTGATTGAATGACTAACTTTTTTGTTGACACGCCATGACGCTATTACATTGAAGACATGTATGTGTCCTTGTTGAAATTATATGATGGGGTTAATAATGATAAAGGTATGGTAAACATCTGACAAAACTAGCACAATGGCAATACCAATACATGTAGTTACAAATCCATAAGTTTTAACAGTGTTCTGATCTCAACCACAGTACTTTACAGCCACTTGTTGGTAGTGCAGAGACAAAGTCACGTGCAACTGATACTATAGTTCTATTTCGTCATGAATTCAAATCCTGTAGCTGTGGAATATTGTTGCTTTCAGTTGCATTTCTCCTCAATACCTTGTTTAATCAGTATTCACCCAAACAAACTGTGGAGTAGAGCAATATAAACCCACAATCATAGACCACACAAGTTTTTAAATTATACAATTCGACTGCACTCAGTCTCAAATCTACACCTATCTTAACAGACTCCCTTTGCCCATGACCACTCTATCAGTCGTGCAACTGACAGTCACATCACTTTTTGTATTTGGTTCATGTCAAGTTTCTACCAAACATATATCAAGTAGACACCAACAAAAGTTCCAATTGTAGCCCAAATGATGGATATTGATGCAAATATCTCATAATCCTGCAGTAAAAACTCAATTGGTTTGTGGAGATAACCATAATACTGCTGTTCAAACCATTACATGCTTTAAAATTGGAAATGGAAGAGTTGATTTTGTGTTACAGTTAGGATTACAGGGCAATGGGTCCAGGCTTGGGTGAATCTGTTGGAACATTGCACTTTTTCCACTCTCTGTGTTCTAAACAGCTATGAACATATTTTCTGCACTGAAGACTTTTTAGCTGACTGAACAATCTTGTGGATGATTTTCTGCCTTTTTATCAGTGTGCATTTCTGTGCCAATGTGTGTTTCCTTGCCTGCTTATGTGCATGCATCCATGAGAGAGAGTATGTGTGTGTATGTACATATGTGTATACAGTATGAATACCGTATGAATCTGTCTGTGTCTTTTTCACAGTTGCTTTACATGGCTTCTTTGTATGTTTTTTGTGTGTGATAACAAGGCTCCAATAAAACTGAAAGACAGAAAAAATAACGGAACAAACAAGCTGAAAGAGAGAGAGAGACAGAGACAAAGACAGAGCAAGTATGACTCCAAGGTGTTGGGGTAACAGAGGAAAGGAAGGAAGCTCATACCTGTCAGTCTGCCTGACAGAGGCACAGTCAACAGCTGCAGTGTCAATGCTGAGGAAGAGAAAGAGAATGGGCAATAAGTCTTACATATTGACAAATCAATACACCTTCATGCGTGCTCTGTCTGTAAAGAGAACAGAGAAGGAGCTGAGGAAGAGAAGAGGAGAAAATGAAGAAAGGAGGGAGAGCAAGAAATGTCTAATTCTCTTCTATCTACTGCTTGCACAGCTCCCGTGCACACAGGAGTTCTTGTAAAAAAGGCCTTATTAGATCAGTATGAAATACAAGTACAATGACATTTCTCTTTGTCCTTCATAGTAGGATGGCTCTTTGTATAAACCTTTTAAGACTGACAAGTCCTTGTGAAGGTTTTTTATCAATGTCTGTGAAAGCAGGACAGTGTCACTTATCTGAATGCCACCCCATTTATACATTTCTATACAGTGTATGACATCCCTGACATTATTTTTTCTGGATAACATTCTATGCATTATTGCTCTGTGCACTGATGAACGGTTTTGCTGTTCAGTAGTGCTGAAACCAACCATATAAAGGATTGATGTTGTGGTGGTGCACTGAACTTAAGATACCTACATGGTTGGAGATGGTAAAAGCCTTTAAAAAAGACAAGCTGTAACTGTTTCCAAAATTGTATGGAGGTACTCTTTGTTCTTTTTATCTTTTCTCCTCTCCACTTACCTGTGCTTTTCACAAAGGAAGGTGTGTAGCCTGCTTGGAAATGGAGTAGTCTTGGTAGTCCTTTGCTGTCGGAATGCTTTAAAAGGTGTTCTCTTTGGGGGATGAAAAAAGAGTCTCTCAGTTGTACTATTGCAAAATGAATCTAAGAAGGTCAAAGGTTTCTCTCAGCATATGTATAGAATAAAGGTTACCTTGCATAGTGAGAGATCCTGCTGCTGTATCTATTCTATAGGAATGGAAAGTAAAGGCATGTAGGTCCTCTGCTTATTGCCCCCTTCTTTCTGAAGGGCTTACTTAGATTCAGTTGGCTTTCATCATCATTGTGTTATACAATCTATCTATTAATGCAAGGATCATCTGTCTGTGTTTGTCTGTTCTATGCATAACTCTCGAACCACTCACCCTACTGATCTCAAATTTAAAGAGCATCATCCTAATGTTGCGGGCGTGTGCAGTGCCAAGTTTCGTGTTATTCGATAGATATCGGTCAAACAAGCTTCAATTGCCCTTTGTCTTGCACGCTGCTCTGGCTGTAGCCATGACAACATCAGGCTGATAGGATTCACAACGCTAACTGCTACAATGTTGGACATAACACGATTAATGACATAACTACAATGTTGGACATAACACAACTAACGACATAACTACAATGTTGGACATAACACGAGTTTGCCCACAGCAAGGCTGCTACGCAGGTAAGATACGCAACAGCAAACTACAGCACTGCACATAGGCCTACAGTACATACAGACGACATGTAGAGGAGATGGAACTTTTCATGTCTAAATTCCGGTTATCCCACATCGCAAAACAGCGGCTGATGAAAATCTCACAAGTCACTCAGTGTAAATGTATTTATGTAGGCCTCCTTTCACCTGATATCACCCACTTAAACAATAAGGTAGCCTATACAAAAAACACAATACTCTGGCACATCTTCTATGGGCTCTGCACTAGTTTAATAGAAACAAGCATTGCCAGTGTCATAAACAAAGTCAATACTTCAAGTAATAGAGGAATTGAAATGAGTTTCTCACATATCTACAAGGATACTTCACACTAATGTCTGTCCTCTTAGGGATATATCTCTGTGCCATCATGTGCATTGCACTGCATATCCAGGGATAAATACTTCAGTGACTCAGTCACTCTGCCGGTGGCTGGACCATGGTAGGAGACAGAGGCAGTAGCAGTGCTCTAGGGCTAAGTTTAATAACTGAACTCAGGGTTAGCAGCTCTCTTGTTTCGATTTCTCTATTGATCCTCTTCCTCTGCTTTTATCGAATGGCCTGTAATAAGACCACACTTGTTATCTTAGAGGGAGCAAATATGAATGACAGTAGTAAACAGAAACTGTGTGTGTGTGTGTGTGTGTGTGTGTGTGTGTGTGTGTGTGTGTGTGTGTGTGTGTTTTCAGAAAGAGAGAGAAGGTGTATGCTACTTTGTGCATGTGTGTGCAGTTTCAGAGAGTATGTGTATGGGAAACACCTGGTGGGTTCAGGGCTTACACTTACACTTGAGAACAGAAGGAGCTAGAAGAACCACAACACCAAAAACATTCATCAAACAATGCAGTTGTGGGCATGAAGGAAAAGGTGAGGTGATGACTGTAGAAGAGAATGAGCTGGAGAACAGAAAAAAAAAGGGGAATACGCCAACACGGACAAACGCATTCATCTGTTGTCTTGTTGTTCTGTGAAGCCAAGGGGGCAATTCATCTCAATTTGGCTATACGTGTGCGCTCGTACAGCGCAAAGCATAAGAGGCGCTTTGCTTTGCTGGGGTAGCTCGCATGTGCCTCCTCCCCCAAGCTGTCACAGGCACAGATCGATTCCTCTCAGGTCTGTTTGAAGCGCTCCCAGTCCTGAGCCCTCTCATTTTCTCCCTGGCAAACACAAATGATATTGGGCTTCATAATGAGCAGTGTGGTCCTAGTTGCAACACATTACCATTTCTTTACCCAGTTCTTGTGTGTGTGTGTGTGTGTGTGTGTGTGCGTGTGTGTGTGCTTCACACAGTGAGTATCGGGAAGCATCTTTTTTATGTGTGAAACAGTTTTACCCTGTGTGTGTGTGTGTGTGAGTGTGTGTGTGTGTGTGTGTGTGTGTGTGTGTGTGTGTGTGTGTGTGTGTGTTTTATTTGTTTATATGTGCTACAGTAAAATGTGTGTCAGATGTGTAGGACAGTCATTCTCCCTTGACATTCACACCTGCGAAACTTACTAGCTTGCACATGTGTTTCTATTCAACCAGGTGTGAAGTAAGGTAAATAAGGTAAAGTTTTGGTAAAGGTTTGCCTTATCATGACCATGCATGCACACACACACGCATGCACACACACGCACACACACACACACACACACACACACACACACACACACACACACAGCCACTCAAGGGCATGTAATTTACTGCCAATTCCTACTCACTCTAGTTAATTAATTGTTTGCATTATGTCTTAGTAATGAAGGCTCTGTTTAGACTATCTGTCTCTGTTTTCTCCTTGACAAACTCCTAACCATATGTCTCCACAGCACTTATTTTTTCCTTGTCCTCTCAATCATTTCTTTTAAATTTTTTATTGAAGTTTTCCTCTCAGTCCATCTGTCTTCCTCTCTCATGCTGTGTGTCTCACTCTCTTCTGTCTGACACCTCTATTTTTTCTATGGTTCACTCACTCAGAATCTTAACTTTTTAGTATCTCTCTCTCTCTCTCTCTCTCTCTCTCGCTCGCTCGCTCGCTCACACACACACACACACACACTCTCTCTCTCTCTCTCTCTGACTCATTCAGGTGGTGTGATTCTCTCTCTTTCTGTCATTCAAATTCTATCTCATTTCTCAGTTTGTATCACACACGTATCTTTCTTCCATCCGGCTGCTCTTTTTTTTCTTTCATCTGCTGCACTGTTGTCATATGTTATTCCTATATCTCCCTCTCACTGGTGCTAGGGCTGCAGTTTTCTCCTATCAAAGTGGCAATGTGAACAGCTTGCCCACATAAACATGTCCCAGAGTATTTGCGTAATTAGTTTCATAAAGGGAGAGGACAGAGTGACAGAGAGAAGTGGGAGAGAAAGAAAGAAAGCAGGGGAGTGAAGCTATAACAAGAAAAAAACAAGAATGAAAGAGACAGCCAGTGGAAAGGGAGAGAGTGGTAATGTAGTTGTGATTGAGAGAGTAAAAGTAATTAAAAGAGAGAGAGAGAGAGATGACAATGTACAGTAGAGTGAAAGAAGGAAGCAGAGGAGTGTAGAGATAACAAGGAAAAGCAAGAATGAACGAGACAAGGAAGTAGACAGGGTGAGTGATGAAGTAGTTCTGATGGAGAAGCCAAAACAGGGACAGAGAGAGAGAGAGAATGAAGGAGAGAGAAAAGAAGGGAGAGGTGGTGTGGAGGGCCGGAGCCCTACAGCTGTGTGGATGTGAGCACAGTCCTGCATGAGGGCAGCAGTATCTGACGTGACAGCTCAGATTGATAGATAGAGCTGTACAATGTACACAGCATCAATCCTGTGTGCCTTACCTGCTGCTACTCGCCTCTTTTTTTTTTCCTCTTTGTCCCTCCCTCTCTTTCCTCCTCGTCCACATCCACTCGCAGCTCATGGCTTCTGTACTCTCTTCTCAATGCTGCCCCCTCCTTCTTCTCTGTCCCTTGCTCTACCCCCCTCCCCCTTTTCATATCACACTTTCTCATCCTCTGCCTCTGTTTCTCCCACAGTTTCCTGAGGCCGTTTCCATGTGCTGCTCCTGAGTGAGGGGTGGCCGTTAAGAAAGCACTGCAGTGGGAATATTGGTGTGGGGTGCTGTGGCCACAGGGAGTAGGCAGCAAACGCTTGAGTTCACGGCACGGCAGCAGCAGGAGGGCGGGGAAGAGCCAGTTGCCGAACCGGACGGACGGGTAAAGCCCCTGCACCAGCACCGGCAGCACCATCAGCATGGCCATGATGGAGGCGGAGCTGACGGAGCAGCTGTGGGGAGACTCAGGAGCAGGTAAGGTGCGCATGCATGCACACATACAAACTCTCTCTCTCACAGACATTTTCACACATCCACACATTTACACACATCTACACGCACACACACACACACATCTACACACACACACACACACACACACATACACACACACGCCCCCTTTCTAAGAGCATCAGGGCTCTCTGGCATTCTGTCTGTATCTCTCTCTCACACTGAGGTGTTTGTAATCCCTATATCTTTGTACTCTTTTTCCAGCGTCCACCCCATCCCCCTCCTCACACACATCTTCCCCTACTCCTCTGCTCTCTCTCCCTGCCTCTTTCCTCTCTAAGCCCTACTTTCCTCACCTGCTTTCTCAGCAGAAGTCTGAACATCTCTCTTCCATGCTCTTACCTGTATGCTTTCCTCTCTCTCCCTCTCTCTGTCTCCTGTTCTCTGGGGCATAGTTAGACCCCAATTACTGGGGCCAGTGCCTTATGAAATGATGCTATGCCTCGCCGAAATCATTGTGAAATGATTAAAAACAGCATTGTTTCCTTGTTTTGCCAGCAAGGTGATTTTCAGAGGCCAGTCCCCCTGTGTCTAATTTGCAATACATGCTGTCACTGGCCTCACAGAAACAGGCTCATGTTCTAAGAATTTTGGAGTGTTTCCATTCTTTGATTTTTGATGTTTTCAACTCCATTGGGTTGAGTTGGGCTTTTGTGGTGGTTAATGCCAGCCCCCTCCCTGTGTCCACCTCTGTGGCTCTGTACCAGTTGTAAATCTCACAATGCCTCATTAGGATGCCCAGAGGCCTTGTTAAGATATGCACATGCCGTAGATGTAAAGCTCTGACAGCGTAATTTCCTTGCTCACTGGCAGTGTGCTGGCAGTTGAAATGACCTGTTCTGGGCCCTATTTCCCAAAAGCATCATAAGCCATAAGTAGTTAGTAAAATTCATCTTAGAAACCATGTTTGGACCGGTCATCAAAGCATCATACCTTAAGTGGTACTTGGAAATTTACGCGAAATCCACAGGTGCTCTAAAGCAGTCATATGTAGGTAAGTGCTGCTTAATAGAGACTTTGCATTGGGGAAACAGGAAGATGTGAAGAGGCATTACATGTACCACTCAGTTCATCAGTAACATGGTAACCATATGTGTATGTCATCTGTTGCATTTCAGCCAATCACCCTTTTAGCATTTTTAGAAATATGGTCTTAGCTTTAAATTAGGACACATAGTTAGTGTAGTTTGTCCTAGATCATTTTCATTGTCTATTATTCTATTTGTTTGTTTTGACGAGCTACAACTAGAAGGCCTAGCTCATAAAGTAGAGTGGAAGGAACTGGAGAACAAGATTCCATCAGACGGAAAAGAAAATGAAAGGAGAAACAGAAATAGATATGTACCAGACCTCTACTGTGTCATATTAAGCCATTAATTAAAAGCTCTCATTAAGTTACTCATTATCTTCCCTGACCTATTCACCAGCCTCCAGCTTTCTCTTCAAGATCCTGGATACCAAACATGGCCTTTGCTTGCACAGCACTATACAACTGAACATCTTCTGCTGACCTAATGTGTCTACTGAAAACTATGCAGTATGATCATTTGTGTGCACATGTGTATCTTTGTGAGTTATGCAGCAGATATTAAAGTTTACCCGTCTTTAAGTCAATTGGCCAGAGAAATTAAAAGCCTACCTGTAATATCACATGATAAGTTGATTCAGCATGGTGTGCATTGATCATGTCTACAAAGTACTACTTCTGGGCAGGGTACATGCATTTATGTCTGCTCATTTTTACAAGCATTTCTCCGATGAGCAGCAAACATTTGTGAATGAGAATGTGAATTGAGGATGCTGGTGGCAACTAAGATTCATCAACACTGGGACGTGGCACCCTGATCTCCAAGAGGGTGCATCTTTCACACTCTCCCTGTCTTTAACTCCCCAACTCTGCCTTGGTATCAAACACCATCATTTATGAATTTGGCCAAATTCGTTTGCCAAAGAAAGGAGAAAGGCCATAGATTTCTTTTTGGCCTTACAGAAGCTACAAATATACAGCCTTGGTGAACTTTTTGACTATTTTTGAAAGCGTAAAACCTTAAGATACATGCCTGACCATAAACACAAACATACCCACCCCCCCACAACCTTGCTGAGCATTCTCCCCCTCTCCTCATTTTCCGACACCTTTAACTCCTGTCATCTTTACTTCTTTGCCTCTCTTCATATTCTTACCAGTCCTCTCCTTCTGTTCTTGTCCTTCCCCTCTTCCTTGCCCTCTCCTTGGCGTCATCCTCCTCGGACGCAATTAGGAGGAGGGCCGCAGTTTATGTAGAGCCACTCCTGCCATCACTAATAAGGCCTCAGCACTGCACCATGAACCTGCTGCCACATCCAGGATAACTGAGGAATGCTAATGAGATTAGCACAGTCACAGGGTGGCAGTTGGGGTTAATTTCCAGCTAGTTTCCTCTCTGTTGTCTTAAGTTTTTCTATTTTAATCTGTCTTTGTGCCTCCGGTAGATTTTTCTCTTCCGCTCTCATTCTCCCACAATATCTCCTAACCATGTTTTCAGAGCCACGCCATTTGACTCCTATATGCTTCTGAAACAACAAGAGCACCTTTCTTCTGTCACACCACCTTTTCTCTCTTTACAAGGTATTAAATCATGCAAATTTAAAATGTTCTTCAACAGACACAGACAGCACATAAACACAGACCTGTTAAAGAATTCTCTCTGTCTTCTATCTCCTTTTTTCACACATATGTGCTTTCTTTCAGGTGCTTTTCTCTTTCCTCTCCCCCTCAGCCCCTCTACTCTGCACTCTCTTTTGGTCCCCTTCTCCTCTCTTTCTTCCCTGCCTCTCCTTTCTCTTTCTTTCAGTCCCACTATCTTCTGACAGGTGTTTATAGTAGCTACGAGCAGGAAGTGAGGGTAATGATGACCGAGTGTCTTTTTGTTTCGTTCCACACTCATTTGTTGTCCTCCTTTTTTGTTTTTTGACAAAACCGCTGGGTCGCTTGCAGGGTGGAGTGTGAGAACAAACGGCCTAAAACGGCGTAATTGCAGAGAGCAAGGTAGTGGAGGAGACAGCTTGACAGGCACACATTTCCCAATCTCAAGGTGTGTTTTGTTTATCTTTGTCTCACTGACAATAAAAGGGAAGAAACTGGTGTCGAGAGAGGGAGCAGGAGAAGTGGCTGAGTGCATTTCACAAATCAGCAGCAAATGGTGCACTTTGCCTTTCATGTGTTGCAACTTAGAAGTAATTGCGTCTGCATTCTTAGGGCACATTGCGGTGAGTGTCACATCTAGTCATCTGTTTTAATGTCAGAGGTTCAGGTAAAAACACTCCCATTCATATATATTTGTCATCTCTGTTTGCACTAGCCTCTCTGTATATGGCATGTTAAAAATGCAGGTTGTTGATGTTTCAGCTCAACAGCCAAATTACATTCATCTCTACTGAGTGTCTGAGGCACCGGGGTGAAATGCTGGCATTGTTTATAACTCCAACCCGACCTACTGTGTTCAGTTCATGTTTTCAGTCAAAGAACTCTATAAGAACATAGGAATTTTTGAATGCACACTCAACACCAAAGTCAACGGACAGCTAGTGGAATGTGAGGAGCAATTTGTTGAATTTCACAACTAGATTATTGGTTTAGAATTGGCTCAGGTTAAGCACTGCTTGTCAACGCTAATTCTATAACTCAGTGTAGCAGAGTAACAGCAGCGATTCAATGCGATGATGCGATTGAATCATCACACTTCAGTGACGAATAATGACCCCCCCCCCCCCCCCCCCCCCCCCCCCCGGGAAAGCCGTGCCTGGATCCTTTTTTTTTGGGGGGGGTGGGGGTTAAATAGAGCACATTGTCACAGGTAAATGATATTCAAAGGAATGAAGATGAATATCATGGACAGGCTTAGCTGCAGTAATGTAATATGTATTCATGAAGGAGTAGTGGTGGGGGTGGTGGTGGTGGTGGCGATGATATTGATAAGAAATGCAGTGCTAGTTGCCTATTTTTCTCCCTTCCTTATTTCTTCATGTGTGCAATGCCTGGTTGATTTTATGCAAGCGAGCAAAATCTGAAGCGAAGAAAGAGGAGTTTAGAGGAATGCAGTAGAGCTGTGGATAAAATCTCCATTATCTTGCATAAATGAGCCCCTCTCTTTTTCTTCCTTTCTCCATCCCCTTTCCATTTCATTCTCTGTCTCTCACTCATTCTCTCTCTCTCTCTCTCTCTCTCTCTCTCCCTCTCTCTCTCTCTCTCTCTCTCTCTCTCGCTCTCATATACACACACACAAACACACACGTTCTGTCTCACTTTACATACATGCTCGAATTCATACATATATTTTTTCACCCCTCATTTGTCTCACACCTTGCTTTCTCTCTCTCTCTCTCTCTCTCTCTCTCTCTCTCTCTCTCTCTCTCACACACACACACACACACACACACACACACATACACAGGCATACTACTTAGTTGCACACACTAACAAATGAAAAAGCTTTAATTTGTGTGATATGTGCTCTCATCTGTCTCGTTGTCACTAAGACAGATGCCTCCACCACCTCCAAACATATGCAGTAAAGCACAACAAAGTTTAACAGATAGCTTTGTCCAAACACACATGCTCACACACACACACATACACGTATACACACTTGCACACACACACACACACACACACACACACACGCACACACACACACACACACACACCCACACATACACACACACACACACATTTACCTGGCTGTAATCATATGTAAAGGGGTTAAGGGACCATCTGTGAGAAACTCTGTGAATACCTTATACGCTTTTGCCCGCCCACTGCATACATTGCCCAACATTCCTATCCCACTGCCAATAGAAGCACTCATGGTGAGTGACACAGGGGATCTCTTCATTTCCATATGATTGACAGCGCATCAGGATGGCATGGCTCCAGCTCTCTTTCTCTCCCTTCCCTCTTTCTCTTTGTTTCAATCATGTTTGCTTAAGCCCCTTTCAACCCTCCCCTTCCTTCTTCCCCCCTCTCCCCAGCACCCTTGCCCCTCCCTTTTCTTTCCATCCAACTCTATTCTCTTCCTCCATCTCTGCCTTCCTCCAACCCCACACCTCCACCCCTCCTCAGTTCATTTGCCTCTTCTCCTCGTATCGGCTTATGGCCATTGGCCTCCACCCGATGCTGGTGGAGGTGTGCTCCAGGTTGTGCCGTGGCATCTTCGCTGCCTCCTCCTGCGGGCTTGTTAATCAAACAGAGTGTTACTAGGGCTCTTTATGGAGTGATAAAGCCGGGTGGCTGGGGCTGGGGTGGCCCAGTGCAGGTGTGTGTCGTGCTTCCTCAGGGAGTTATGATCTCTGTAATGATTATGAGTCTCAGCACCTCTTCTCCTCCCTCCCTGCGTGCCTAATTCCTCTTGGAGCAGGAGTAACCGCCGTCTTAGAGAAATTTCTCAGAAACACACACAGCCAAAGATATGCACATGCACCCAGATGCACAACAGCAGGAGGCAAAATACTCATACTCAGGGGACAAAATGCATTCCAGTGCAAGGACACACACATAGTGCTATGACACACACACACACACACACACACACACACACACACACACACACACACACACACACACAGAGCAGCAGCAGCTACTTATGCCTGTGTTTATTCTTTTTTTGTATGCTTTTGTTGTCTTCGTGCCCGTATCCTGAAAGAGCCCATCACAGTACTGAGACACAGTGCACTGCAGCCTCGCCCTTCCCCTCCAAGGCCTTCTTTGTGTTTATCAAGGACTCTTGTCATGACGCAGACTTTGTCACAGCCCTGTCGCTTCAGGTGCCAGCCTTCAAAGCACCGCACTGGCAACAGCATGATATGCTTAGTCAGGCCGGTGCAAAGCACGGTGCATCCATCTCTGATACTTGCCGCCGGTTAGGCAAGCTCACCAGTTCTGACTGACCTTGAAACTTCAGCCTGATGTCTGCGGCACACCTGATCATTTGCTACGGTAGAGTGCAAGAAAAGAAGTGTGAAGTTGGAACTTACTGGAGTCCCTCCACTGCTTAATCCTGATGTGACCTGAGCTGACTTCAAACATTCACAACTGCAGTGCCACATCCACCAGCGCCCTTTTCACATTATTCTACCCCATTTTAAGCTTCACAGGTAAAAGACAAAAAGCAGAACCATCAGAATTGTTAAGTGTCTTTCAAAGTCTGCTATGGCTAATAGCTATGGCTAATGCTATGTAAATATGGTAGACTAGTTATATAGTGTATAATGTCATCCACATTTGTCCTCAATGCTCTCAGTTGGGTTAGCCAAAAAATAAGAGATCTGAGCCATTTTTTCACCAATGGCCCCAGACTAATTATCATCATTATGGGAGAAACTTTCCATTCCTCAGACTGAGGCCGTTTGCCCCCCAGCAGCACCGATTGAGTACAGTGTACATCAATGTTCTTACCTCCCCTGCTGCTCTTCCTTTTGCCACTTAAGTGCTGCAGAGGTGTCTGCTCCTCTATCTTTTTCCTGTGCACACATCAGCCTTGGTCTCTTGTGGCGATGGATGTCGAGACGCCCGTGCGCTGACATGCGCCACCATAGCAATTACAGATGAGTGTGCGTCCGTGTAATCTAAGATGGCTGTGGCCATCCGTCAACTTTGCTGCATCCTTCCAGCCTAGGGTTGTGCGGGACTGTGCATCAGGATAAGGGGGTGGTGGTGGTGGGGGGGCTGTGTAATTTGCATAAAATGGTGACTGTGATTTAATTTTGTTATGATTTAGCATACCTCAAATGTTATGCAGTGTGTGACCATTTTAAATTTAGAATCTGCAGTGCAGGTCATTATCTCTGTTTGGGCAGCAAATTGAAGTTATCAAGAATGCAACTTGTGTAAATCTATTAGCTTTTTTTTTTTACAAGTCATACTTTCACTTTTAATTCATCATCTTTATTTGTAATTCCAGTTGCTGTATCTGTGTACAACATCTAATGCTATTCTTCTCTTCTGTTCTGTCTTGTCTCGCTTATAGGAGTCATCTTTGTCTCAAGGGTGCAGCACCTGGAATTCAGCCTGGGTAAGTTGCTATTTTGCTACACTGCTTTATTGCTTTTCTACAATAGTGTCCAGCTATGCTTTGCCCATCTGTCCCCACCCCTATTGTGTTGAAAAAGGTGGGCAGCCATATACCCTTAGCTGCCAAGAGCAATGATGCCATCACAGAGATCTTTAGCTTGGTGTGGACAGTGTAGCCAACACCAGTCTACACATTGTGTAGGGTGTGTAGTGTAAATAACTAAGCTATTCTTACTGTGTTTGGAGCTGATTTCTTTTCACTCTGTCTTGTGTTTTATGTCAGTACCAACACTTGAACTGAGGTTTAGCTGTGTCTGCTGTGATGTTGCCAAGGTTCATTACACAGCCGCAAAGTCCTTTCCAGGACCATACTGTAATTTGCGAAATATATGAGCCCTTATTCACACCATATTAGATTCTAGAATGGAAGCTTACAGGAAAGTAGAACTAATCCACAGAAAAGTGACAAGTGCAAAATGAATATGAATCTTTAAAAGGAATAAGATGTATCCTCCATGCTGTTTCAGAAAAACCACAAAAGAGGTGCAGCAAATTGCTGTGTCCCAGCAGCCATTCTGCAGGTGTGGAATTGACAAATGCGTCTATGGAAGTCTGGCCCAGACTAAAGCAAACTAGGGCCATGTCAGACAGAGATGCTGCTGAAGGGAACGTCTGCCTTGTGTTCTCCCCTGTAGGTGGCGTGGTCGCATGTGTCTCCACAGCCAGCACTCAGGGGGAGGTGCAGTGGGAAAGAGGAAAGGGAAAACCGATAGATAGTCCAGACACAACACCCGCCCCCATGTTTCAGCAGTGCCCACCTCCTGTGTCTGCCTGCTTGCCAACACTTAACCCTCGCTCTTGGCACAAGGAAATGTGGAGGGCCTGGCCTGAACCAATGAGAGCAGCCGTAGGTAGCTCAGTGGGCCAATCAGATATTCAGTATGAGAAGGAGAATCTGAGTCAATCCCTAGTATCCTTATCTATGTCACCAAGTCCTGGGGGCCAGCAGACATCTGAATGACGAGGGAGGATTGGAGTCACTATGGTGTCCTGGGGGCTGGATTAGGTTAGAGAGGAAGAGAGAGACACACAGAGGAAAGCAGAGGGAGAGAGAGAGAGAGAGAGAGAGAGAGAGAGAGAGAGAGAGAGAATAAAGATAGAGAAAGAGGAGGAACTAAAGGAGGAGGACTAAAAGAGGCAAACAGACAGTGATAGAAGGGAAAAAAGCAGAAGGAGGTGACTTAGGTGGGCTGAACATTATGCCTTCTGCTGTTTGTTAGAATGACGAGGGGACACTTAGAGCTCCTGTGAGATATTGCTGTTTGGGCACTCACTTTTGTAACTTTTTCTCCCTCTTTTCACTGTTACCCTTTCAATCACCCTCCATTTCGATTTTAATCTTTGTATTTTCTGTTTCTGTCTGAAATCTGAAATCTACCACATTCATGCCCCAAAACAAGACAGACAAGACAGACTATTTTAGGAGTAGCAGTCACTTGCCATAACAGTGTTCCTTTATGGTATCCAATGTCTGCAGGCAGGAGGAAGCATATAGCCATAGTTCATGCCTCATGGAAGAACAATAACTGTTTTCCTAAGATGAGGTCGTTTTTCTGTTGCATGTTTATCCAATTACCTCTGTCATGGGGGTGATTTTTCAAGTGTGGCCAATCTTTCTGTTTGTATGTGACAAGGATTATACAAAAATGTTCATGATACCCAATGGAATGGTGCTGATTGGGCAAAAGGTGGAGTCTAAACATTCTGCTGAAAATCTGATCGACAGGCTAGGCTGATAAATATGGTGTGACTTTTGTTAAAGTAGCAAGATGTGGTGGCATGTGGCACTGGCGAAGGCCTGCTCTCTCAGAATTGTCTTAACTCATTTACATTTTTGTTCCAAGAGGAAGATCAACAATGTCAGAGATGCTTGACTAAAGAGAACTCAGGACAGACCATGCAGTTACATTTAGACCTACATACAGACATTAGATATGATGTTCATCCTCACATAACATTAGTGATTGTGCCTGTGTGGTAATGCAGTTACAGTTTATTTGTAATGGCTTGTTAAAGGCTCCCATTAGACAGCCCTACTGTTATGATGTGACTACAGTGGCCTAATATGATATGATGGTGTGATTGGCATCTATTGTAATAAGTGTGCTCTTGGCATTTGGAAGCTTCACTGTTACAGAACTATGTATAGTAAAAACCCTGCAAATGTCTCTTTTGGTCAGTAAACATCTATGCAAGTGTATTTTCTGTAGTATGTTTCTAAGTTACATCAACTTCCTGCAACACCTCTGTGCTCTGTACATATTTATTAATTCCTCTCTCTTTCTTTGCACATCCTCAAGCTGTGCTGCAGCCTATATTTTAATGTCATGAACTGCGTGTCACCACTGTGCATGATCGTCCCAACTGGCCGCAAGCGACCTCCCCATTTGATATGTATGAGACACGGAGCATCTGCTTTCGAGGCTCCGCTTCCTGATCTGCGGTGTGTTGCAGCCATGTCTTGTTTATGCCCCCCTTCATGAATCTTTTACGCAGTACATAATGAGTTGTGCTTTGCAGGGACACACAGTGCAAAAAAAAGGTCTTGGTGTATCGAGGGAGTTGTTGCCATCACTGGATAATTGAACATGTCTAGGATGCTCCTGCATCTGAATGAATCTACACCCACCCCTCCTGTGGTTCTCATGTGTCTGTGTTCCCCCTCTCTTTGTGGGCTAGTATTGGCCTGAAATGAACCAATTATTTATTTTTTTGCATTCACACCCTATACACCTGCATGGTATGTGTGTACACCTGTGTTTGTGTGTGTGTGTGTGTGTATGTGTGTGTGTGTGTGTGTGTGCGTGCACGCATTTGTGTGTGAGTTAGACACAGGGAATAAATAAGTGTGTATGTGAATGGGGGACGTTGAACTAATGAAGAGTCTCTGGTTCAGTAGAAATGGTGACAGCTAGGCAAAGCCAAATATCAATTTAGGGGACTGATTTAAGACGACAAGAAGATGGTCTAATGCCACTAAATTGGGTGTTTCGTCTTTGTAATTTCAAGCTCTAAAATGTGGCGTGTTTTCTTTGTCTAAATGGTTCAACCTATTTTTTTTGGAAGATACACTTTTAAGAACTTCCTCAAAAGTGTGTACACATCTTTCCATTAGTGTTAAAAAATACTTTATGTGTGGGTGTGTTGGCAAACACACTTGATGGTTTTTGAAAGGAAATTTAAAAATGCTATTCTAGTATCAAAATACATGGACATTGACTTTACAGTGTTTATATTTCATAAGTGTGTTGTGTTTAGTAATTTTTATGTTTGTAAGATCATTCTATTTCTAAACAGTTGCACATTATTTAGAGGAAACTCAATCTTACATTTACATCTTCAGCTTCATACAAAGATCATATAGGTATTGGTTTCGCGAATCCGATTGCAACCCCTGCCTTAAGCCGATGTTAAGCCGCTTGGTGCCGCCTTGTGCACGGGATTGGATTAGATCGGATTCGCATACTGCACATGTATCTACGAAACCAAAAACGCTGTTTGTTCCTTCATACAGACTTCCAAACACAGCAAAATGCACAACATGTACGCGAATGCATCAAACTCCTCGAACCCCATCTTTGTATGCCGCCAGATAGTTTGTTTATTGTCTTTATTTAGCAGGACTAGTCCAGAGCCCATGGAAGATGTGCCAGAGTATTATGTTTTTGTTAAGACCACCTTATTGTTTAAATTGGTAATAATATCAGGTGAAAGGAGGAGTCTATAGAAATACATTTGTATTCAATACATTTGATATCTTTGGCATTTTTGAGGGTTGCAGGTTCAAATCCCACCCTACCCATGGTTGAAATGCCTGTAAATACCTGTAAGTCGCTCTGGATAAGAGCGTCAGCTAAGTGTAATGTAATGTAATGTAATATAATTTTTTGCCTGAACAACACAAAACTTGGCACTGCACACACTTGTAACATTATAATGATGCCTCCAAATTTGAGATCAAGCAGATGAGTTGTGCTTGAGAGTTATGCGTGGAACAGACGTTCCTTGCATTAAAAGATAATAATAGATCGATAGAAGTAGTTATAACACCACTGGTTGACGACAGCGTCACCCACCTAGCGTAGCAGACAGGGCCAGGTCTCTGACCATTATCTGATTACACAAACTCCATGTGCACTTGGAATTTGGGACAGACCACCCGTTGGGTAGCAACACCCAAACCAATCCCAATCTAGTCCAATCCTACCATGTGCACGTACTGATTCTTACCATTGTACTAGGTGGTAAGGCATTGTTTTTACTACATTGTCCATGACTGTGCTTATTGTCTTATTCAGTAATTGGTGTAGTGCCTTGTGCTATTTAAACAAATTTGCACTTTGTGTTGTTTTGTGCATGTCTGTGCATACGTACATACTCAGGGCATGGGGGGATGTTTTTTTTATTCATCAAAATGAACATTATATTTTGAACTTGCCTAACTAGGCTTACCATGTTGTTTAGGTTATTGTTTTTTCAGCAATGTTTTACTTTTAGCTTTTGCAATCTATCAATGCAATATTTTCACCATAGGCAGTGCTGATTGTGATTCTATATGGCCAAAAAAATTAAGTAGGCAGGCCTATTAAGGTAAATAAATTAGTCCATCCCAATGAGCCAAAAGATTTTTTGAGCTGAGCTTCAATGTAACACTAAAAAAATAGCTAAATAGCACAACATGCTGTCAACACTCAGGAACACTAGACAGGCATAGATATGTGCCTCAGGAACACTGGACAGGCATAGATATGTGCCTCAGGAACACTGGACAGGCATAGATATGTGCCTTAGATGAGTTGCTAGCAAGTGGGTCGACATCTGAGTGTTTTTCTTCATCATGAGGCTGGGAATGGTACTGCACATGTGCACTAACCTCCATCGCAAGGTGACAGTCCTGTAAAAAAAAAATGAAAGCATATTCATATCATATTTTTGATTCATATAATATTTAGCTCCGTCCTGTTTTCTCTACCACTCTGGCACAGCCAAGTTCTCACACGAAAATATAACAATATTTAATATTGAGCTTGGTGACATTCAGAAACATTAAGTGTAGATGTGCAGTGCAGTAGCTTACTTGCATAGCCTACTCTGATCCTATACTGTATGTATGGACCCATGATTTTGGATCGTTTTTAAGTTACATGGGTCCATACATACAGTATGGATCAGAGTAAGCTATGCAAGTGGGCTGCAGAGCCACAGGGATCCGTTTTAGAACCATCACTTTTAAATTTGTGCATATTCTACACAGGATTTACTATAAGCTAATGTGCAATAAATCTTGCAATTCATTTCGAGGTTCATGGGTGGGGTGTCATAAAAATAGCATTTTGTAGTCATAATGGTGCCTTAAAATGTCATTATGTGGACACAAATGTAATGACTGCTAAATAATAGTTGTGGTCATACCTTGGTGTATTAAAGTGTCATTCTATTAGCAACATTACATCTCCCTCTCTCCCATCCAGTCTTCATCACAGCATTCTGTCATCTCAAGCGTTTTTATAATCTTTTCCTGATTTTATTTTTTTTGTTATATGCCTTTTGAGCAGTTGGACAGATGTGTAACAGCATTTGCTAATGTGAATTTACTTTTTGAGATGTCTGGATAGTTCCTGAAAGCATCAACAGTTAGCTGAGCAATCATCAAGCTGAGATGTTTAAAAACAATTACAGCATTTTAGTTCAAAGGGAATGAAATAGCCATATGCATATAATTACAAAACAGCTATTGCATAGGTGGTGGTTGGGTTTCTTATGGATTTCTTTTTTCTTGGTTTTTTTTTCATGACAACACAGGATAGGAATGAGACATGTCACGTGAATGCATACAGAATATATGACACCAGAATTATGATATTTTCAGTTGGAGGCATTAACCTTCTTTGAACCTTGGTGGTTTTACATTTGTGTGGTTTGATTCAGCAGTTCACTTTGTATAATAGGTTCTTGCCCAAGTACTGGAGGAGCATAATGGTCAACAGTATAGGTGCATTAGTAATTTACCTGTTGCTTAGGAACACAAATTGAAAGTTTTTAAGTGGTTATGTATGTATCTTTTATGCTGACCCACATTTTAAGCTTACCACTTAATCAGTGCCAGTCTTGCAGACAGTGGGATCTATTTCCAAAATGTACAGCCTTTGAGCTAAGTCACATTTTGACATACACTTTGTGAATTTTGTAAGACAGTGTCATTATTATACATTTTTTCCCGGTTGCAAATTGTTGCTTTTGATTTACAACTCTGTGGGAGGACCTGTCCTCAACAGAAATTCTTGGTGCTGTGTCAAAGGAGCGTGTCACTGAATCAGGGAAACTGCCCTTCAAATGGAACAAGGCAGTTAGGTCATTGCCATGGAGATGTCACATGGTTTTGGGGCAGTTCAGGACTCACTGTTCTCTTGGGCTTCATAGGTCCTGATACAAGTGCTGGATGGAGAACACTAAGCCCATCAACCAACATCCTGGCCTGGTCAAGAAAAACCTCATTACATCTTTCCACAAGAGTCTGCCACATTAAACACAACATGAGTATGGCCCTTTATTTACAGACATGAGGTAAAAGGGATTACAAACACACACACACACATACACACACACACACACACACACACACAGCCAGCTAACAATCTTAAGAGAAATATTGAGACATCAATGGGGCAAGGGCGTTTTTGGCTGGCATTCCCACTTGAACTATGGCAGAGAATTGTAGTCATTGTTAATATAGTAGGTTGCAAGGGTGTAAAATGATAGACTAGTTTTGCAACATTAACAACATTTCCACATAATTTGGCATATTACCATGAAAATAATGGCTCTCATTACACAAATGAGAATGGTCTAATGCTTATAAGATGTATAGCGTGGGGAGCTATTCTCGAAATGCAGAGCCAATGTCTGGTTAAATGATCTCTGGGTATGCCAGTTTTGGCCACTGAATAATCACACAATGCAGGGGAAGATGAGCAGTTTCACAGACAAGTACGAACTAACATAATCCAGGGCTAAACTAAGGCACAAAGAACGTAGGCTGACTGGTATCCTTTTGTCCTGTGTCCTTACACCTTAAATCAGTCTGGGTCACATATAATACTTTTACCTAAACAGGAAGACCCTTAGATGGCTCATCTAAGGATCACAAAATGCTATTTCATGGAGTCATGGACATGTAACTTTGTGATGTTAGTTTTGTAATACAGCAGATTATTAGAAACACACGTAGAAAATAGCTGATGAATAAATATCAAGAAGATTTCATTTACAATGATGCACATCAAAAGAGCAAAGATGATTTCACATGAATGGTCCCACGCACCTCTTATTGGGCAAAATAACAGATTAATTAATCTATGGAAAGGTCTTTGATTGATCATTCCTCTGTTGAAATTCTAGGTAACTAGAGACACAAAATAATAAAAAAAAACTGCACAGTGTATTGGGAACTGGAACTGATATTGTTCAGGTAACTTGGGCTCCAATTATGAGAGATGCAATATGTAAAAATTGGATAATAAAATAATGTATAGGAAACACATGTCTATTATGCAGAATATATGCATAACATATATTTATGTTATATATGCTTATATACTGTATGTTATATATGTATGCATATGAATACTGCACAATGAAATAATGTATTGTACATGAAAATTATTCGAAATCCAAACTCTTTCAAACTAACTTGGAGAACATTACTGTATGTCAACAATGATAACACCATATTTTATTGAGTTGTTAATATAAAGACATGTAATTGCTCTAATTAGCTGTTTATTCAAGAAGCAGAATGTTTGTTTTGTCATCGATTGCAGACATCACCAAACAAGCAGACACAAAGAATGTAAAAGAAGCATTTTAAATTCATAGCTAAGCACTCACATCGACATTCAAAGAAAACAAGTGGGCCTGTGAGGAAAGGGAGACGGAAGCAGATGGGATGGGAAATTGGATGGCAAGTAGACAGAAACTCAAGAAGGGGAGAGAATAGGCACTCTGAGGGGGGAAGCTGAGGGAGATGAAAGAGTGTATCCAAATGATTTCATGACCAGGCCTCAGAACACAAAGGACCTCTTAAGCATCTGCTAAGATCACAGAGTAGTTAGTAATAATAACATCATCAACAACAACAGCAATAATAAGAATTGACAAAAGACAGCTGAGTAATGGCAGCTTTCTCAAACTTCTCATGACATTTTTGGGGAAATGTACTCCAATGACCATGTGAAAACTAGATGTACCGCATAGCGGTACATGGTATGACCGCCGCAGTGTATTGACATGTGGGAACTGTTGGTATCATGAGTGTGTAGTAGAGCAGTGTTGTGAAGTGAGAATTTGTATGGAAATGATTTCCTGGAAGTGGGCATGGATGTGGGATTTTGAATGAATGACATTCTGTGTGTTTGTGTAGTGTGTAGGAGTGATTTGTGAAAAGGATAGATGTTGTCATGGTGTGTATGTAGCCTACATGTGTTTCATTTTGTAAAATTACAGCGCCCCTATGGGCCAAATTTTATGGCATGTGCTGTGCTTTTAAAGGTCTTTGTGTTGTTCGTGGATGACATATTTTGTGCAGTTCCCACCTTCTTGGCGCAAGATATTGGCAATCGATAATTAAAATTTTTGCATTTACCCATATTACTAGGTGGTGCTATGACTCAAATGAGTGTTTATGGGCACCTCTGCAACACTGGCATTGTCTTGGGCAAACTTTTTGACGAGTTATTTAACAAAACCTGTTTTTGGATATCTGGTTTCGATGAGAAATATCGCACCCTGCAATGAAATGTCACACAATTCGGTGCATAATCAAATAAAGCTGTTTAGAGTTGGCATGTCAAGTTGGACAAAAAATTCAGCCATTAGAAGCCAAGATATGGACTTTTGTACAACTTTAAGCTACATTTTCAATTTCGATTGATGTGTCACTTTGTCACATGTACCACATTTGGTATGACTTACATGAACAGCCTATGACAAGTGACTAGTGTTTCTAATGTCTAAGTGTCTAATGTAGAATTCTGAATAAACAATAAACAAGACAAGGTAGCTGGTGTTCTGGTGTTTTCAACATGAGATCGGAACCAAGACCTTAAATCTATGGACATTATTGGTTTAGGCTGTGGCATTATTATGATCTAGTTGTATGTATTACTTTAGAGTAGCTACAGGTTTGTCCCAACCCTTGACTCATTTACCATCTCTGAGATTCCACATCAGCAATAGATGTACAGGCTTACAGCCATGATTATATTTAAGGACTCTAAGGTGGTCAGTGACAACCTGTTCAAGAAAAAGCCTTCACTAGACTAACATTCTACATGAAAAACCAGAGCCTTTCAGAGGTGGGATGGGAGTTTTTTATTAGTATTACTTGGCAAAGAGGTACAGCTGAACAGATACTGAAAGATAAGTAAATGCAAATAGCATGGTCAAATCAATCAACATAATTATGTCAAAATGTAAACCTCACCCGAGAGAAAGAGAGTGCAATACTATTAGCTACCCTTGTCTTGCTTTTAATGGAATTAAACTTCACTCTGAGATCACCCAGCTTCAGTGTATTAAACAACTAAAGAGCAAATTCATCTATCTTTTTTTCTGTCTCAGTGCAAAACGAGGCAATGTATTCCAGTCACATAAAATAAATAGAGAGGAGTAATTGCAGCCCCAAGGATTGGCAAACATCATTATTCTGAGTGTGAGATTGTTATGGTAATTGGGGATCACATTTGCACCGTTTTTTTTGTATGAGCCAGGCAGTTCTACGGGAGCTGACATGGCAAGTCATATTATTGATAGCTGCTATGCCACAGATCATATCCTTACATGGTAAAATGTTATTGCTACCATACACTACTATCACCAGAAGCTTCTTTTAATTCATTTAATTTCTGACATCAGTGATGTCCAGTAAAATTACCCAAAATTTGGGCTGGTTGATTATCTATCATGTGTGAAGCATACAGCTGACATGAATGTATGGCTTATGTGGTTCTCTGCGTAATTCGTCTTTTAATTTTGTGTAACTAAAGTTATGTGTTCCACCACACAACTACTGTGACCCTTAGCTGTGTAAGTTGTGCACGTCTAACAGGCGAGTAGCAGCAGGCACAGAACAGAGCACTGGCAATGAAGTCATTTGCTGTGAAGTTATTGATTTCTTTGGTAATTAGCTTTGTAATAAGCAGAATAACGCCTGCACATTAGCCCTTACATAAAACACATTGTAACCTAATGTGGCTTGTGAAAGCATGATTTTATCACAGTGGAGGTAGGTCTTTTTATTCTACTTTACTGGGAGGAGTTAATACAGAGGCCATGAAAGAGAGGGTATAGAGTGATGAAATAGCTATCTGTAGTGCTGGGTTATTCTAGCCCATACAGCGACAGCCATCACACCATGACAGACTTCCTCAAAGCAGCCTGTCAACTGCTTAGCAGTTACTGCTCATACAGGAGAGCTGTTATCAGTTATATCCTCTGAGACCCTAATGTAACAGTGGTTGTGTGCTTGGTGTGTGTGTGTTGTATGCTTAGTGTCTGTTGGTGTGTGGATGTATGTAGAAACGTGTGGTGATACAGCTGTGTGTGTGTGTGTGTGTGTGTGTGTGTGTGTGTGTGTGTGTGTGTGTGTGTGTGTGTGTGTGTGTGTGTGACGCTCCATGCAAGAGGATCTGATGAAACTAATTGTAAAGCTATGAGAAGCATGCCGTTCCCCTCTCCACCCCTCAAAAAACCCTGCGGCATTAGGGTGCTCTCTGTATTCAGTGGCAAGCGTCATCTCCAAGTTCAGCTATTGTGGAGCCTCCTCCTTTAGTCGAGCTGATCGGCTATAGAGATGTGGGAAAGAGCAGGCAGGCTAATCACATGGGCCATGCCGAGAAAGATAAGGCCTGGTGTGGTTCATCTTTCAACTTTGTGGTGGCACACAGGCTGCAATGGGAATGTTTTGATGATAGATAATTGGGAGAAGTTGAACTCTATGTCGAACTGTGTTTAGAAAAGATTTGTATTTAGATAGTGACACCAAATCTTTCTTCCTACAAAAAGTGGGTGACTGAACCCCATTGTCAAAGTATAATTAATCACTGTCACACTGATGCCTTTACCTCTTTTTCTGTTATGCTATATCTTGTCATATCTAACCTCTTGTCAATTCAGAGTCACAACACACACACACACACACACACACACACACACACACATACACACACACACACACACACACACACACACACACACACACACACACACACACACATTTAGAGGAAACCTTCAAGTTGTAAATTGAGTGGAGGAGTGGCCAACTCTAGCAAAGCTGACAGGGCTGTTTTGGAAAGCCCTCGTGGGAAATCAGAGCCTCTTATAGCGCCAGACAGGTCGTCTCCTGCATGGTGCCAACTTTGGCTGAGTGCATGCTCTTTTCTGATGCTTTCCTTTTGCTCTCTCTCTCTCTCTCTCTCTCTCTCTCTCTCTCTCTCTCTCTCTCTCTCTCTCTCTCTGTCTCTCTCTGTCCCTCGCTCTCTCGCAGCACAGGATAAATTAAATGTGAGACTCTAGAGGCGGTTCACCCACACACTCCTTGGCTCAGATCTCAGATCCCGCAGCACACACTGGGAGTTTTGCCTCCTGTTCTGCAGTAAGGGACACATGTGATCTCCTCCAGTTGGCTGCTGTGCCCCCCCTTCCTCCATCCTCCACTGGACATGCAGGACAGATGTTGCATTTAGGGCCCTGTCGCACAGTGGCCTTGTGACAGCCAGCCTCTCTTTGAGTCCCTCCTCTGACTGGAGTGCTCAATGTCCCCTGGCCCTCAGTCGCTGTTGTGTGAGTCCAGCCTGAGTGATGTTCTGCTGTCATATCTGAAGGTCCGTAATTCTAGAAGGGGTTGTTTCATTTCACCCTACTCTGAATCTTTGCTGTGGTGTTTTAAGCTGTTCTGTGGCTGTCTGTCCATCACAGTCACGCATCCTTTCCAGTCAGGGAGGCAGCAGGGCTGCCTAAGTCCTCTCCCTCCATTTCTCTTCCTCTCTCCCTCTCTCCATTATCTGCTACTGCTGAGTCTACTTGGACTTGGGCCTCCAGTGTTGTCTGTTATAGTCACTCTCCCTGACGTTGCACATAACGAGGTTTGGCTGCCGATGACACTCGGCACAGTTGAGGGGGCTGATGCTAACCTCAGCAGACACGTGTCTCATGCTGAAGCCCATCATCAGACGCCTTTGAGGGCCTCTGCAGTGGTGGCTTTCAGAGGTTAGCAAAGGATCCAGGGCTTCTATATCCCCATGGAGAATAAAGCTGGTCAGAGGCATCTCACCCATGCCTGCCTCCCTGCTACATATGTTTGTCAGCAAGGTACTTGTGAAAGTTGCATGTAAAGCACATCAGAACTAAAGTGTCTCTCAGTGGACCACATAACCTCCATCAATGCCAAATTCTGTATGTTGCAACATTAATGAAAATGAAACTGTATTTGTACAGGTGCCTTGTGAGTAGGATTTGCAGCCACAGCCTGTGAGGAGGGGAGAGTGTTTGTTTATTTAGACTTTAGAAAAATTATTATATGATCTTGTGACTTGGGTCCTTTAAAGGTCAAGGCACTGATAGCTGTTCACTAGGAGAGGAGCTGTAGGGAATACATGTAATAAAGTCTATTAATCGTAAATCCAACCTAAAAACAATACATTATAATGCAGAATGCTAAATAAGTGGCCTGTGTATGTGTGTGTATGTGTGTGTGTGAGTGTGTGTGTGTGTGTGTGTGTGTGTGTGTGTGTGTGTGTGTGTGTGTGTGTGTGTGTGTGTGTGTGTTCGGGGTTTGGATGAAAATCCTGTCTAGCGCAGCCAAACGTGCAAACAGCAGTACCGCATTGCCCAGCAATGAATTAGTGATGATAATAGTCGGCTTTTATGCTACAGGCTGTAAATCCCCTGTATAAATCCCACAATTATCATAGCAGTGGCTAGGCTGCTCTGCTATTCTTTTTTATTCATGATTCTCTCCTCGAGACGTGATTTAAAATGGAGATCGAGTTCATGTGAGGTTCAGCTGCTACTAATTCAGCCACACACACACTCACACACACACACACACACACGCGCGCACACACACACACACACACACACACACACACACACACACCTGCCTTTCTGTTGTCATTATGCTAGTCTTTGATATCCCTGAGCAAGGCTCTCCCTGTCAAAGGTTATTCATATCAGGGACGTGCCATTCTCACCTGATGAGTCAGAGCGTTTGTCTCTATTACCGCAGTAAAGAACAGGGACCAGGATCACAGTCATGCGGCAACCAATGCCACGGTATAGCAGCCATATGAATATTAGTATGTTTCCCATTCATCTTTTTCCACCCCCTCACCAATCTCTTTCATCCTTCCTTCCCTACAAGCAGCAGCGAGTTGGCGTTTATAGCCCAGCACTTTTCTGCAAGAGGTAGAAAATTAGATTTTTGTCGAATGCTGTCTGTGCTATTTCGGGCAGTCATATTCCCTTCACAAGGTTAGCTCTGACAGAGAAGGCCATTCTGCTCTTGCTCTAGCAAACTTCTCCAGGTCCTTTGCTGTGGCTTAGGATGTCTGCAGTAGAAAAGGTTTTTTTAATGACACATCACATGGAAAGCATTTAATATTAGATTTTGAGATTTTGTTTTTTTTATTTTGTCTCTGTGAATAAAGAATGGAAACTGAAATATAACTACAACAGATAATGAATGTCACAGAAAAAAGTCATTAGGAGAGAGAAATGAATATCCCAGAGAAGAAAAATATAGCCCAGTATTTTCTCTCCAGTTTTTAGCAAATATATTTACAGTATCCCAAGAGGTTTTCAAGTAAACAATACTAATTTAGATCATTTATGCAATTAAGTAAATATTTTATACATACATTAAGTGTGCAACAAATTTATATAGTCATGATTATGTTTGTCCAGCCCCAGGCTGTGACTCTCTGGGTAATAAATTCTCATCATGGCTCATTCACATCATCTGCACAAGCACATAAATCAATTATTGAAGTTCACAAGAAAACAATTATTCACTGAGTATGGTAATAGACTCTAAATGTATGTAAATACTGGTGAAACTAGCAGTGGGTCTTTGCAAACATTGTCTAAGAAACTAACCAAAGTACACAACACAAACAAAGATGTCTGTAATGCTTGCAGAACTGCCAGATGCTAGGACAAAAGGAAAATCACCTTGTCTGTATACATAATTTTACTGATGGTAATTCGATATCAGAACTTAAGATGTAGCTGTTTGGTAGTCTTATTAACTGATAATTTTTTTCCTCATAATGCATGCACACATATGTAAATATGTGAAAAGCTGGTATTATCATTCCAAAAACAAAACTTGAGAGGGGTGGCCAGATAGCACATGTCCAGGTAGACAGTGCTAATACATTTTCTGAGGCTGGCTATAGCAAGTGACCATTTGTCTGTCTCTGTCCAAACATGGCCACCAGTTCATCTCAGAACATGACGGTGAAGCCTTTTGCATAAGCAGAAGTAAAATGCTGAACAGATCAATCCATTTACCTCCTCTTCTGTTAAATTGAGATAATCGCTTTCTTCCGCAACCCATGCCACACTACCTCTGTTGTGCTGTACATCTCAATAATAGACCACGGTTAGTTCACACCTCAGCATTTATCCCAGACATCATATGCAGTGAAGCAGAGGCTTGTGCATTTGTAATAAAGTTGCCATGTGTGCTTTTGTTTTTCTCCGGGTTCCAGGTGGTGGGAAAACCAATCACATACCTCCACACAGTCAAAGGTTGTTCCCCTTTGAGAGTAACAAGAAAACAATAAGTCCAGCCTTTTCATTAAATACCTCATTTGCAGAATCATATAGGTAATGCAAGTCTTAATACCTTAAGACCTTCCATTAGTCTATTTGAATCTATGTGTAGCGAAGCCATGGAGATGTACTTCAAAAAGGACAGCATAAAAATGCTTTGATCAGCTGTTCTTTAGATGTGTCTTGTACCCCATTTAAAGGGGGAAATGAAGGTAATATTTTTGCACAAAGCAACAGATGTTGAATTATGTGGAAGACTAAGATGACTCAAAGTAAATAATCAATTTTAATAGCATCTGTACACACTTACACAGTGACAGAGCATTAATTACACAGCTTTGCTTTGTACTGTAGCTTCCAGCCTGGAAAGAGCTGCTAGCTCTGTTTTGCGATTATGACTGAGCTTGGATAGAGATGGCCAATTTGTGTTTTAGGCTACCTCCATAAAAGGTTGGAGGAGGCAGGGCTGAGAGAGATTTATGGTATTGCCGGTGCAAAGACACCATGTCGATGAAAGCAGATTGGAAACAAACCTCACCACCACAGAGAGGAAAGTCCTCCAAACAAGGTCACATAAATAAAGCATTCTCATAGTCTCAACCTTGTCTTTGGATGAAAAATACATCAGAGCCAAGTGTGGGGCAAAGGCCAACAAATAGAGAAGCGTCTGGCAAACAGTGAGCACAGCCTCTTCAATGTCTTATTTAGACCCTGCTTAGGTAAAGGTAGCTGCATGCTTGAATTAAATAAGACTGATTTTGTGATCTGGCTGTGTACTTTCCACTCACGTTAGAACTCCTTGTGCATAGTCCCCAGCAGCTGCAGGAGCAGTAACTTATACCTTTTAAAATGCTCCTCTTGCTTTCTATCCTAAGCAGTTAAAGATCCCACTGAGCATTATACCCAAGCACACAGCCTTACTGCCACATTTACCCTCATGTATTGACTTCAGCCCCTTGAATCATAAAAAACCCTGTAGCGGCTGATAATGTAATAATGGCCAATAATGTAATAAAATATTACCTTATTGGTTAGTTATTACATTATTGGATGGTTTAAAAACTGCTGGCAATAATGTAAGAATTACTTAATATCATTTAAAGGAACAGTATGTAAGAAATAAATGTCAATTAATCATGGAATGGCCCTGATATATCACCAGCCATTAAGGAATCATGATCATTTCAAATACTTTTATCACTGACAACAGTAATCCAGCCTGAATATTCCCATTCCCATATAACTTGCAGCCCTCAACAATGTTGTTATTATGTGTATATTATGTGTTTTGGCCTGTTGCGCCACCCTCCACGTGTCTGATTTCGGCAACCTAGCTGACAACCTTTTGTCTGGGGGAGGGGATGCTATGCTTTGCAGTATTTCTTACATGCTGTTCCTTTAATCCTTTATTAATTGGATGTAATTATTAATTGGATATATTGTTTCTTTTGTCTGTTTCAAATAGCTGCTTAAATACATAATTGACTTATAATCTCTCTCAATATCTTTCTATAGTAGGCCGGTGCCTTTTACAGGGAACAGTTATGATTTTAGGGGTTTCATATATCTCTTCTTCCTAGAAATTAAGACTATTTGTTTATTAAACTTTTTTTTTTTTGGCCCGCCTCCACCCCCCCTCTTTGGAGGACAACTTTATTTTTAATTTGAACTATTTACAAACATATATCCAAATAATATACAATGGTTATTGCAGACTCAAGACTGGAGAATGGACATAGGGCAACAATGGGCAAAAATTAAGAGATTACGAAACCAGACAATGATGGATGGGTGGGTGGACAGACAGACAGACAAACAGACGATAGACAGACATGCAATTACAAGGAGGACAGACAGACGCAAACAGACAAGCAGGACACTTGACAGACAAACAGGACAATTGACAGACAAGCAGGACAATTGACAAACTAGCAAGACAATTGACAGACAAACAGATAGACACAGAGGACTGGGACAGGAGGACGCTGACAGAGACAGACAGATAGATAGACAGATAAAAGCTGATATGCAGATAATGGGATGTTTATTAAACTTGATGGTTAGAATTATATTTTATCAGCTCCTAGCTTTCAGGTGCTGACATACAGTATGTCACAAAAGTGAGCACACCCCTAACATTTTTGTACTTTTTTTATTATATCTTTCCATGGGAGAAGTCTAAAGATATAATACTTTTCTACAACGTAAAGTAGGCAGTGTAGAGCTTATATAACAGTGCAAATTTGCTGTTATCCCAAAATAAATCAACACAATCAACCAGCCAATAATGTAATAACAAGCGAATAATGGAATAACTTATTACATTATTTGTAACAGGTTATTACTTTATTGATTTAGTCATTTTCTTACATTATTGACAAGTTATTAGGTTATTGGTTTTATAACATAAAAAACAGCCAAAAGTATTACATTATAGGCAGTTATTACACTATTGGTCATTATTACATTATCGTCTGCAACAAGCCCCAGCCTCCATTTGTTCATAATAATCCATGCACACAACAAAGACACATTGATTCTTTGCATGCCAGAATATTCCAATTCAGATAAAATTGGCTTTTGTTGGACGTACTTGCTTAAGGTAATTCCCCTCTGTCCACCTGCCATATGCACATACATACACCATGCACACACACACACACACACACACACACACACACACACACACACACACGCACACACACACACACACACACATGCACACATACACGGGTAGATGCATGCTGGATATGCTTAGTGAAATAAACAGTGCTGAAACCACTATTGTGTTTTTGTAAAACTCACAAAAGACTGGTTCATGTACAGTCACAAAAACACACATATGTACATGCTATTAAATGCTTCAGTGTCAGCCTTCAAGCCATGAACTGAAGGGCTGTGCAACTTGACTGTAGAAGAGGACATTTTTTTTTATTATGATTATTAGTTTAATCTCCTCTCAGGCCCAGTCCACAGAGCCAAGTTTGGCTTGTCTGTTAGGCTGGAAGCTCTCCCTTTCTGTGGGGTTGGGGGCTGTTTAACCGGATGAGTCCATCTCCTAAATCAGTCACTTAGGATAAAGTAATAGGCGTGAAATGCAGGGTTTATTAGGGCAGTGCCAGGGGAAAGGGAAACTTGGGCTTCCTTTGAGGGACATCAGAGACTAGGCCCAGACTTCCTGTGCGAGAAAGCTGGGATATGGTGGTGGGGGGGTCAGGGAAGAGTGCATGGAGGTGGTTACAGTTATGCTTTTGGTGGAGGAAATAAGACAATGAAATTGACTTTCCATGAGAGCTCTGGCTAAGAGTAATGGTCACACACACACTCAGATGCAGAGACAGACGAGAGACGGACTCCACCACCCCACCCGTCACCCACTTTAGAGTTGCAGGACCCTTCAGGTGGATCATGTGACTTCCTGTTTCTGAGAACTGCATCCTGGAAACCCTTTGTGTAACTCCACCCCCATTCCTTTTTATTCTGTGTTGTTGATGAAGGCAACAAGGGTTTGAAACGGGAGTTTATTCACTCTGCAGTCTCTCTTTTTGTCTATCAACGTGTGTGTCCATGTGTATGTGTGAGTGTCTGTATTTGGAACATTGTTTTCACACGCTCTTCCTAATGGACCATTTCCGTCTGTCCGTCTCTCTTCCTCCCCTGTCGTCTGTCAGCGTGCAGAGGTCTGGTGTGTGTGTCCCGAGACAGGAAGCCCAACACGCTGGTGCAGGTGGCCGCTTTGGACGTGTGTGAGCAGAGCCTGTTGGCCTTCAGCAGCACTGAGATTGTGCAGGTAAGGTCCTTTGCTTCTACTTCACTCACAGCTACCCCAAACCTACAAGCCCCCACTCCAATTTACCTTTTAATACATCAACCCTTACAGGTTAAAGCTCTGTACAGAATAACCATTATGAGCACAGACTAACCAGACATCATTTCACATACAAAGCAGGAATGGAGGAAATCCATGCCTCAGTACCTTTTGGCATCCCTCTAAAGAGTTTGAAGTGGTCAGTCTTTGTGAAAAAAAAAATCATATTGTCCTTCTTGGCCCTTGCATTAGCTTGCTCTTTAAGATATTTTAAGACAGAGAACTTTGAATACTATGAGGAAACCTCCTCCTCTGTGACTGATCCTAGTCAGTGAGTTACACACGTGTGTGTGTGTGTGTGTGTGTGTGTTTTCAGTGAGCTTGAGAGATGAGTGAGGGAAGCACTGTAAAAATGGAGTAAGGTCACTCATTGTGCACTAATGTCTCACTGGGAACTTTCGAAGATAGAATAGAAACCTTTGCAACCCACTAATGCAATCCCCCCTGCCTTTCTCTCTCTCGCTCTTTCTCTCTCTCTGTCTATGTCTCTCTCTTCCCTCCCTCCCTTTTTTCTTTTACTGCTCCCTACTCTTGTGAGTGTCAAGCCCTTACCCCATATATGAATATGTGAACCCAAACAGAGGGGTTCAAGAGCAGGGCTGTGTCATTTTAAAAACTCAGTCTAATGATTCATTGTAGTGAGTAGAACTCTCTGTGTGTGTGTGTGTGTGTGTGTGTGTGTGTGTGTGTGTGTGTGTGTGTGTGCGTGCATGCGTGTGTGTGTGTGCGTGCTCCAGGGAAATAGCGCAGAGGGCAGAGTTCAAGCCTCACACACTTCCTACAAAACACTACATTTCAGCACGGACATGGACACACACACACACACACACACACACACACACACAAACACACACACTCATACCCTCCTTCATCTCATGCATTTTAGTAGGTTCATAAGGGTGAGAACTTTCCAGGACAACTCCCACACACAAGTGGTTTAAGGGTGGCAGCTGATTCTCCCTGTCCCATTCAGAAACTACAGACACACACAGCTGCACACACTAACTCTCTCTGTATTTCTCCTAGCCCTTTTCCCACACGTGTAAACACACACACACACACACACACACACACACACACACACACACACACACACACACACACACACACACACGCATAGCTTATTGGCTTGCTCACATATGTTTACCATGCTCTCTCTCTCTGACCCACACCCACAACTTATGTCCTCTCACACTGTCTACCAACCCATCTCTCAATGGTGTCTTGCTCCACAGACACACTCACATGTGTGTGTGTGTGTGTGTGTGTGTGTGTGTGTGTGCATTCACACACGCACACACACACACTCTGTCCCTTTTTCAGTGGCTGCCCTCAGCACATGGGCCGCCTTCCCCTCGGCCGAGGTGCACAAAGACAGCTCTATCCCTGGCAGCTAAATTAGATTTGCCAGCTCCCGCTCAGCCCCCAGAGCAGCCTGCCCACACCCCCCTCCCCCCACCCCATCTCGCTTCCATGGGCTCTCCCCCACCGCAGGCAACCCAGAGAGGAGGACTGGTAGGAGAGGGAGGGAGTGCCTCTCTGTCTATATCTTTCTGCCTCTCTGCTCTTTATCTACTTTACTCTTTACTTACACACAGACTTTTCTTCCTCGCTTTAACCCTCCCCTTTTCTGTCTTTCCCTTTCCCTTTCTCTCCCCCCTCTCTCTTGCTCTCTCTGGCATACTGTCTCTCAGTTAGTCGGTCCGCATGCAGCACTCAAGTGACATGCCAAAGTTAGCGCGGCTCTCCATGCAGCTGGATGGTCTGTGGTGTTAGGCTCCAGCGCTCTCCCACTCCTCGACTCCAGACAGGGTCTCATGCTGCTTAACCTGCCTTATGGAGTACTGTATGCAAAGAGCTCACAATGATCCCTAGAGCACTCACAGAGTATCTGTAAAGGACTGGTTAACTAGGGTCAAGAGATATGGATTCCTGCTTTCGGATACTCAAGAAAAGGGTATGTGTGACTACTGCCAATACAGTATAGTTGAGTGACACTGGAGTGTTGTGTTATGGAATGTAACACTGCCTGATTTGCAAACAGTGTCAATATTGAGGATTCTTAGAACCTGAGGATTCTTTGTCTGTGTGTGTGTGTGTGTGCAGTCTAAAACTACATGATTAGAGTTCCGCAGTAACTGATAGACTATGTGGCATTGTATTTAATTAATCAGACACCAGATAATATTTGTCCTTTTTTCACATGGGCTTTGAAAACTGACTTTGAATTACCAATGAGCATGGCTCTGCAGAAACAATGATGCAACTCCATACTGTAGCCCGACATCCATGTGTCCCCACCACGCAGACTGTGTGGAAAGTGCTGCCATGGGGGGTCATTAGGGTTTATGTTGACTCCATCGCTAGTGTCATTCACACTTCATACACTCACCTGGTGTGTGTGTGTGTGTGTGTGTGTGTGTGTGTGTGTGTGTGTGTGTGTGTGTGCATGTGCCTGTGTGTGTGTGGTCCCCAGCTGAGATGCTGAAGGAACGAAATTCTCCAGGGCACTCTGGTGTAACACTGTTCTTCAAATATGGCTCTGTTGAACTCTAAACACTCACATTCATTTTCTCCTGTGTGTGCAACATATGGCATGGAGTGGACACCCAAGAGGCATCATTATGGTTTATGGAAACTTTGTAAAAGGTGTCACTTTGGCTTCATTCATGGCTGTGGGCTTTACTGCAGACACACTGACAACATTCTCCACTGTGCACTTGTGTACTAATGAAGAAATCTGCTATGATCATTAATATATGTGTGTGTGTGTGTGCATGTGTGCATGCATTCGTGAATGCATACTGAGTGTGGGTTTTCATGTCAGAGTACAGCTGAGTGTGGTATGCGTAAGTGTGTGAATGTGTGTGTTTTTTAATTGTGGAGAACAGTTGACTGTGGTAGGTATGAGTATGAGACTGGGTGGCAAGGGTGTGCTCAGAGAGTCTGTCTGGAAATGATAGAGGCAAGCTGTAAAACCAGCTCTGTTTTGAGGTGGCTGGCCTCTCATTTTCCTCCCTGTCTAAATCAGTCTTTTAAAGCCTATTTGGTAAAGTGTTTTGGATCTTAATTGCTCCTCATTCTCACACACATTGAGCATTTATTCTTTGTGTAAGTGCTCTCCTGGGGAGTTACACAGTGATGTCTGTCAGTGTCTTGCCACTGAAGTGTGTTACTGTAAGGAGAGGCGGAGAGATCAAGAGAGAGATTTGTGTGTATATTGGATGTAGGAGTAATTACAGCCTCATACTCAAAGTTTCATTAAATGAAGAGGTTTTTGAAGTAACTTCATACCAGTCTAGAGCCACTTATCTTTAACAGCAAAAAGCATTAACAGTGAAAAGCATTACAATGTATCT